>PVIH01001610.1:0-119265 GCA_004025045.1 Sigmodon hispidus
GGATATACAGGGATGGAAAAAAAAAATTCAGAGGGAAAGCTGAACACCAAGAAAATATATGTGTAGTAATCTTATTTGCATTTCCACCCTTGATAAGCCATGCTTATGATTATTATCCTCTGTATAGTTATTGTTAACTCTTCGGCATTTTTTTTTTAAATTCTTTTTACTGTTTTTTTTTTGATAAATACAAAATAAAAAAAAAAAAAAAGAATCCTCAGTAGGTTCAAGAGCAGTGATTGAATCTATGCTAATATGAGCAGCGGGTATAGTAGGACTTATAAGCAGATAGTGAGATTTAATAACACCCAATAAATAAGCATTTTATTTTCTGAATAAAAACATCTTTGGAACAAGAGATAATCGCAGTCATTGAGTGATATGGGATGTCTTTCTGTATGCTGTGAAAATTGCTGGTTAGTAAATGGACTATAGGCCAAACCAACTTAGAGGCAGGCAAGAAATCCAAGCATAGATACAGGAGAAGGAGAGCAGAGTCAGGAGAGAAACAATTCATCCACCCCAGAAGCAATATGTAGAACTCAGATAAGCCACAAGCAATATGGCAAGACATAGATTAATAGATGTGAGAGCTAGCTAACAAGAAGCCTGAGCCCTAGGCCAAACAGCCTGTATAATTTAAATAAAAATTTGTGTGATTATTTGGAACCAAGCAGCTGTTAGCTTTTAGATTTCTGAATCACATATAAAAGATCAACATAGTACTGACTGAGGAAATTAGCAAAACATGGAAATCTAAAGACATCATCATTATGAATATAATGAGTAAAACCTTGTTATTTTTAAAAATTGACTAACATAAACAAGCTAAAGTCATTCCAGAGAAGGAATATACAAGGAAATAAAGATATAAAATATATTTTATAACAAAATTCTTACAGAAATAGGAATGACTTCCTTGTTAAAATAAGAAAGGGCAATTTTAAAGAACATAAAGAGAAACAAAAATAAAAACACAGATCTGAATCATCATCATGAAATCAAGGACAAATGACAGAAATGAGAAACAAGACCAGAAATGCCAAACATAAAATATTTTGCTGAGGAAGAGAAAACACAATGTGAAAGAATAACATCAGAAAAGACCAAAAAGAAAGTTAAGATCCAAATAAACAGGAGCCCTGGGACAACAGTGGAAAGAAGCAACCATGTGATGCTAGGTCACATTCGAGCACCATGATCAAATCCAGCATAGACTGACAGCAGACACACAATTATCCACCATCTAAGTTTTGTGTCAGTTAGCTGTTACAGTGGGATTTGCACCTCCACGAGGGTCTCATTTGAGCACTGGAGATACAGTGGTAGAAAGCAAACATCAAGTTTGTTGAAAATTAAATACAATGTTGAAGTCATGCAAATATTTGTCCAGATGAAACAGTGAGTTAATAAACTTGAAAAGCACACTCTATTATTCTTTAATTCAGAGGAAATAATAAAACTATTAAGCCAATAAATAGTAGTAGAAAATTGTGGTTAAACGTTTTCACATCATTGCTACTTAATATTTCCTAATTTGTGTGTGAATATGAGAAAGGCAAAGAAAAAGCTATGGCATTCTCTGATTAAAGTTCTCTGAGTAGAGTAAAATTCATGCAAAATGTTTTTGGGAAGGCATGAGCAGCTTTTTTTCTATGGTGTGTGTGTGTGTGTGTGTGTGTGTGTGTGTGTGTGTGTGTCCATGACTGTGTGTCTCTGTGTTTCTAGGACAACCAAGCACCTTGTTAACATTATGATGACTAAGGTGATGGTGCTGGTGAAAATGATGATGATAGTGAAAGATGTTATGAAAGAGAAAATAAGCATCCATTAAATTGATATTTGCACATTTGTAATAGCAACATTGCAATTGTAATGTAGCAACAAAAATAACTTTATGGTTGCAATTCTTCAACATGAAGAAATGTATGAAAGGGCCATAGCATTAGGAAAAGAATACTAAATGTACTAAATAAATAAATATTGTTTCTTATGCCATACTCACTTTCTTACTACCCTGTAGTCACTGATAATAGACTTACACTGAGAAAAAGATATTCTCAATAAGGTCACAACAATAGATGAATGAATCTTGTAGCTTAATTTGTATCATACTATAAAGATATTTCACAGCTTTTTTGTAGGTATGCATGTATCTCTAGATTCAAATATTTTTCCTAAACAAACCTGAATGTACGGGTTAGAACAGAAATTGTTTGACTCCAGTTACAGTCTCTCTTTCTGTAAGCAGAAAAGTGTCTCTGTTGATTACAGTTGTCTAATATTGGTGTAGTTTTTATCTTGTAGTTAAATAACCAAGGAAATCTCCAGTTTATTTCCCTATGAACTATAATGCAGTAAGTGTTATCTTAATTGCTTTATCTTTTCTGTGTCCATTAGCCTTACTTTCTTTATAAAGATTTTTTAATGCATTATTTGTTTTTTGGTTAGGTCACATATCTTGTTAAACAGTTAACAATATATCTTTCTGAATCATATACTACCTTGCTATCTACTCTAGTTTGATTTACTGTTACTTTAATATTCAAGCTCACCAAAATCAATTCAGGCAAGAAGCAGTTTATTTAGCTTACACATCCACTACATAGTGTAGCATGAAAGTAAGTCAGGGTAGGAACTTAAGGAAGAAACTTGAAGGCAGAAACCAAGGAAGACAACTGCTCTCTGCTCTCTATCTCTGTCTCATACACAAATACATTCACTGTATAAGCTGGACCCAACAGTGTAGATATGCCACAACCCACAATGGGCTATGCTTGTAATATCAGTCATCTTCAAGGCAGTATATCACAGACATTGCCATCAGGCCAGGAATATGGAAAATGGAGACCAGTCTTCAGTTTCCTCTTACCAGGCAACTCTAGCATTGTACCTAGATGAAAATAAAACTAATCAGGACATCATCTAACACCATAATGATAATTTTACTGTCTTGCCACTATGTGCACCAGAAGTTTATCTCAGAGACTCGGACTTATAATTCTTTAACAAAGCCTAAATTATTCTAGTGAGTTTAATTTTGCCTGGGGCTATCTCCTATTGTTACATATCTATCTATGGAGGTATTAGCTAATATACATATTGTTTATAATTAATTATCTTTACAGTTGTAGGTAAGGGGGTCATTAAAAATTCAACACATATGTTATGTTTGCATGTAAAATACCCACCATAGGCATATATATTGAAAGGTTTTCCCCAGATGGTGGTACTATTTTGGAAGACAGTGAAACCTTTAAATGGGAATAAAATCAGAAAAAAACAGAGTCCAGTGGGTGAAATTTATAGTATAATTTTATAGAAATAAGGATTATAGATGTTGAGGCCCGAGTAAAGATTACAAAGGTCAGTTTCAAGAACTGCTGATTGGCCACAAAGGCAATTTGCACGGAAAGAAAGTTCTTAATGAGCATGTTATACTGATAAGACAACATTTTATCTCCTTGTGTCTTTGCTTTATTTTTATTTATTTTAATTTTAATGATAAAAAATTCTCTTTTTTTATATGATGGTCTCTGTATTCATAAATGGTTAAGATTACCTTCCTAAACATATAGAGAGATCTATATTTGTAGAGTATCTAGAGCTTAAAGACATGTTTAATGATAATTATTTGCTAACACAAGCCTTGATTAGATGAAAATAAAAAGAACATATAGTTAAATAGCCATAGAGAAAGGTGTGTATGAGTTTCCCAGTAATTCTGTATCAAGATACTACAAGCTTCATAGACTGAAATGATGCAAATTCCCAAGAGGGCAGTTCATGAAGACTGAAATGGCCATTGTGGCAGTAAAATAAATTTTTCTAGAGGAGAATTTTCTCCTGTGGACTGAGGATGGGCATTTTCTTCTCGGGTCTGAAGATGACACATAATCCCATTGCTTGTGGCTAAATATCTTTTGCTCTATCTTTCATTGTGACATATTCTCCCACTCTGCCTTCCCTGCAAGCTCCTTAACAGGACCCTAAAGATTATGATGATGAGCTGGAAAGTCAAGTAAAGTCTCTTAATCTTATGATCCTTAGCTTAATCACATTTTTCAAGTACAATTTGCTCTGCAAAGTAGCATGCTGACAGATTCTGGAAGTTAAAACATACATATTCCTATAAGAGGGCATTTCCTACATAAAATGGATTGTAGAACAATAGATATAAATCTGTACATATACATGCATTAATTTAGAGTGGGGAAAAAACTATTCACCATGAAAAATTTAACATTAGTAATAAAATTCCAGAAAACTTAAATATGTATTGACTAAAACAGAAGGTAAAATAAGATACCACATTTATGAATTTATTTTGTGTATGTTGTGATCAAAATATACTAAATTTCTATTTATGATTGGAAAAATTACTTATCTTCAATCTGTGTATTTATTTAAGCGAAGGTAATCCAGCACTACAGAGAGTATTAGAGGGAAAACTCCAACCTAAAGACCCCAGATGCACCCATGAAATCACAAACAATCAATAATTCCACAGAAGAATACCCCAGAGAAAGGAAATATAAACAAGTTACCACCAAAAAATGGCAGGAAATATCAAACAGTTGTCACTAACATCTCTTAATATCAATGGACTCAACTCTCCATTAAAACGTCACACACTAACAAGATGGATACAACAGAAGCCATCCTTCTGTTGCCTACAAGAAACACACCTAAACCACAAAGACAGACACAGTCTTAGAGTAAAGGGTTGGGAAAAGATTTTCCAGTCAAAAGGTCCTAAGAAACAAGCGGGGAGTTGCCATTCTAATTTCTATCAAAATAGACTTTGAGCTAAAAGCAATTAAAAGGGACCAAGATGGTCATTACTTATGTTTTGTCCTTCAAAAATTCTCTTTGAAAAAAGTTCTTAAATTGACCAGAGACACAGATTAGTATGATATAGTTGAGCATTCTTACTTTGGAAGAGTTTTCTACAAAAGGTAACAAAACGGGGCATCAGTAGAGATAGTGAGCAATGTGGGTTTTATGGTCTTAGCTCTTGAAATACAACAGAAAAAACAAAATAGTAGAGAAAATAGTGGTTATGGAGGTTGGACAGATTAGAACTGGAAGGTGTTTAACCAAGAGTACAGAATTTCAATTAGGGGATGAATAACTTTTTGAGATCTACTGAAGAATATCTTAATAATACATTGTGCATTTCAAAACTTCTGTCAAAATGTTAATGTTCTCACTAGAAAAGTGAAAACTCTTTGGGTTTGTGGTATGTATATTAGTTTGATGTAATCATTTTACATTGTATACATATCATACCACTTTGAAACTTGAAAATATATAATTACTATAAAATTAGAAAACAGCTATAATCCTTACCAATAATGGGTAAACGGCCTCTTGTACTTTCACAGTGGCTGAGATGTAGGCAAAGAAAACATGAAGAACTTGGGTTTAAGTGGATAGGAGCTGAATTCCTTTTGGAGCTCTCATTTCATTGAAGCAAAATAAAGAAAGATGAATAACTAGGTCCATGGCCAAGGTATAATCTTTAAGAATATTCCCTCCAAAGGCATTAGCTCAACTATGTTCATAGCAGCATTATTCGCAATAGCAAGAACCTAGATGCCCCTCAACTGAAGAATGGATTGGCAAACTGTGGTACATCTACACAATGGAGTACTACTCAGCAGTAAGAAAAAACAATATCCTAATATTTGCAGGCAAATGGATGGATTTGGAAAATATCCTCCTGAGTGAGGTATCACAAACCCAGAAAGATAAGCAGGGAATATACTCACTCATTAGTGGACTCTAAACAAAAAGGCAAAAAACAAAGCATGTCCAAGCTGCTAACCACAACCACTGAACAGCTTGGGATCTGAAACACCTTGGAGCCCATTCCCTCCTGAGGAACACCTGACACATTCTTGATGTTGGGACGATAAAAACAGATCTGCCTAGAATTGATGCTGAACTATGTCATATTTGGACCTTGGGATCTCCTGCACTTGCTGGAGAAGAGATAAGGAGATGTAGAGAAGAGTGACTGAAAGGGTGGGAGGGAGAAGGGAGCTTGAACAAGGATATACATGGATAAAAAATATATCTTTATTCATAATAAAAAAGAATATTTCCTTTAAGCTCTCCTTCCACTAGTTCTTCAACCAGCTAACAATCTATTACAATTTTCACCTACCACTGTGTTAAATTATTAAGTAATAAGTTTAGTGATTCAATTCTTTCAGAATACAACCAAAGATTGTTCTTAAGTAAGTTTCTTGGTGTCTCCTAAGCCAAATACGTTGGAGACCACCACCAATACAAAAGACATTAGGCTCATGTGAGAACAACAAATACATAATAAATATATTCTAAGACAAAGCGAGAGTGAAAAATAGGACTAGCTATCTAGCTGTCACCAAAAAGTCTTAAAGAAAGTTCATTGTTATATTTCTAAATGAATAGTACTTAGACTTTTCTTCTAACACCAACTGCAGTGAATGTTTCAGCACAAGAAGAGTGGGGTGTAAATATGGATATGTTTTTGGGGGGTAATGTCCACAAAGAAATAGCAAAGTAAATCTTTTTGGTTCATCATTATAAATAAAAGTTTCTTACATTCATAAGAAGGGATACAGGGCATAAGGATGATAGAGAACAACAATGTGGTGAGTACAGTTGTCTATGTTTCAGTGTGCTAGTAGTATGAGAGTTGAGGTAGCTGGAATGCATGTTAATAGTAGGCTAACAATTAATTGCTTGGAAATTGAATTTCAAAGAAATTGCATTATGGTTAACTACTATAAATTCAAAATGTACTTGAAATAAAGGAGGTTGTTATTGGAACAAAGTATGAAGTGGGTGCTGAATTTATCAAAGCTGACCTTGGAAAATGGAGAAACTGACAATGTGAGAGTGGTAGAGAGGGCATAGCACCGATGATGGCATTTGCTGTGTGTTCATAGATAAAAAAGCATGACAATCATGGAAACACAGTGGGAAGAGGGAAGGTGACGCCAAAACAGACTCATTGAGTAACTAATACAGAAAAGAAAAGCAAAAAAAGATGACTATATATGAGAGACTCATCATGATCATTCTCATTGGTGGATTCCTATATTTTAATATAATAATGCCCAATGTTAATCTTTATGAGAGTGATATTATGACAGTTTGTGTTTTCAAATATTATCTCTTAGCACCATTTATTTTGTATTGCTCATGAATGTATTTCACACTATAAATCCATGGTTGAAAGAAGAATGAGGCCTTGGGCTGAATGTCAGTTTTATTATTTCTTCTGTCAATTGTGACCTTGACAAATTGTTAGGTTTTATTATTATGTTGGGCTTTGGAAGATAAGGCATTGGAGTCTGACATCTGAATGGTGTGGTTTATATCTCTGAACTCAGTTCTGTATATAGCTCTTTAGTCACCTTGATTATTGAAGCACCTCAGGGGAGGATTTCCTTATTTAGTGGATTAAAGAGGAGAGTCCAAGAATCTCAGAACAGTAACATCCAAACGCTAAAGCAATCACACTTTCAAACAATGCCAGTGAGGTCTGGATGCTCTCACAATATCTTTTCATGGGAAAAGAATTGAATATTTTTAGAACAAAAAGGCAGCCCATTCTCAGGAGAGCTTACATAACACTGAATACATTTGATAAGAAAAATCCTACACAAAAAGTTCTATGAGCCAAGCTACAACAATGACCTCAAATCTATTCTTTTCAGCATTCTTAGGGGTCACAACAAATATGTAATTGTATACATTAATAAACTTTCCATAGTGAAAAGCATACCTGTTAATACAAGAATATATCTGATCCTGTAGGAAGAAAATGAACACTATACAAACTTTAAGGTATAAAATAGAAATCCAGTTTTTTTCCATTTTTTTGTTCTTGGTTTATTTTTTCTTTTTGAAAACTTTATTTTTTTCTAAATATTTACTAACAACTCTGGTATATATATTATTATAATCTATGTCAAGTTATTTATACATGTGTGCACATATATATGAACATATTATGTTAATATAATTTTAATTGAATAGGAAACAGTGAAAAACACAAATAAAACATTAAAAATAGGAGAATTTGTCGATCCTTATATTTTTTTAGTTTTGTTCTGTATATAAAATAGCATTGAAATTATTTATCTGTTAAAAGCTTAAGTATGAATTCACAAGATACAGAGTAAGTGATTCCTTGGTTTTACAAAGGCCTTTGAGGTGTACAATTTCTCCTGAAATTAAATTATATATCAGATTTTACTCACTTAATTGCTATCAATTAATATAAAATTAATTGTACAATTACTAATAATGGTGTCCCTTGTTGCTTAGAAACTACATCTGATGGGTGTAATATTAATGAGGACACTGGATTTACATCTTACAATGGTACCTATCATTTTCTACTCTCAATGGGACTACTTGATTCAGTCTCTGACATAGATCATTCAGTGTCCAAGAAGAGAGGTTCCCATGTCCAGACCTATTTTCTAACGGGTCTCAGAAATATTGTTCCTTACTGTCACAAACTACAGTTAATCATTTGCTTGGAAAGTGTGCACAGTTACTCATTTTCGTCCTTTTGCTGCTATTTGCATCTTGTTCTTTTTCATGCCATTTGTACTTGTCCAATATGTCCTGATGAACCACTTCTATCCATAGAAAGCTACTCTCTTGTGATTCTCACTAAAACACCTGCATAAAGTCTAATTCACCTTTAAAACCACAGCTTGTCATCATTTTGCCAAAACCTATTTCCGAGTCAATAACTTAGAACTATACTCTCATGTGCTGTACTTTGAACAAAAGAAAAGAAAATGATCATTTCACATCTCCCATGAAGTCTCCAATAATTTCTGGCTTGCTGTGACAGAAAACTTTCAAGCAGAAGGAAAAAGATGATGAAATAGGTGACAGCAGGTACAGCTGGGATCTGAAGCTTAAGGCTATAGGTGAGTTGAGGAATAATGCACAAAATACTGGAATGGTCTTTTACATGGACAACAGAGGTTTTTCATATCTCAACCATAGTTGCATGGAAGTGATGTGAGATATGGACTTTCCCTCACACAATATTTCAAGGACTCTAAAATTTATTTAGTGAGTTATGACCATATGTTGAAAGTCATCCTTGTTTATGTATTGAAATGAAATTCAAATATATAAAATTAATGTGTTAGCTCTTCGAATGAGAATGGAATAATTCCTCCAATGCTATTTTAAATCATATGAGCATTTTGTCAAATGCAATTTATTTAGACACCTTAACCATTTCATATGGCAATAAATACACTGTTTTAAGATAGCTTTTTAGAACATGATAGTTAAAATCTACCTAAAATTACAAGCTACCGCCCAATATAGCCATCAATCGGTAGTCACAAATATCCCTTAATATCAATGGACTCAACTCACCTATAAAAAAACACACACTAACAAGATGGATAAAAAAACAGAAGCCATTCTTCTGCTACATACAAGAAACACACCTCCACCACAAAGACAGACGCAAATTCAGAGTAAAGGGTTGGGAAAAGATTTTTCTAATCAAATGGCCCTAAGAAACAAGCTGGTTTTGCCATCATAATATCTAATAAAGTAGACTTTAAACTAAAATCAATTAAAAGGGACCAAGATGTACATTACTTATTCATCACAGGATACGTTGGTCAAGAGGAGATTTCAAACCTGAATATTTATGCCCCTAAATAAGGGCACCTATCTATGTAAAAGAAACACTGCTAAAGTTCAAATTCTACATCAATCATTACACCCTAATTGTGGGAGACTTCAATACCCCACTTTCACTCCTGGATAGGTCAACCAGACAGAGACTTATCAGACAAATAAGGAGTATAACAGAGGTTATGATGCGAATGGATTTAATAGATTACCAAAGCTTCCACACAAATGCAAGTAATATACATATTTCTCAGCACCTCATGGAACTATCACTAAAACTGACCACATAAATGGTTGTAAGGAAAAAAAATGAAAATAATCCCTTGAATCATGTTGGACTACCAGAAACTAAAGTTAGAGTTCAAAATATCAAAAATAACAGAAAGCCTACCAACTCATGGAAATTAAAAATCACTCAGCTGAACCACCTCTAAGTCAAGAAAGAAATTAAGGAAAGAAATCAAAGTCTTCCCAGAAATTAATGAAAATAAAACCACAATGTACCCAAACTTGTGGGACACAATGAGGGGATACTTGAGAGGAAAATTCATAGCACTAGAATCCTGTATGAAAAACGTAGAGAAATCCAACACAAGAGAACTAACAGCACAGCTGAAAGCCTTAGAACAATTAGCAGCAAACTCACCTAGAAGGAGTAGATGGCAGGAAATAATCAAACTTAGAGCTGAAATCAATACAATTGAAACAAAAAGAACAATACAAAGAATCAATGAATCAAATATTTGGTTCATTGAGAAAGTCAACAAGATAGATAAACCCTTATTCAAACTAACCAAAAAGGAGAGAGAATGTATTCAAATCAACAAAATCAGAAGTGAAAAGGGGGACATAACAACAGACCCCCAGGAAATCCAGAGAATTATCAAGACATAATTTGAAAATCTATATTCCACAGAAATAGAAAACCTAGAAGAAATGGAGAGCGTTTTAGACAGATACCATTTATCAAAATTAAATGAAGTCCAGATTAATTACCTAAACAGACCTATAACCCTAAAGGAAATTGAAACTGTCATTAAAAGCTTCCCCCAAAATAAAAGCCCAAGTCCAGATAGTTTCAGTGCAGAATTCTCCCAGACATTCAAAGAAGAATTACTACCATTACTCCTCAAACTATTTCACACAGTAGAAACTGTAGGAATGTTGCCAAATTTCTTTTATGAAGCCACAATTACCCTAATACCCAAGCTACTCAGAGACACAACAAAGAAAGAGAATTACAAATCCATTTCACTCATGAATATTGATGCTAAAATTCTCAACAAAATTTTAGCAAACCATATGCAACAATATATAAAAAAAATCATCCAACATGATCAAGTAGGCTTCACCTAGAAATGCAGGGATGGTTTAACATATGAAGAACAAAAAATGTCATCCATCATAAAAACAAACTGAAGGAAAAAAAAACCACATGATCATACCATTAAGTGCTTAAAAAGCCTTTGACAAAATCCAACACTCCTGTATGATAAAAGCCATGGAGAGATCAGGAATAAAAGGAAATTATCTCAATATAATTAAGGTGATTTATAAGAGCCACAGAGTCAACATCAAACTTCATGTAGAAAAACTCAAAGCAATCCCACTAAAATCAGGAACTAGACAAGGAGGTCCTCTCTCCCCTTATGTATTCAATATAGTTCTCAATGTTTTAGCTAAAGCAATAAGAGAACGACAGAAGATTAAGGGGTTACAAATTGGAAAAAAGAAGTGAAACTATCTCTATTTGCAGATGATATGATTATATAGCTAAGTGACCCACAAAATTCTACCAGGGAACTTCTACAGCTGATAAACACCTTCAGCAATGTAGCAGGATACAAGATTAACTCAAAGATTTCAGTAGCCCTTGTGTACACTAAAGATAAATGTGCTGAAAAAGAAATAAGGGAGACATCACCCTTTCTAATAACTGCAAATAGTGTTATAAACCTTGAGGTAACTATAACAAAAGAAGTAACAGATCTATTAGACAAAAATTTTAAATCACTGAAGAAATAAATTGGTGAGAATATCAGAAAATAGAAATATTTCCCATGTTTCTGGATAGGTAGGATCAACATATTGAAAATGGCAATCCTACCAAAAGCCATGTACAGATTCAATGCACTTTCCATCAAAATCTCAACACAATATTTTACAAACCTTGAAAGTCCAATATTGAAGTTCATCCAAAAAAAAAGATAGTATCTTTAACAAATGGTGTTGGCATAGCTGGATAGTAGTGTGTAGAAAAATGCAAATAGATCCAAGCCTGTCACCCTGCACAAAACTTAAATTCAAGTAGATCAAATACCTCAACATAAACCCAGCTACACTGAACCTGATAGAAAAGAAAATGTGAAAAACCCCCAAATGTATTGGCACAGGTGGCCACCTCCTAAATATAACTACTGTGGCACAGACCCTACAAACTACAATCAATAAGTGGGACCTCCTGAAACTGAGAAGCTTCTGTAAAGCCAAGGACACAGTCAATAGGACAAAACCACAGCCTACAGAATGGGGAAAAGATTTTCATCAACCCTACAAGTGATAGAGGATGGATCCCTAAGATATATAAAGAACACAAGAATCTAGAGCCCAAAACGTTGAATAACCCAATCAAAAAATGGGGTTCAGAACTAAAAAAGGGAGTTCTCAGCAGAAAAATTATGAATAGCTAAAAGGCACTTGAAAAAGTGCTCATCATCTTTAGCAGTTAGAGAAATGCAAATCACTACAACTTTGAGATACCACCTTACACCTGTCAGATTGGCTAAGATAAAAGACACAGATGATAGCCTATACTGGAGAGGTTGCAGGACAAGGGGAGCTGTCCTCCATTGCTGGTAGGAGTGTAAGCTTGTTCAGCCACTCTGGAATGCAGTATGGTAGATTCTCTGAAAACTGGGGATCAATTTCCCCAAGGATCCAGCAATAAATACACTTCTGGGCATATATCCTAGAGAAGTACATTCATACTACGAAGGTATTAGCTCAGCTATGTTTATAGCAGTGTTATTCGTAATAGAAAGAACTGGAAACAACCTAGATTCCCCTGAACTGAAGAATGGATTAACAAACTTTGGTACATCTACACAATGGAATACTACTCAGCAGTAAGAATAAATGATATCCTAAAATTTGCAGGCAAATGGAAGCATTTGGAGAATATCCTCCTGAGCGGGGCATCATAAACCCAGAAAGATAAGCAGGGGATGTACTTACTCATTAGTGGACTCTAAACAAAAAAGAAAAAAGCAAAACATGTCCAAGCTGCAAACCACAACCACTGAACAGTTTGGGATCTGAAACACCTTGGACTGGCACCTTGGATCTCACTCTCTCCAGAGTAACCCCTGACCCAGTCTTGAAGTTGGGGTGAGCTAACTCCATCTGCCAGGAGTGGATGCTGAACTAAGCCATATTGGGACCTTGGGACCTCCTGCCCTTGATAGGGAAGACATAAAGAGAAATGGAGAAGAGAGAGTGCCCGGAAGGGGTGGGAGGGAGAAGGGAGCTTGAACAAGGATATACACAGATAAAAAAATTATTAAAAAATCTATCTAAAATTAAATGATTTGGTTTCTGATTATTTCTAATCTAAAAATTACTGATTGCTGGCTCCTTTTCTGAAAATAGGCTATGTAATCAGAATATTTTTTTATTCATGTCTGATTTCTGTTTTCTCCAATAGACATGCTAATAGATTCTTTAAATTACAAACGTATCTTTTAAAAATCTGTTTACTTCACGTAATTCCACCCTGACCACTAAATATTTTTGCTATACTGATATGTCATTTTCTGTGGTATGACCATTGCATTAAAACATATTTAGTTGTTTTATTATTTTTATCCTATCACTCCAGAGAAATAGGGCAAAAGGATGAAGGTCATCTTTTTTACTAAGTAAATATCTTTGAACATTCCTGTGATATAAATTAAGAAGAAATTCCTAGATAATTTAATATGTTCCTTTCACAAGCTTTCAACAACTAATGAATGAACTTATCACTAAGACATTCAAAACATACAGGTGTACATGAATGTCCATATACATAATAGATTTAATGCATAGAATTAAATGCATTCATATAATAATGTCATAACATATTAATCATTAATCACTCATTATAAATATATGCTTTGCACCTAATGTGACCAACTAACTAATTACATACTGAAAAACAAATAATAACTAAACAGAGACCTAAGCCTTGACTTCTGAGTAAATTGTACATGGGTGAGGGGTATTTATATTAATCTAATAAATGAACAAATACAAATTTAAAATTTTTATTGAGTGGCAAATAGAGAGTGAGTGTTGAGTTATAAATACAAACAGAGGTCTTGACATAGTGAAATCAAAGCTCTCAGGGGAAGTTTATCTGAAGGAATTTATCAGAATGGAATGTATGAAAGAATAAAATTTACACACAAAAAAATCCATTTCAAGGAGGGCAGTTCAGTAGCTAGAACCAGCTATGGTAGTCTGAAAACTAAAAGAAATAAAAGTATAACAAAAGACATGACATAAGAATGGGACTTGAAACTGGCTGAACATTCTTGTGAGGCACCAGAAAACAACAAAAATCCTCTTCTCCCTAAAGCAGCTCTTTTCAGTTAAATATGATCTGGTACTGATTTATTTTTGATGACAAAGATATGTCTTCTAGAATTCTGTAACTGTTCTAGTTTTCATGTGTGAAACTTTTGATCAACCCACAAGTCTCCTGGGTTCTATCCCACTCAATATTGATATGAGGCTTATGTCAATCCCTGATCGGGAAAAGTCAACCATCAAAGCTCAGAATTATGCTTATCACAGAGAAACAGAATATCTGCTTTTAACGATTTGAACATTAATAAATTCTACTACTAATTCTAACATGTATATGATATGTATGTTTTCATTCATATGTGTGTGCATATATACATACATATGCATATGATAAAAGCCTATTAAAATTAGATAGAAAATATATAGATAAAATAGATAGAAAATAGCCAGGCCTTTAAAAATTCATGTGTATGTATGGTGTGTGTGTGTGTGTGTGTGTGTGTGTGTGTGTGTGTGTGTATGTGTGTGTACTTGTAATAATGTGCAAGAATATGAGTTCAGGTGTGTGCTTGTCATGGCATGCATTGTATGTGGAGAACAGGAGACAGCCTCTTTTTATCACGGACTACAGCAAACACTGTTATCCCCTGGCTCACTGCACCAGTCCACAGAAAAATGTGGACATTGTTCTTCCACTTGTACTAAAGGGATTACTTAAATTTTAAAATCATAGCAGGTATTTTCTAATTTAATATTATTTTATTTTTAAAGAAGTAATATATAAATTTTCAAGTTTTTAAGCAAAATGATACAATTTGAGTTTTTATTTTTAATTAAAATAACATAATTTGAAAACATAATAGATACATTTTTCACTGAAATGGATAGTAGAGTATTTCAAATAAGTTATACTGTGCAAATATACAAGATAAGTTCCAGATTGAGTAGGGTAGCTTAAAAAGTAAAATGTCATAGACTGTGGAAAGAGAATTAAACGAGCATCTCCTTCCTTGGAGTGTCTGAAACTGAATGACTATTAATTGACAAATAATGTACAAAGATAAAAGCTGTTTCAGTTGAATTTTAGATTAATTGAGTGCTTTATGTAGTGCTGTTAGAAAAAGTAAAGATACTGTGAACACAATTTTAAGTCAATGAAAATAAAAGGTGTAATATAAGAGAATAGAATAAGAAAAGAGAAGTTCCTGATTGAACCTTGAATAGTACTATTTAAGGAAAATAGAGAGTAAAATGATTATCAAAAATATTTTAAATGATACATAATTGTAAAAATATTTCAGTTGTCATAAATAAAAATGTACCATAGAAATGTTGATATAATGAGGAACCTAAGCCTAATTGGCTTGAGAAAGTCATTTTGTCACTAACAGGGTTTCATTGCTTATCTATTGAATTCAGAAATCATGTTCCCACTCAACTGAGTCATATTTGCTATAGTGCAAAGATATAAAAACTGATCTATGTACTAAAGAAAGCCAGCTAAAAGAAAACAACAACAAAAGCAAAGGAAAACAGCTTACAAATGAGAACATTTTAAAATGTTTTACTGAACTGGAGGAACAAGATGAGAACAAATATTGGCAGTTGATGAAGCTCAAGTCTTCATTTGATGCTGCTGAGTCATGCTGAAATTATCAGCAACTTCCACAGAGACTTAATGCCCTGCAAAGATGGAAACACTTGTTGCTTGGCTCCATACAAACAGTGGGCTGCCCCCACCCCCCACCCCCTCCCCCCCCACCTGATCATACATTTGAACCAAGAATGGGAATTTGGGGTTTACAGATGGTCTTGTTGAAGAACCAAAGATGTTATGTCTATGTTGCTAGTCACTTACATGAAGAACAGAACTTTAAAATATATTTTGGATTCTTCATTAAGATCCTGTTTGTTTCAGAAAACAATCTTGCATAGGAGATGGCTTCAGTACAATGTAGATAGAAGCAGTTGCTTTCTTTCATCCTGTTTGCACTTCCATTGACAGTGATTTCAGCTAGTGGAGCTGGGCTGCCTGGGAGCAAATGGTGGCTGCTTTGTGGAGCCTAGCTCTTAAATAAAGCACAGTAAAACAAAAGAAAAAAATATTGACAGTTCAAGTGCTAACTGGCATGTGAGCTACCTGACTCAACTCCACAACTAAACAAGACAAAACAAACTTGAAGCTTACTAAAATTCACTAGGGTCTTGAAAACTTACTTTTACTCAGACTTTGTGGTCAGGTTCTAGCTAGTCACAGGACACCTTACAGGTGACATCGAGGCAGAAAAGGTACCTACTAAACAATTAGACAAGTCTTCTATAGAGACCTAAGTGATTAGACTTTTTAAAAAGCTATGTATTCTAATGGAATAAATCTATATTTGACATTACGAGAGGTGCAGTGTCTAGTGACTTAGCAGTCTTCCTGCTTTTATCTCATTTACATTTACAAACATTTGTGTGTAATGTAAAACAGGCAAAGAAATCATTATATGGCATTCCTTTCAACCAACAATAACACAGTATTGTAGGAAGATCTTATAGATGTCTCAAACAGAAATATACAGAGGAGAACTCTATACCCCCACTATTTCTCTAAACAATGTTTAAAGAAATATTTTTCCAAATAATTTCTTTTATTTTTATTATTATTAATAATAATAATAATAATAATAATAATAATTAAAGAAAATTACCTCATTCCTGCAAAGTGACACTGCTTCCCAAAAACCTGGGAAATAAACCAGAAATACTAATGGAAATGTGTTGACAAAAAACAAAACACAACAAATGGCTTTGCCCAATCCATATGTTACTGGAGCAATAAGGTTTTTTTGTTTCTTCCCCATTATTCCAGAGCAGCCACTTTGGGTCCAGTCTGATACCCAGGATGAAGAAGTTTTGGTATTAGTAAATAGCCCACCAGCTGTATTCTGAGAAGGTTGGTAATAATAATCATAGTCACTTTTTTTTTTTCATAGTCACTTCTAAAGCTTGATGGATTTAAACTCCCAGGTCACAACTTTTTAACCCAGAGGCTTAGTCACATTCTTCCATATTTGTTTTTTATATTACTCATTTTCTCTGTTTGCAGGGCTTACTGTTTTAACAATCTGGAGTCCCAGTGGACTCAGTTTAAGTATTGGCAGTGAGCTACAGCACTGTACTTTGAACATCAATCATCAACATCTATGTATGAAAGCAGTTTCTTGAAATTAAAACAGATATTGTTATTTTGCCAGTGGTAAATTACTGCATACATTTAGAGACTAATAAAGCAAAACACCCTTTAACAATTGCACATGACAGGGTATGTCTAGTACCCAAAGTGAAATTGGCCATGAAGATAAGGATTTTGCTAACTTATATACAAGTTAGGTTTATGCATTCTACATATACTGTCATTCTTAAAGTTTTGTTTTATTTTCTTTGGTTTTGGTATTTTTTTTTCAAGATTCTAGCTTCAAGTTACACTTTAAAAAATTTAGACAGAGACAGGAGACAATAAATGTCTTTACTTGGGCAGATGTGAAAATTTACACAGAAAAGATATTGTCAAAAATACTTACGTTCACCCATATTGTTCTTTTTGAACTGTTATTTTCCAGGTTTATCTTGTCTACTTGAATTATGCTTTTCTCGATAAGAGCACAGGGTGGAAGTAGGGAATTAATGGCATACTAGGACTTAATGATGGTCCTGACCTTGCCCTGCCCCTTAGAGCTGCCCATTAGAAGCAAGTTCTTTGATGTGGGGGGGGGGTTAGTCTAATAGTTGGTTGTAATTCAGAAGTGTCTTCATTTGTTCTGGAAATAGAGCCTAACTGGAGGTCAATTGTACTGAATAAACATAGAAAGCACTTTCTGAGCAACCCTAATCTTTAATTAGTTACAAATTCTTCTTTCTCATAATTTGTAACAACCATAGTTTGTTCTCTACTTATCTTCCCTTTTTATGAGGAAACTCTTTTACTAACTTGCTCTTTCTGTAACAAATATTTTCTAGGCAAGTTTATTAGTAAGTCATTTATAGCATCACTTTTACAATTTCAAGTTTCTTCTGCATAAATATTATTGGGAAACAACTTAGGACTATCTCCTGGGTGTTAAGCCCACAATTATAAGAGCATAAATGTATTACAATTATATTGACATATTCTAGAAATGCAAAAGGCTGATGATCAGTCTGTTTCTTCTGCTAATGTAACCCGACAAACAAACAAAAGCAATCCTTGACAAACTTCCAGAATTTAATATTTTCAATATATTAAAATTTCTCTTTTGTTTTCATTGAGGATGAATGAAAACCCCCATTATCTTCAGACTCTCTATCCAGCAATACAGCAAGGAGTCCTTGGGCTGTTTGTAAAAGTTTACCCTGAATATCCAAGAAATAAAAAAGGGATGATGTGACAAGAGGAGAAATCCTGGAGTGAATGAAAAAGACCTAAATAATTGTATATTTTCCTATGGATACTAGTTTGTTTGGAAGGACTCTAAGACCCACTGAAACAAGGGAAACTATCAAAGCCATTACCATATGCACCAGACTTGAAAACAAGAGCAATCTTCTCCTCAGGAGTCAGAGGATGAATGTTTATGAAACATTGATTAGTGTTTGGAAAGACTAGCAGGGAACATTTTCAAAAGGAAAGAGAGAGAGGAAGTATGAAGGAGGAAGAGGGAGGGAAAGAAAGACAAAGTGAGAATTGAGAGAACAAGAGGGAATTCAGAGGGGGAAAGAAAGAGAGAATTGGGAGAGGGAGAAGGAGAGACAGACAGTCAGAGACAGAGACAGAGACAAAGTTTTTATAATCTATCATATATCTATCTCTAGCTATCTATCATCTATCTATCAATAATCTATTAGTGTATCTGTAGCTTATCTATACCTTTCTATCATCTATCACCCATTAGTCTGTCTATGGTTTATATTTATGTATAAGCTGCCTGTCCATTATCTATCATTATCTATCAGCTATTAGTCTTCTTATAGTATATATTTATGTATCATCTATTATCTATCAGCATCATTTATCTATTGTCTACATATATCTACTTATTTATTATTCATTTATTTAATTTCTGACAAGGTCTCACTGAGCAATACCATAACCCAGGCTGTCTATCAACTCATCATGTAGATTAGGCTGACCATAACTCATAACAGTAGTCTGTTTTCAGTATTTCAAGTGCAAGGATCGCATACTTGAGTCACCATGTCCTGTGCATGTTTATTTTTAAAGTTGAATGTGCTTGTTACAAATTAAGAAAATCATTTGGAAGAATGTTTTTATTCTTAGGTAGTTTCCAAGTCCAATCAGTGGTGAAACAGTTATCTAAAACAACCAAAGTCTGCAGGTTTCCTTGACCTTACCTCTTTCCTCCACTGCACACAATGTTGTAGGTGAAAATTGGGAACAGGGATGTCACTTCCTATCACTGTCTGTCAGGAATTCTGATACTCATTACATTCTCTCTCTATTCATTCACCCTCTGATGATGTCAGCCAGGCTGTATTTTAAATCAGGAAAACCACAATCCAGGTTTTAAATAAACAAAATGTTATTTACTCAATAGAAATTAATAAGAATTCCCAGAGATAGTGTTATTTTCCTTGGATTTCATTTATTCCCCCAAATAACTTATCTGTTATATTTTTGAAAACAAATGATTTAATTGATTGATTCATAGCTTTAATCCTATAAGACAGTCCTTATTGTTTTAATTTGCATATCTGAGAGTTAGCCTGCTTATTTTTAAAATTACACATACATTGTAGTCTCATGTAATCCTTATAATATATCACTCTTCCCAAAGATATAAGATGAATCATTCAGTACTTGACTAAATCACAGGCATGCATGTTTAGAAGCTGAACTCCAAAGAGAAACATAAAACATATGGTTTCCTTGATACAATATTTTGGCATGCAAGATAATATTTATACTATACTTTTGGAAGCTCAAACTCATCTAGATTTACAGAAGGAAGTATTTCCCTCAATACCAGGAGGAAAATTAAATATTGGGATGAGGATATATTGCATGAAACAATTATTTTCAAAAAGTCACAAAAAAGTTGGTAATACAAAATTTCTTTTAGGAAATAATTTTGCCAAAATAGAATTATGTAAACATTCTATTAAATATTCTTTGTTGATGGCTTAGATGGCAAAGGGCTTACCTGACAATTTCTTATCCAAGAACTCATGTAGAAACCTGAACATACTAGTGCTTCTTATAATCCTTCTGCTGAGGAGGTTGAGACAGGAAGAACATTGGTGGTCACTAGGCTGGTAGTCTGGATGAGCCAGTGAGGTACAGGTTCAGTGAGGGAACTTTTACCTCAAAATGTAATGGGGGGTGATGCAGAAAAAAACACGATGTTGACTTCTAGTCTCTGAATACACACACATGCACACACATACATACACACTCACATACATACACACACATACATACACTCATATACATACACACACTCATATACATACACACACATACACATGCATACACACACATACATACACACAAACATACAAACACATGCATACACTCATATACATACACACAAACATACACACAGTGTACACACACACATACACATGCATACATACAAACATACACACATATACACTCATACACACACGTACATACACACAGAGAGAGTATACACACACACATAAACACACACAGAGTAGACACACACACAGAGTACACACACACAGAGTACACACACACATATATACATACACACACATAGATTATATATACACACAGACAGAGAGAGGAGAGACAGAGATAGAAAGAAAGAGAAAGAACAATACAGAGCCAACACTCACTAAAAAGCATATTTCTGATGCATAAAATATTTTTAAATTAAGCTAAGTTTATTAAAAATTACAATTTTTATCATATAGTCAGAAATATGTATCAATAAAAATAAGCTAATACCTAAATACAGAAGACAAAATCAAAAGGTTATTATGTAGTACTCATCACAGTACTGAAAGCAGATATATAGCTGTTTAGTTTGGGGAGGTCTGAAAACTCCAGTTGATTCTAGAAAACCAAGAAATTGCTTGTATTTGTTAGGGTTTCTTTTCAATGTTTTATTTTTTTTCTATTGCTCTATTGAAATACCGAGGGCCAAAAGAAAGTTGTTGAGGAAAGGATTTATTTGCCTTAAAATTTTATCACTGTTTATCATTGAGAAAGTCAGATCAGGAATACAAACAGGAACCTCTAAGCAGAGGTTGATGTGGAGGCCATGAAGGGGTGCTGCTTACTGGCTTTATCCCCATGACTTTCTCAGCCTTCTTTCTTAGAGAACTCAGTACCAGATGCCCAAGATGGAAGCACCCACAATGAGTTGATTTCCTAGAAAAATCAACTGATGTCTTTTCTTCCCCAGAACTCTACAAAGTATCTCCATCAATAAGAGTAAGCTGGAAGACATTTCTAATCAGGTCAAGACTAATTTTTCTATGTCATGTAACTTAAATATGTGATATCTTCAAGGATATGTTCCTATTATCTTTTTATGGTAGACCTCCAAGAGTAATAAATAGTCATGGTGTGTTATTCTTAGTTTTTCTAGGTCCTGCCTGACCAATAATAATTGCTATGGGGGTATCATTTTCCCAGCACTTAGATTTTTTTTTATTTAATGACTTTTCTGGAAGCAACATTTTTGTCCATGCGGAGCACCTCAATTTAAACTCATTCCTGTGTAAAAATTATCCTTTAATTATCTTACAGATTATTAGGATTTTATAAGGTGTATAAGGTTTCTTCATACATCCTTTGTTTTGATTACTTCCATCTGTCTCCTTATTTCATTTATCCTTCAGTTCTCCTCACCACTTACATCTTTAGCTCCCAGTATTCTCTCACTCCTGTTACTCAATGTTGCATGCATTATACTGTTCTTTTGTAGTATTATTACTTGATTGTAAGATCATGTGCATTTACCTGTTTAAATTCTAATTTTCACTAGGACAGTATTCTTTTGAGTTAGAAAAAAAAAAAAAACACAAATGAACTATCACTGCTGTTACTTAGGACCATGGCATTCTGTTTAAGTTTTTTCTCTCTCAATACAGTTAAAATATCCATTTAAACTTGAGTAATATATATATATCAGTTTCCTGCATAATTAATTAATTATGATACACCAATATCATTGAAATGGATAAGATTTGAGAACTGGTATTAGGGATTTGTGTAGTTCTAAAATGATTAGGCAGATCATTGCTTCCATGATCTTTGGGTGCATGAATTATTGCACTCACTAAATAATCATAATTATCTTTGTTCAGATGAGTATAACAAATTCACAATACTGGAATTCTATGGAATATTTGTTGAAAATGCCCCTTCCCAACCCTTTAGGAAAGGTTTTACTATTTATTACTTTAACTTTTACAATCTGCTCTTTTATAATTTTGTTCTTAATATTTTCTAGTATTATTATTTTCTACACCTGTGATCACTCTATTATACTAAGGTCCACCCATATCTCATTAGCGCTGACTAATATTGTTTCTAATTTCTAGCAAAAGAAAGAATCAACCTTACATGAAAAGGTTATGTATGTGACTTTTTTGATGGGAAGAATAGAATACTTGGGTATATATGTAGAAAGAGGTGAGTTCACTATGTCAAATATTCCTTTGTTGTATATTCATTTTGGAGAGGTATCATTTGTTTTAAAGTTCTATCTGTTTAGTTATAAAAATGTGTACTTATTCAAAAGCTTACCACTATGTGTGACTTGCTTCCAAGAAGACAATTTTTATTCGACATTTAATCATGATTTATTTCTTGTACTTTGTAATCCTTTCAACATGGACTACTGGAGATTTTTCAGGATGTACCTATCTTGATTTTTATTGTTATTATAAAAATTTTAAATGCTAAAACATGATCTGTCAAGGGAAATCGTTACAAATATTATTTTCCCCATAGATCTTTGGCAAGTTTTTCTGCTTTGTAGCATCTGGATTGCACTATCATTTTTTTTTTATTGAAAGTAAACATACAATAATATATCCACAAGCCTAGGGATTGTAGTTTTCTAAAGATTATTTCATGCCAAGAATATAGACTCTAGGGAATTACTTTAGATTATTTATTATAAACTGACATGAAGACAGGAAAGCTGTTTTCTACTAACATTTTTACTATCTTTAACTACCAGCAGAAACAAGATGTTGAAAAATAAGGAGGAGAATTCAACATTTAACCTCTGGTTATAACAAAAAGCAATCATTTACTGCAGAGTATGTTCCAGTCATTGATCACAATCTTTATTAAAATAAATAATTCCATTGCAACTGTCATTCTTCTACAAGAATTCAGCCTGTAAAAATATAAGGTCTTATTTTCATTGTCTTTCACAAGGAATTCATTCCCATTCTTGTAAGCCATGCATTTTATTTAGCTTATCAAGTTTAAAGGAATTATTGTGTCACCCATACTTACAAAATAACAATGAAATCAAACATTAATGTTACTCTTCAGGGGAAAAAAATCTCAACAGATTTTATCCTAAGCCTTTTCTTGGGTCATTTTATATTTATATTTTATCTCTTGGTCTTTGAGCCAAATATACCTGGAATTAGATAGCTATTCCATTTTGATCTATGGGGCCCTAAACAACAAATTGCTCATTTCAAAACTTCTTTTCCACAATACAATAAAGCAGGGTTATAATATATCTATTTTAGAGATATTGAAGCTATAAAATAGAATTTCTTGCACATGAATAAATACAAAGGGCAAATCATAATCTTTTCCGTATCATTTCAATTTTAGTATATGTGATGCTAAAATGAGCACACATAAACTGGGGATGAAGGTGTGGGGGTGGGAGGAAAGGAACTTTAGGCAGCAGGTTGGGCATGCTGGCCACTGGAGGCAAAATGAAGGAGAAAAAGGTAAAAGAAATCTTGTTGTGTGTGGGAGTGTGTGTGTAGGGGGGTGGCTTTTGGTGTTGGGTATAAACTGGAGGCAGAAAAACTTCTAGGAATCCACAGGGGTACCTGAACTGACCATCTACTATAATCAGATTAGTGATTACCCTAATTGCCATCAGATAGTCTTTATCCATTAACTGATGAAAGCAGATGCAGATGTCCACAGCCAAGAAATGGGCCAAGTTCCAGGAATCTTGCTGAAAAATAAGAGGAGGAATTATATGAGCTTTGGGGTTCAAGGTAATGGTTAGGAATCTACAGTGACAGCTGACCTGATTTCCTGGGAGCTCATGAACTCTGGATCAACAGTTAGGGAACTTACATGGGACCACCCTAGGCCCTCTGCATGTGTCTGACAGCTGTGTAAATTGGTTTGTTTTTAAGGCTTTCTAAAGATCAGGATCATTTCCTGTTGCTTTCCCTGCTCTAAGGAATCTGTTCCTCGATGCTGGATTACCTTGCCCAGTCTTGATGCAGAGAAAGGACCTTGATCCTGCCTCAACTTAAAGTGTCATGCTTCATTCAAGCCCATGGGAGGCCTGTCTCTTCCTGAATGGAAACAGGGAGGAGTGGGTGGGGAGGGGGATAGATGGGAGGCTGGTGAGGAGGGACTGGGAGAAAAGGAGGGAGGAAAAATTCTGGTCAGCATGTAAAACATATGAAAAAAATATTAATTAAATACTGTTAAAAAGGGTAAATCTTGAGTCTGAGTTATAAGAGAAAGCACAATGGTATTACTACCTTTTATTATTATTAAAAATGTGTAACTATGAAAATAGACTTTTTGATTATTAAAATAAAAAAATGTATAATGTAAATATTGTTATCCATAACTTAATGATAATATTAAATAAATAACATGAAAAACATAACTAATTCCATCCAAACTGAGTTGTATTTGTTTTAGTATTGATATTATCTCCTAAGAGAAGGAATATATGAATTCCATCCATATTAAATTTAGTTTTTGTCCCTTTAGAAGATATTGCTAGTGAATTAATCAAATTCTTATTATACCTTCAAGCATAAAGTCTAGAAAAATTATTTTCACAAAGTTATGTGTAGATAGACAGGACATGTAGCAATTAAACCAATGAAATTCTAAGGATAAATGCCAAACAAAAAGTACATATGCTAAGACACACTAGGTTACATAGGCATACATAAGTGTGCTTATTGCAAATCAGAATATTGAGTAACATTTACTGTGACTTTAAAAATCCTTACCAATGCAATTCTTTGACATCATTCACCTTGTAGAAAAACTTGTAATTGATTAAAAATTGGATTTTCTTCCATTTGCAGCTGAAGGTATGGTATGTTGATATGTAGTATGAATGAAAGGCTTTTACACCTTAGAAAGATTCATAGTATTGTAGATTTGTGGCATTACACAAAAATTTACTGCTTTTAACATCAAGTATTCATTTCGTACCATTGTGGTTAGGGAATAATAAAAGCTAAGCTTGCTGATCTGCCAACAGCATCTTTTATACATTCTGTATATTTGCCTTTCCTTATAGTACTACATGCTAAAATATGACTTTTACTACTTTTAAACTTTCAATTGGTTTAATTTGACCTGGACAGTTACCCATATCCTAACTATGTAAGAAGTGCAAACCCCTTCCAGATAGAACATAATTGCTTAAATATTACATTTACGTTGTATTCAAAAACTTATTGGCACTCATTTGCATACTTATCATATAACTATTCTGTGGTAGTAATTTGGGGAATATCCTCCAACTAATGTTACATTTAAAATAAAAAATACAAATTTAACTAATTCTGGTATTATTTATTCAGCATTTTTCAATATGGCAAAGGGACTTTTTAGTGTTATAAATGTTACTATTTTTAATAGGCTTAGATAAAACTTGATTCCGAGAAAAGAAAATGTGATCATAATATGAGTCTAATAATCCTAACAAATAATGTATAATGGATGATGTAAACATCTACTTGAGTTACTCTGTTTTAATAATTGCTTGAGAATGAATGACTAAGTAATTGTCAATGTATTAATATCATCTAAATCATGCAAATGCTATTCTGAACTAAATTGAAGCAACTGTGTTATTGAAATGGCAGGTAAGCATAGATTAGCTTGACTGTTTTTGTGTGGTGATCTTGGCATTGATGACTTCTAGAGTTTTGATGAGTCCTAGCTAAATGTTGTACAGAATTTCTTTTTACAGAGACTGTTTTCCTTTTCTCATTTATTACCTGGAGTAATATGATATGGGCATAAAAATAAAGAAGGGAAGTGGGCTTTTTGTTGTTGTTCATGAAATATGTAATGAACATACCCATGTGGCTATTAGTACTGAGGATCACCTGTTGTTGGATGATTTGGCAAGCTTATTTAGTCTGTCCAATTCAACATTTCTCTGATTATGAGTATTATTCTCTATAGTTTTTACTTCACAAACTAGGAGTTTTAGGTAACTTCTTTGACAGTTATTTACACAAATTACTTGGAATTCTTTTGAATTAAATAACAATTTTCTTTTGTGTTCTTTTTTTAAAGTTATTTATTTTGCTTCTGATATTAATGAATATTTGATTTTTATTTTTGAGATCTAACACATCATTAACATTTTTTTCCATCTTTCACCATTAAGAGACCTGTCTGGGCCTAGTGTGTGATTTTGCAAATCTGTTTCTTCACATTTACTTGCTTTTAAAATTTATAAGACACTTAGAATGATTTGGATGAGAAATGTCCATAATAGTCTGGAGTATTGCAACATATGACCTCCACTTGATAGAGCTGTTTGGGGAAGCTCAAGTCTTGATGAGGTAAACCTATTACTGGGTATGGTTCAAGAGATTAAAAGAACATTGCCTGCTTCCAGTTTTCTCTCTGATTCCTGCTTCTGTTACAGTTATAAACTTTGCATCCTCTTCCTGTTGCCATGTCAGCTACTTGCTGTCATGTTTCTCTTTCATGATTAACTTTTATCCTACTAAATTTGAAGAAAAAATTAAAGTCTTTCTTATTTAATTTGCCTCAGTTATGGTGTTTTATCACAGCAACAGAAATTGGCTAATAAAACACTCCTGACTCCTCATGTATAATTCCTGTTCCTCTTACAATCAGCTATTTCTCAAAGATCTAGTAAATGGAGAATTGTAAACCATATTAACTAGAAGTTAGGCATGTTCATTGATCTTGTAGTTATATTTCTAGAGTTTTCAACTGGTAGAAAAAATAAGCATGTGTCTGTATGCTGAAGTGGATCTGAGTGGGTGCAAATCATCAGAGTGTGCCTTTGAAATTTTCTGTATGCAGTAGTTTGTATTAGAATTCAATAGTAATTTAAATGACTTCAGACTATGTCTCTAACTGAAGTGCATTAGAGTATATGAATTACTCTATTCTTCCTTCTTCCTGTCTTCAAACTCTAACAATGAGAAAATGGGATTTCAATCTGTACATGTGGTAATATTAAAATGGTTAGCCTATTTCCCATTGACCAAAGAATGTATTACTTGTTTGTAATTTTGACCTTCTGACTACATATATTGGAAGTCACGTAAGTTGAATGTTTGCCTGCTTCCATGATTGATGTTGTTTAATATATTTTTTAGCTATTATATCATCTTGTAGCATTACCATACTATTCTGGGATTCTTAGAACTCTAATCTTGTATATGTTTGTATGAGTGTATGTATGTTTGTGTGTGTGTGTGTGTGCGTGCGTGCGTGCGTGCATGTGTGTGTGTGTGTATGTGTGTGTGTGTGTGTGTGTGTGTGTGTGTGTGTGTGTATGTGGTAACATATTGTGTTGTAAATGATTTCTGCCTGGACTTTCTGGTCTAGCTCAGAGGTTCAGACCCACAGTCTCACAGAATCACACAGATGCTTGTATTATTTTTATGCTGATTGACCTAGGTCCCAGGCATATAATTTGCTAGCACTTGCTCTCAATATAACCCATCTTGTTAAGCTGTGAGGCTGGGAACCTTTTCTCAGGGCAGCATTTCAATTTCTTTCCTCTATGTCTGCTGCTGTCTCTTTGTTGTATCTCTGGCAGCTCTGTGGCATCTGTGTCTGGTGTCTGTGTCTGCTTTGAGATGTTCCTGAGTTTTCTTAGCCTGGTAGCCCCACTCACACTTCCTGTTTGCCTTTGATCAATCAGATTTTATTAATCCCATAGGAGGAACAAATATTTACATTAACAGAATAATCCCACTACAATATTTTGTATTAAATAAAGAAGACAGAGCCAGAAAGTGATGACACACACCTTTAATACCTGTGAGCTCAAGGTCAGCCTGGACTAAACCAGATTAATCCAATCCAAAAGAAAAAACAGGCCAAGCAGTGGAGGCACAAACTTTTTTTTAATCCCAGCACTTAGAACCCCATGCTTCCCTTTCCAGTACTTCAGAAGCATGCAGGCCTATATTCTCAGCACTAGGAAGTTTGAAAAAGGAAGTGATATGGTTGGGAAGGGAAAGAAACATAAAGCAGGAAGAGGCAGGATTTTGGGTGCCCTTCCATTTTGGTCTTTGGTTGTCATCACTTTTGCATTCAGTCTGTTGATTCTTAGAGACAGGATTTTTTCCTTTCAGCTGAGGAGAGAAGTGTTTGTGGTTTGTTTCTCTGTCTCTCTGGTTAAGCATTTGCCTCTATATCTGACTCTGGGTTTTTATTGTAATGTCAGTTAGGATTTGTGCAATATTTTCATGATTTTGTCTGTGTTAATGTATGAATGCATATGAGGTACAAGACAGAAATTCTATTAGGGATCTTTTTCTCATTCTATACCTTAATTTTATATACCTGTTTGTGGTGTATGCATGAACGTATATTTGTTCACATATATGTGTCTTCATGTCAATATGTGAGAGATTTGCACACATGGAGAAATGTATATGTAGCTAGCAGCTGATGTTCATAATCTCCTCTGTCATTCTTCACCTAGTCACTAACACAGAGCCCCTCAGTTGAACCCAGGATTCACCAATGCAGGTAGCATATCCAGACATCTGGCTTCAGTATCATATCTCTGTCTTCATAGCCCTTAAGTTACAGGTGGTCTACCACATCCTTAAAGAATTTATCAAATACTAGGTATCTGAGCTCCCGTTAGTATACTTGCAAGTATTTTACTTGTTAAGCCACCTACAATATCTTATACATATTAAATTATTAGACAGTCTTTATAAAACTGTAGTTCACTATTCTGGTAGTCTAGTAGGTCAATAATACCCCCAAATCATATCTTCCCACAGTAAGGTTACAGGCATTCATATACCAACCCACCCCCCCAGATTTTTAAACACAGATCATGTTTAAAAGCATGAATGTTGGCACAGTAAATATTTTATCTACTTGTCTCCAGTCTCAGAACTTTTAATTCTTTAAATGGTCATACATTTAAGTTCAGATTTTATGTTGTTATTTTGCAAGGCTCTTACCAAATGCAAAATGATGTGTAGACATAATTGTGCTGTAATATAAACAGCTCTATTTCCATAAAAAATTCCATCTGTACTTCATCTAGTCAATATTTCTTTTACCTATGTCCTGGCAAACATTGATATGTTCTCCACTATAGTTTTGCCTTTTCTAGATTGCCACATAATTTAAGTAATTCAGCCTGTATCCTTTAGCATTATCAATCTAACATTTTTATAAAGAAATATTCATCTAATGTTCAATAATGTTTTCTCAAGACCTGATACCCAAAATTATTCATTATTACTGACTGACAATACATGGAAATACACATTTATTTATAAAACCACAAACCTAAGTACATTGTTATTTATGTTACTGTTTGTAATTTACAAATAATACTATTAACATACAAATAATTTTCAAATTACTTTAACTTAAAATTTTTTATTATATTCATTTATTTATTTTGGGTTTGTAAGCTTGCAAAGTTGGAAACCTATATCATTCCATGCACAGGGAGGCAGAAATCAATTTTTAAGTCAAACTCGAATTATCAAGCTTGTGCATCTACCTATAAAGTTATTTAGCCAGCTTGAGTTTTCAAGTTAGTTGAGTAAGGGGCTAGAGACCCAGTCAGTTCTTAAGGGCACACAGGTCCCTGATCTCTAGGAACAGCTACACTTACACATATACAAATACAAACACACAAAAATAAAAATCAGTTAAGTGTAATGTATGAGTTGATTGAGTCAATAGAAGGAAAGATTGTGTTTAATTTTTGTAGAAACATTTTCAGCTACCTAGCAGAGCTTCTGTATATTTTGTGTGTGTACCAGCAAGTAAATATTAATTCCTCTGCACATGTGTGACTTCATGTCCTTGCTAACAATTGGATTCATCATTTCTCACAAGAATTTTTCTGTTGAAATAAGCTTCTGGTAATATATCTTTGTCTTATTGATTTGTAATTTAATAATGGCAAATGATATTGAGCATTTGTCAATGTTCTCTTTGACATCATTCTTGGGGTAATATTTGTCTATTTGTATTGCAAAATTACTAATTAGATTGTTCTTTTCTAACTGAACAGTTTTATGATATTCTTGTATGTTTTGGAAACAAACCTTTGTCAGGCATATGCTTTACAAACATTTACTACAGATTGTGCCTTATATTTTGGTTTTCTTCCCCATGTCTTACTCATATGAGAATTTAATATTGATATGCCTAAATTATCAGTATTTGTTCATGTTTCATTTTTTTAGCTTCACACATAAAATTTCTTAGAAACATCTAGATCATCTTCTGTATTATAATTAATATCCAGGTATTTTACCCATTCTCTTATATTCAGTTCTTACTATTAATATTACATTCACTTTAGTAAAAGAAGAAAGAACTGTGTTTTGAGTACTTATAGAGTGAAAGCCTGTGTCCTCTCCCAAAAAGTTACATCCTGAATTCATAAGAAGTATGGCTTTTGGCAATAATTGAGGTTAAAGTACTTATGAATGGTATAACTATCCTTTTGAGAATCAAATGTGTGTTGCAGATCTTTATCTCTCAGTGGAAGATAGAAGAATATACCAGTGCTTGGATGAGGAGCCTTTTCTCTTAGAACAAAGTAGATCAAACAGTACCATTCATCTCTGATATTCACTTAGATGTCCGAGGACTTTCCAAAACTAAATTCTAAAGGAATACTTAAGAAGAAGTGTTAAAGCAAATAGACTCATTTTATTTTTCATTACAGGAAAATTTGCATTTAAAAAAGTTACTTAAACCTGTTGTTGTGCATATATGTAAATGAGCCATAAACCCGTACTTGAGAATTTGCATAAAATTCCTAGGAATCTGATGTCTTTGTCTAATGTTCAGTTATAATTACATTTACAAAATATGCTATATTACTGTAGTAACAATTTTTCTTGTTAGATGTACTATAATGAATTGTTGAGAAGATTTTAAACTTTTGCTGAGGGTAGTTAATGCTTTAGTCATTGCATTCATAAAAAGCTTTATAATTTATACTAAATTGCAAGACACTCATGGAGAAAACTGTTCAAAGCATAAATTTTTAGCAACTTAAAACAGGAGTTGCCTCTGTCCTCACACAGGCTCAAGTTTCAGTTGTGTAAATTGATACAAACTTTATTACAAAATACAAATGGATTACCTTTGTGATTGGTGCCATATGAATTTCTTAGAATATTCACCAGAAGAGGGCACCAAACCTCACTACAGATAGTTGTGAGCCACCATGTGGTTCCTGGGAATTGAACTCAGGACCTCTGAAAGAATAGTCAGTGCTCTTAACCTCTGAGCCATCTACATTTTCTTAAATGAAAGGCTTGCTGCTTGATTTCTTAAATTAGGTCCAACAATAAGATATTGACAAGGTTCTAAGAATCTGATAAACCTATTTTGAACAATGCTTATTGATATAATCATTGAACATGAAATTGTTGAATCATTACAGGTAGTTTACCCTTATTATTTAAAACTTATTTGTCATATCTGACTAGAACCTCTATACATATTTAGGTGCATCATGGATGTACTTTACAATGATGAATATGTATTTATTTTTTTGCTTGGTTTTACTGTATACACAAAACATGTAAGTGATCTGTATTTTACTGTGCTATAGCTTACTAAATAGCTTATTTTTGTAATATAAAGATTTACTTTTATTTATGTGTCTATGTGAGTTTATGCCACATGTTTTACAGGTGCCCACACAAGATAGTAGAGGATATTGGGTCCCTGGAAGCTAGAGCTACAGGTAGTCATGAATCTTATGATGTGGATTTTGAGGAACCAGGATCTTCTGCCAGAGGAGCATGACTCTTAAGAACCCCTCTAGCTCTTTGCCTTTCTTACATAAATAGGACTTGTTTGAAATTAACATTTATTGCTTACCTTAATCTCACGGCTCTTCTGTCAAAGTCTTTTTTTTTCTAAATAATTGGTAGAAATGACCAGAACAATCAAAAACTTTCTAAATCAATCTGTATAATTTGACTCAAAAAGAAGTGACATAAAAAAGTGGAGAAAAAAATAAAAGAAATGTATGTTTAATTTGAAAAAAAAAAAATATTCACCAGAATGAAATTAGGCTTGACCAGAGATTTGGAAAGTGAGCACGAGGAGAATTCATAGGATAAAAAGACAACTATGTAAATAAACACACTACAGTTGCTACATATGTAAGTCAGTAATGTTATCTCTATACTGAGAGGAAATTGAAGAACATAATGTTAAATAAAAAATATGTGATATATAGAAGTGTGGATGTGGAGAGACAATAAGTTCAAGGAAAGAATGAGATGAGAATACAGAGTACAAATATAAAAAAAAATCACCAGATCTTCCTTTTGTGTGTATTATCAATATAGAGTCATAAAAAATATCTTAATGATTTTAAACGTGCAGTACAAGTTTAACATCACAGGAAAGAAGTTAAATTCACTGATCTCAGATTTCTTCCCCTTAGTAATTCCAAGGTGTTTAAAAGTTAATGAATAACATCTTGAGTTATTTACTTAAGGAACCTTAAGAGAGAAACATACCATTTTAGAAATGATTTGGTTCTTTTGCCATGTAATATGAAGAGTTTCTGTCTCCTCAGATGTTGATAATTTAGTCTGTTGATTTCATAAAAAAAAAGTCAGCTCTGAAATGCTCATACTTGGTTGTCCAAGGTTTTCATGTTGCCTGTTCTTCCTCCACCTGTCAATTACTGACTGTATCCCACAAGCTGTGTTCTCTGAGCTGGCAAGCTAAATACAATGAGTTGAGTTCTGTGGTAGCTGTGTGCTGCTTTATTTAATTTCAAAATATTGGCTTTCAGGGTCTATCCTAGAAGTAAAAGGCATGCAATTTTTAACAATATGCTCTAATACTTTCATTATCTTCAAAAGAAAATTTTATGTCTTGTTCTCTGACATCACATTCAACTGAATCATAAAGGGTTTTAAACTTAGATTGTTATATGTCTCTTTCTAGATAACTTAATGTTCACCTTTGAAAATTATTTGCTGCATTTTTAATTTTATCAAACACCTATAAACTTCAACATGACTTCTAATTATCCTAGTGACACCTTAGAACACAAATTTAACCTAGTAACATAATATTTTACTAATTTATGTTATTCTCTAAACTAAATTACTTCAATAAAAATACATTCATAATCTAATAAGCTCAAAGTAACATTACCTATAAACACAAAGAAATTGAGACAGATATTTAAGGAGGAGAAACAGCAGTTTTAGATATTAAACTTTATCTTTTTCTTTGTGCATACTTCCCATTTACTTTTCTAATTTTATAATTCCTTAGCAATTTTTTAATAAAACACATTTGTTTATAAGAATTTATTTCTAAAATTCTAATTTCTTCTTTAGAAGAAACATATAAAGGTTAGCTTTTATATAACTATGAATTCTCAAATTACTTCAACTTAAAATGTGAGTTTAGAGCAAGAAGTTTCTGATAAGTTGTATTTCACCCCAACAGCAAGCTTTGTATTTGATTTCTATACATAAAAGAATGCATGTTTGTTGATCTTTTTACCTCAGCTGGCAGGTGATTGGCTAAGGAGGCTATGCCTTACCAGTTCCACTACTTATTTAGCAGGAGGCCTAGACTGCCATGAATATACACTAATAATGTAAAACTGATTGGCATTGTACTTCTCAACATCTGTTTCATTAGAAAGTAACATGTGCCAGATAATTAGTGCAAAGTATTCAAATAATTTAAGAAAATTTTCTGGTCCAGCTAAAGAGAGGATGGAGAGAGTATATGAACCAAGGGTCAGGATCATGAGGACAAAACCCACAGAGATGGCTGACCCAAGCTATTGGGAGCTCACTGACTCTAAAAGGATAGCTGAGGAACCTTCATGGAAAGGAACTGAACTCTCTAAATGAAGATGATAGTTGAACACTGTGGGAAGTTTGTGGAGCCTCTTGCAGTTGGGCCAGAATTTATTCCTGGTACATGAACTGGCTTCTCAAAGCCCATTCCCTACAGAGAAAAATCTAACTCAGCCTTGAAACTGGGGGAAAGGAACTTGGACCTACCTCAACTGGATATGGACTGAAACACCTTGGGATTCTTGGGGAAAGCTGGGCAGATGGGGTGGGAGGGAATGTTGAGGAAGGTCAGGGATGAGAGGAAGGAGGGGAAACAGTGGAGGGTATGAGAAAAAAAAAACAAAAAACAAAACAAAAAACAAAAAACCTTTTTTCAAACTTTCTTTTATTTCTTTAATTATTTTTATGAATAAAGTCATTTTTTTTATTCATACATCCCCTTGTTCAGACTCCCTTCCCCCTCCTGCCCCTCCTAGTCTCTCACTCTTCGTCCCATCACTTTATCTCTTCCCCAGCAAGGGCAGGAGGTCCCAAGGTCCCAAGATACCAAGGTGACTTAGTTCAGCATCCACTCCACGCAGACCGGCTTTCCTCATGCCAACATCAAGACTGGGTCAGGTGTTCCTCTGGAGGGAGTGGGGTCCAAGGTGCCGGGTCCAAGGTGTTTCAGATCCCAAGCTGTACTGTGGTTGTGGTTTGCAGCTTGGACATTCTTAGACTTTTGTTTAAGGTCCACTAATGAATGAGTACATCCTCTGCTTATCTTTCTGAGTTTGTGAGACTCACTTAGGAGGATATTCTCCAAATCTATCCATTTGCTTCCAAAGTTTGGGATGTCATTTTTTCTTACTGCTGAGTAGTACTACATTGTGTAGATGAACCATAGTTCGTTAATCCATTCTTCAGTTGAGAGGTATCTAGATTGTTTCCAGGTCCATGCTATAACAAATAATGCCATTATGAACATAGTTGAGCTAATGCCTTTGGAGTGTGAATGTTCATCTTTAGGGTATATGCCCAGTAGTTGTATTGCTGGATATTTAGGGAGATTGATTCCCAGTTTTCTAAGAAACTGCAATATTACATTCCAGAGTGGCTGAGAAAGTTTACATTCCCACCAACAATAGAGAAGTGTTCCCCTTACTTTGCAACCTCTCTATCATAGGTTGTCATCTGTGTCTTTTATCTTAGCCAATCTGATAGGTGTAAGGTGGCATCTCAAAGTTGTTTTGATTTGCATATCTCTGATGTTTAAAGATTTTGAGAACTTTGTCAAGTGCCTTGAAGCTATTCAGAGCTCTTCTGCTGACAATTTCCTTTTTAGTTCTGAACCCATTTTTTTGATTGGTTTATTCAAGGTTTTGGACTCTAGTTTCTTGAGTTCTCTATATATTTTAGACATCAGTCCTCTGTCACTTGTAGAGGTGGTGAAAATCTTTTTCCATTCTGTAGGCTGTCGTTTTGTCCTATTAACTGTGTCCGTGGCTTTAGAGAAGCTTCTCAGTTTCAGGAGGTCCCACTTATTGATTGTTGTTCATAATGTCTGTGCCACTGATGTTATATTCAGGAAGTTGTCACCTGTGCGACTTCATTTGAGGATATTTCCCACTTTCTTTTCTATGAAGTTCAGAGTGGCTGGGTTTATGTTGAGGTCTTTGATCCACTTGGATTTCAGTTTTGTGCAGGGTGACAGGCTTGGATCTTTTAGCATTTTTCTACACATTACCATCTAGCTATGCCAAACCATTTGTTAAAGATACTATCTTTTTTTCATTGAATATCTTAGGTCTCTGTGATGTTTCCCTTATTTCTTTTTCAGCCCTTTTATCTTTATTGTATAGGAGGGCTACTGTTTTTTTTTTTTTTTTTTAGTTAATCTTGTAACCTGATACATTACTGAATGTGTTTATCAGCTGCAGAAGATCCTTGGTAGAATTTTGTTAACATGTTAACATGTTATTTAGATCTCCCACTCCTATCAACTTTGTTGACTGTAATACTTCTTTGTCTTGGACTGGCCCTACTTACTGTTAGCTGCTATTCCTAACAAGTATCTCACTGCTCTGGCATCTCTAACATCTTGGGTTCTCCAAGACAATCTAAGTTTCACCTTCATAACTTTCCACATGGATTCTTTAGGCTTCCTTGAAGAGACACCCCTGATCTATGTTCTACCTCAGTGGCTGTTTTTAGTCTCAGAGAAAGATTTCATAACCCCCTTTATATTTTTGATTCTAAAGCCAGAACCTATGGTCGAATTTGCCAAGATCTATTTATTTCTGGAGCTGGAACATGGCCTCCTGTTGAATTAAATCTTCACCAGCTTTCTGTTTTTGATGGTTTCCTTCACTACCTAAAGTTGGCTGTCCCAAATCTCAATCTGTAGACAAAATAGGCAGAAAACTGCCTATCTACAGAGTCCTGGAATTAAATGTGTGTACAACCACATTCAACTCTGAGCTTATCTTTAATCCCTTTATATAAATTGGAAGCATAGCTGATTTGGAAACTTCTTAAGGTTTATTCCATTTTTTTCTTCCTTTTTTTTGAAATTACAAACTGGTTTATCTTTCAGGCTTTTTGCTAGGTAGGTCTTATATTTTAATTTAACCAACTTCTATTGACATATATAATGTCACATATTTTGTGAGGTTACCTATCTCCCATTACTTTTTGCATCTGCCCCAATTCACACCTTATTCTCTCTGTATCTCTCTTGGTTTTTCTGCCTCTCTTTATCTTGTCTTGCCACAGACCATTATAGGTCACATGCAGGTGGATTAGGCAGGAAACAAACAAGTTCATTACAACATAGAAATGTTTTCAGCCATTATATTTCTTATATTCAAACAACAATGGCTACTTAACTAAAAGGATACTAAAGTCATCTATCCCTGGTGTATATCCACATATTTTACTTATTAAGTGTCTGTGGAGTTGGAGGTGTACACATGGATAACCATTTATCACTATGTGGGGGCCAGAGCTCAACGTCTGATTTCTTTCTCTGCCATACTTCCCGTACTGATTTTGAGACAGAATATCTAATAAAAACCTGGAGTTTATCATTTCAGCTACACTTGCTGGCCAGCAAGCCACCTGTCTTTCCTCTCTTAGAGTTAGAGTCACAGATGGGTACTCCAGAACTAAGCCTTTATATTAAGACTAGGGATCAGAAATCAAGTTCTCCTCAACCAGCTGAGTTATATTCTCCACCCTCCTACCCAATATAAGAAGTTATTCAGCTACTATAAAAATTTTGGTCTTCAATATATCATGAAATTTCTCAAGATATTTGGAAGATAACTATGATTTAACCTTTCAAATATCAATTGATGTGTCTGTGGGGGGACTTCAAATGTAGATTTCTTGATAGACTTTTTAAAATATATATTTTATACTTCTCTATTTGTGTATGCATGTTTGATTTATGAATTTATATGTACTTTTAAGTGGGTTCTCCTTCACATGAATGTGAAGGACAGAGGTGAGTATTAGGTATTTTCTATTTTTCTTTAGTTCCTTTGTTTGTTTATTTATTTGATTGATTTCAGTTAAATACTGTACCTGGATCTCAGCATTTGACCAATCAACTACACTGACTTCAAGTCCCTGGCAAGTAAGCCCCCTCTGTCTGCTAGGGCTGTGTTACATACATGTACCACTTCACCCAGAGATTCCATGGATATTGTAGACACAAACTTAATGCTTAATGCTTGCACACAAATACTTCATCCACTGAACTACTTTCTCAGAACCATTTTCTAGAGCATACATTTAGTAGAAAATGATTTTTTTACTCATACATATTACATACATTGGTCTATTTAAATTTCTAAACCAAATAATTTAGTAATTTTTTTTTACTACTTTCTACATTTTGACTGAATGGATTTGCAGAAATTAAATAGTTATTTTTTGGTTCTCTGAAAACCGTAGAGCATGGTATAAAAGTTAGAGCTACTTGTCTCTAAAATTACTTTTAAAAGTATTATTCATAATAGCAATAACCTGGGAAACACCTAGATGCCCCTCAGCTGAGGAATGGATTAACAAACTGTGGTACATCTACACAATGGAATACTACTGAGCAGTAAGAAAAAATGATATCCTAAAATTTGCAGGCAAATGGATGGTTTTGGAGAATATCTTCCTGATTAAGGCATCACAAAACCAGAAAGATAAGCAGGGGATGTACTCATTCATTAGTGGACTTTAAACAAAAAGCAAAGCATACCTAAGTTGCAAACCAGAACCACTGGACAGCTTGGAATCTGAAGTACCTTGGAGTGGCGCCTTGGAGCCCATTACCTTCATAGGAACACTTGACCCAGTCTTGTTGTTGGAATGAGGAAAGTGGGTCTGCCTGGACTAAGCCACCTTGGAACCTTGGGACCTCCTGCCTTTGCTGTGAAGGAGATGAGGAGATGGGGAGAGGAGAGAGTGACTGGAAGGGGCAGGAGGGGGGTAGGTGTTTGAACAAGGGGATACATGGATAAAAATTGGGACTTCATTTAAAAAAAAAGAAAAGAAAAGTCACAGATAAATTGTATCAGAACACAATTGATCTTCCTGTCAAGAGTTATATTTAGAATGACAAAAGTGAATTTATTGATTAAAATTATGGTCATAGGACAGACACCTATTATGAGCCACCTCTTTGACCCAAAAGTGAATGAAAATCTCATGAGTAAGAATTTATTTCCTCAAATACACATAACACTATTAACAATATGACTTTCAAAATTTCAACAGCATTTATGTATTTAGCTTCTACAACTTACAGTTGTCTTAATTCTGAAATGTAGGAGATATTTCTATCATTCACAACTGCCCCACAACTCTAGAGAGAACAAGCAGAAACTAGCATGCTTTTATATATCACATTAGTATTATCTCTCAACTCTCAAAAATAGTAAGGAAATGATGTCATAAAAGATGCAGCTACAGTTTTAGTCAGGATTTTACCAGATCAGTAGAACTACACACACACACACACACACACACACACACACACACAACACACAACAACACACATACATACACACCACACACACACACAACAACACACATACACCACACAGACCACACACACACATATACCACACACAGACCACACACACACACACACACTTTTATCTTTTGAGTGTCTGTAAACAAGTATAACGTTTATATGAAAGACCATAGGCTGAAATGAAAATGCAGACATAAAATTTATTTTTTGAAGTCTTCAATTTTGTTCTTATCATCCTGTACTGATTGAACTAAGTGCCATCCTATGAGGAATAATCAGTACGTAGAGTCAATTTATTGAAAATCTACACACAGTCTTATACCATCAGTTAGATCAGTAAGAAATGGAACAGAACTTTATAATTTACTCAATTGGATACATCAATTGGTACTTGAGTCCTAATAAGAAAAATACTTTCCTAATGTTGAAAGGACCTGAGGAAATCTGTGTAAGCATACATTAAGTGATTTAGTCCTCACAGCAAGAAAGTAATTATTCTCCCTTTTAACCACTAAAAATAATGGCTTTGAGAGACTATGACAAGATTACACAAAATTGGAGTAGCTAGTAATGCAGGTAAACTTAATTCATAGTAGTGGCTGGATATGTATAATTCTAAATAACTGCTTCTTGTTACAAAAATTATCATGTCTCACACAAAAATATTTACATGCTTCTTAACTATAGTGTATGTATTGCCAGGTTCTCTAAAGTTTATATAATACAACAACTGGGGAACCAGTTAGTGGGTTACATATATCAGCATGCTGTATGTCATAATATTTTTTTCTCAACTTGACAAAATCTAGGCATGCCTGGGAGGATGTCTCAAGCATGGAATTGTCTTCAATAAGTTGTTCTGTGAGCATGTTTGTGAGGATTTTGATAATTGCTAATCAATGTAGGATGGCCTAGTTTACTAGGGTGGTACTATCCCTGAGTATGTGAGTTTTGGCTAAACAAGGTAGTTGACCAATTGGAGAAAAGTAATCCATTAAGTAGTACTATGGTCTCTGTGGTCTCTACTCCAGCCCTTGCCTCCAGGTACCTGTCATGAGCTTTTTCCCTGGCTTTCCTCAGTGATAGACTAAACTTGTAAACAAGAATTAATCTTCCCCAGCCAAGTAGCTTTGGTTAGATGTTTATCTTAGTATTAGAAAGCAAAATAAAATACCATTATAATAGAGAATGTGGATTCTGGAGCTTCATTATTTTCATTAGGGTCAATTATTTTCTTTCATAGATTCTCAATTTTGGACAAATAGTTCACTCTTTTCCTCATTTATAAATTGGGAAAACAGAACAGCAATGAGGTTAGGGAATAAAAATAACACTGCATTGAGAAAACTGTCTTCAAGTTTATAGTTTCTTTTTTAAAAAGAATTTTATACTATTGTTGTTAATTGAACAATACTTATTTAATCTTTTCCATAGGTCAGGCCCTCCTCTGTTCTGCAACTCACAATCTTAATGGTTGTTTTTCTTTTTTTAACTTTTGTTCTCAGTGAAATTTATTAATTAAAAAGATTAAGGTATATGCTTCAGCAAAGCTGAAATTCTGAGAGTTTATGATGGAGAAAATGTACAAAATAAGCAACATTAAATTTTTTCTTAAAATATCTATAATGGAACATTTTTTTAATTAAAAACACCATAATTTATTTCTTCTTAAGATTTATAGATATGTTTTGTTTTGTTTTTTATTTATTTTGAATAAAGTCATATTTTTTATCTGTGTATATCCTTGTTCAAACTCCCATTCCCCTCCCGCTCCTTTCAGTCACTCTCTCTTATTTATTCAAAATTCTCACAACTTATAATTAGTAAACTTTGCATGTTTTTAAATAAACATTTAATATAAAATATCTACATTTTTTGGTGTCCCTCAGCCAGTACCAAACAAACTACTAGGCTTGAAAACCTAACACTTTCTTTTATTTATTTGGACAAAACCCCTGATGTGAACTAAGGATGGTTAGATTCCTTATCGATCTCACAGTTGTGAATGTGCAAGTTTCACTGAAGAGCCACTATTGTGTTTGATTACAGGAGATTGTGGCATATCTTATACATATGTTTTCCTTGGGTCATTATATAAGAAATTATGAATATTTGTTTGCAATCGATTGGTGCAAAGCTAGAAAATAAGAAACAGAGATCCAAATCAAATCCTACAATAAACTAGCTAAAGATCCTGAGGACTTCTGGTGGGGAGGGTTGAGTTAGCAGAGCAGTAATGTGAAGAGGGGTGTGAATAAAGACTTGTGGGAAAACACAAGTACGATTATTGGACTGCTTAGAAGTGTCTTCAATATAACCGATAACAAAACTTATATTCAATATTCTCTTTTATGATAAATGAGTGTGAGTGTATGTGGTCATTCCTAGTGATGATAATATACCTTTGTCTTTCATAGTAAGCATCTTTGAAAGGGGTAATTGCCATGGCCACACAGATATTCTTTTCTTTCATTGTCTTATTTATTTAAAACAGTTTTTTGCACATATACCACTGCTCCCCCTACCTTTCCTCCTCCCAATCCCTCTCAGTCCTCAGTACTCAATGACCCCATTCTTTAGGAGTTCATAAGTGTTGTGAAGTATATACCAGTGTTTAAACTGACATTTGAGATCATTCTGTGAGATGAATAAAACTCCTTAAAGCCAATAGTTATTTAAATAGAAAGAGCAGTTCTATTATGATATAGATACCGTTTCAAGGCAAAAACCATATTTCTTTTCTTATAACTGCTCTGTCTAACATGGGAACTTCTATTCATATGATTGCATCTCTTTAAGACAATTCAGTGGCTACTCTAATTTGTATTCTGTGACAGAATGAGGTACTAATAATTGTGTCCATGGATTTAGTTTCAGGTTAATGTACTTACCAAAATGTCTGTATCTCAAAGGGGCTGCAAGCAATGTGCCAATTCATGTTATATTTTTATTTCAAAAACTAATATTCTGTTGTTTAATAGAATGGATGATATTTTGTTTTTTAGGTTAAAGGATTCTCTATATTATAAGCTTTTTTTTATTTAAACACAGAGAAAGGACAAAGAAATAGATATAGTGATAGAAATCTTCACATTGGTAGACAGACAGACTGGACAGACAGATAGATGAATAGAGAATGAATAATGACCCAAGTCTAAATAATCTTACTCCTGGAACCTACTATTATTGTAACATATTTAGAGCTTTTATTTATTACTATCTTTTTCATTACTTTCATTGCTTTGTTAGTTTTAGATCCCAAATTCCATACTTTATAAAATTAGAGATATATTTAAAACATACAGCAAATTTAACATATAACATGCAAGGTATATGATAATTAAATCATAACAAATCCTAAGAAAAGAATATGTTCCATGTAAAATGTTAAATAAATATATAAATGTTAAAAAATATATGCATTTTTTGTGCTGTGGACTCCATTTTATTGTGTACCTTTATTATATAACTCTCTAGGGTAATCTAATTATCACTCTAGATACCTTTCATAATTCTTCTTTTTAACCAAATTTTTAGAAAATAAAGTCCTTTTTTCCATGTCCTCTTGCTCTCCCTTTCTGCCCCCTCCCAAACGTTCCCTGTCTACCTTTAACCTCCCTACACCCCATCCTCCAATCCCCTCCTCAGAAGGGTAAGAAGTCCCAAGGTGGTTCAGCTCAGCACCCACTCCAGGCAGATCTCATTTCTTCTTCCTAATATCATAACTTGTTAGGTGGTCCTCTGGGGAAAACAGGCTCTGATGTTTCAGCCCATGCATAGAAACAGTCTGATCCCTCCTCCTTTATGGCTTATATGCTTGAAATAAAATATAATATATTTATTTAACATTTTACATGTAACATATTCTTTTCTTAGGATTTGTTATGATTTAATTATCATATACCTTACATGTTATTTGTTAAATTTGCTGTATGTATTCTAAATATATTTTAAATATATCGCTAACTTTATAAAGTGTGGAATTTGGGATCTAAAACTAACTAAGCAGCTTTTCCCAGGAAGTGTTGCATAAAAAACCCAACCAAATAAACAAAAAATATTGGAAATATACTGTGAGAAGCTAGATAGCCTGCAATATTGTGTGATTTACAATACTATGTGATACGGGAAACTTCCAATTCTAAGACTCTATAAAAGCACAGCTATTGACTATTTCTTTTTCTTTTTTTTTCTTTGTAAATCACAAACAAATTTAATCAAATTTAAGTCAACAATTTAGTATGTTGTTTTTATCTCATGTTTTTGGTAGCTAGCTTTCTTTGCTCTCCAAATACAATGGTAAGTACTTTAATACTTTATACAGAATTATATAATCATCTTTTTCTTGCGGAAACCTTTTACTAGAATAGATTAATTACTTCTTATGTGAAGAGCTGTAATTCATCTAAATTAATGTGAATGTGATCATGCATAATATTATATAACTGATTCAAACAAGATCTAAATCTTCCAGGTCATAGCAGTCTCCTTCTATGTAAAATATAGCATTGCAAAACATTTCTTAGAAAAAAATTTATGTAGAGTATACTTTAATTTGCCTAGCAAACAATGAATATGATTGTGGGTTTCATTATAAGCTACTTTAACAGCTGCTAATAAAAGATTCAGTGGTTTTGTGGAGCAGCAGACACTCTGGGTTACATTAGAGTATACATTTCTATCCAACAATGAGACTTCTTTTCACTCTGGCCACAGTTTCCTTGCATATCCTAAATACTTAGGTAAATTCGATGGCTCATTTACCTTTTAGTTTAGCATGTAGACTGGTGGAGAGTGGAGCAAGAGTATATATATATATATATATATATATATATATATATATATATATATATATATTTGTGATTTCCAGGTTGAAGAAAGAGACAATTAGAAACTATCATGTCAGTACTGGGATGGATGATGGATGTCCTATTAGGTCCTCCTCTATACAATCTTAAGTTTTAAGGCTAATAAATCATATATTTTTAGTATTAATATCATTTGCTTTCTAAATAGAAAGCAACATAAACAGTTCCAAATTCAGAGTTAGATGATTAACTTCAAAAGATTCACATTATTATCCACATTAAAATATATTCATGTTTGCTGTGTTATGAACTTTGTCTGTGCAAAAATAATAGGTTCAAATTATTTAGGTTTTAAACAGACTCAAGATTTTACTGATAAAAATCAAAAAAGATAAACCCCTTGTGTATGGTGAAGTGATCCTATATAATATTTTTATTTTTGAAAAACTGGCCTGTCACTGGAAATACATCTATTCAGAGAAGATAGTGTCTCATCCCTCACATCAAGCTACCAAATATGCTTGTAGCGTAATTGGATTATAAACATAATGAAAAATGTGACAGGGTACTTTGTCATATACCTGACATCCTGTTCTTTGGTATTCTTAAACTGTATAATCACAAAGATTTGTACAACTGACACACAAATAGAGGTCCAATTTTTAAAATACATAAAAATATAAAAAACAGAATGGTTAAATATAATTTGCTTAATTGATGGTTCATGTGGGAAGGCCCAGCAAATTGTGCCCAGTTCCATCTCTGGAGGGATGGTGACCATTTGTGCTATAGGAAAGCAAGCTGAGCAATCCATAAAGAACAAATCACTAAGCAGTGATCCTTACTTCCCTTTACTTCAGTCTTGCCTCCAGTTTGCTGTGTTGAGTTTCTGCCTTGATTCCTTTAGTTGATTATGACTTGGGTTTTGTAATATTAAATAAACCCTTTCTTCCCCAAGTTGATTTTGTTTATGGTGTTTATAATGGCAATAAATTTCACATAAGACAATGTGTTTGGCTTATTTAATTTCTAAGAATTCGTGCAACACATGGACAAATTGAGAATGGCCGCTGCTTATTTAAATTTTGCTTCATTACTCCAGTAATATGGTTTTAAAACTTACACATAATACATATATAAGAAATATTATAGACATTTTGAATTGCACCAGGTATATTTCAAAACATTGGAAGTTCTTTATTATTGCAACAATATAATATATATATAGTTAAATCACATTCATTTTTGGCTTCTGACTGCACATGAAATTTATGCTTACTGTACATTGTAATCATTTTTATGCACTAACATTATATCTAAAATAGTGTGAATATATTGACTAGCATAAATTATTAGTCAAAGTTTTAAGAATCATACCCAACTTTAGTAAGTTGTTATATTTTCATTGGTATTGTTCTTGTATGAGTATGTAAAACTGGTGACTGATCAGAGAGTGTTTTTTTGAGTGACAGTGGCTATGGCAATTTTTAAAAATAATACAGAAACTTATGATTTGTGTGTATGTGTGTGTGTTTGTTTACCTAGTAGTTAAAGACACCACATATACTAATAAAATCTTTTTGTAGCCCACAGTTCACTGTACCCAATGTCTTTAACATGAGTACACTGTTTTAGAAGAACAATTTCTCAGCTCACACAAGAGCAACGGCCCTTCCCTGTTAACAGTGCACCATGAGATTGAATTAACACAGTCACATCTTAGCACTCCAATGAGGATTTTAGATTCATGCTATTTGAACCACATCTTCATCTAATTCTTTTCGTGAGATCTTGTACTCCTTAAAGCCAGATGTACTCAAACTTTTCAACTTTTAATTTCAGCCTTGGTATTTGACTTCCTTCTGTGAATAACAAATATACTTCTTGTCATCTAGAATGACTAGCTTGTTTGATGTTTTTCCTAATAAGTTTTAAACTACTTTGTACCAACCTAAGGATGACTTATGATCTATGGCAGCCATACCCTTACATAATGGAGTCTTAAATTGTGAGACTTCAAATCAAGACAATAGCCTGTTTTCATTTAACTTGTGTTTTCTTACAACTTTTTTTCTTCTTAATGATTCAAAAATGTAAAATTATGTAACTTTTGAGAAGAAATATTTACTTCTGTTTTATCAATTGCAACAATAAATATTCCCCATTCTTATATGTTTAGTAGTAAATGTACTCCATTATTTTATAGTTTTCATATATTCTGAAAGTGTTTCCACTTAGTTTAAAATAGAATCTTGCTGAATTATGTATCCATCTATTGTTTATAGCATAAGTCCTATTTGCAAATTTGTTTGGAGGGAGAAGAGAATTTGAACAAGGGAATACATGGACTTAAAAAACGAGGCTTCATTCATAATAAATAAAAAAAGATTGTCTCTAGCACAATGTTTACAGCCAGATATGACTACTGGTGGGTCATAACTTTCTGCTCTGTACTAGCCTACCTTTTATCAAGATTGTGCCATGTTAATCTTGAATTCCAGACACTAATATCAGGGCATGAGAGAGATGAAAAAGTTATGCTGTTTACATGGATCTCCTGTGTCTGAAAATAGCAGAGAGTTAAGAGACAAATTCAGTAATAGTCTACTGGCATTAAGTTATATTTAAAAATAGATGAGAAAGTACAAATCAGATTTGAGGATTAAAAAATAAATAGTGATAATCATTTATACTATTGAAAAAAAAAAGAAAGAAAACCAAAAGACATAGATACAGATATAATTCAGGCAAGGAAGGGTATAATGAGCTACATTTTGCAATAAGTAATAAGTTACCACATCAAAAAATGAAAACTCAGTAGTTAATTTCAATAGAACTTAGATTAATGTTGACTATGAATTTAAAATTATATATATATAGTATGAATTTGTAAACAAATCATTATCAATTGTATATTTGAATTTATTCAACATAAAATGTATAATACAATTGTGTAATATAAATAAAGGAACAGAGATTCATTACATTTTTGTTATAGAGACACTAAAATGAAAAAAATAGAATAATGCTTAAATCTCTAAAAAAACTACTATTTGTGTTTTTTTCTATTTTTTCTCTGTGTGAATGTGTATGTATTCACGGGCTTACATGTGTGTTTGTATGCACCTCTACATTTACAGAGGTCAAGTTTGATTACGGGTATCATCTCCACATTGTTAATTTGAGAATTGATCTTTTACTGAAATTAGAGTTTACTGACTGACTAGGCTATCTGGCCAATAATCTCTAAGGATCCTCATGCCTTCTCTTTCCCAGTATGGGTATTACAGGCACATAGTTCCCTGCTTGGCTTTGTGTAGGTGACGCAAAGGTGAACACAGGTTCTTCTACTTTGCACATTAAGGATATTATATTTTTTGATAGCTCCTCAGCATTGATTATCTATTTTGTTACTCTGTTTAAAGTCCTGAGAGCATTGGATTTTGTCAAAGGCTTTTTCAGCATCTAAGGATATGATCATGTGATTTTGTTCCTTTAGTTTGTTTATATGATAGGTAACGTTTATGGTTTTTCGTATGTTAAACTAGCCCTGCATTTCTGTGAGGAAGCCTACTTGCTTGTAGTGGACGATATTTTTTTATCTATTGTTGTATACGGTTTGCTAAAATTTTGTTGAGAATTTTTTTATTTTGTATTTATCAAGAAAAACAGTAAATTGAATTTAAAATGCTGATAAGTTAACAATAACTATAAAGAAAATAATAATCATAAGCACGACTTATCAAGGGTGATAATGCACATAATTTTCTACACATAAAATTATTTTGTGTTCAGCTTTCCCTCTGGATTTTTTTTTTCCTATCCCTGTATATCCCCATTCAAGGTCCCTTTCCCCTCCAGCCACCTCAGGTCATTTTTTCTTCTCCACAACTCCCCATCCCCTCCCTGTGCAGGCTGCAGACAGTCCCATGGTCCCTTTAACATCAATATTCATGAGAGAAATTTGTCTGTAGTTCTCCTTCTTTGTTGTGTCTCTGAGTGGCTTGGGTATTAGGGTAATTGTGGCCTCATAAAAGGACTTTGACAATATTCCTACAGGTTCTACTGTGTGAAATAGTTTGAGGAATAATGGTATTATCTCTAATTTGAATGTCTTGTAGAATTCTGCACTGAAACCATCTGGACCAGGGCTTTTATTTTTGGGGAGGCTTTTAATAAGAGCTTCAATTTCCTTAAGGATTATAGGCCTGTTTAGGTAATTAATCTACTCTCCATTTAATTTTGGTAGATGGTACCTGTCAAGAAAGCTGTCCATTTCTTCTAGGTTTTCCATTTTTGTGGAATACAGATTTTCAAAGTCTGATCTGATAATTCTCTAGATTTCCTGGGGGTCTGTTGTTATGTCCCCCTTTTCATTTCTGATTTTGTTGATTTGTACACACTCTCTTTGCTTTTTGATTAGTTTTAATAAGGGCTTATCTATCTTGTTGACTTTCTCAAAGAACCAACTCTTAGATTCATTGATTCTTTGTATTGTTCTTTTTGTTTCAATTGTATTGATTTCATCTGTAAGTTTCATTATTTCCTGCCATCAACTCCCTCTAGGTGAGTTTGCTTCTAATTGTTCTAAGGCTTTCAGCTGAGCTGTTAGTTCTCTAGTGTGGGATTTCTCTAGGTTTATTCATGTAGGCATCTAGTGCTGTAATTTTCCTCTTAAGACTGCTTTCATTGTGTCCCACAAGTTTGGGTAAGTTGTGGATTCATTTTCATTAAATTCTTTGATTTCTTTCTTAATTTCTTTCTTGACCCAGAGTTGGTTCAACTCAAATATGGGAAACATTACTCTTCATAATCCCTGCAAATAGTATTTCATATCTTGGAGTAACTATAACCAAAGAAGTAACAGATCTTTTTGACAAAAAAGTTAAATCACTGAAGAAAGAAATTGAAGAAGATATCAGAAAATAGAAAGTTCTCCCAGGTTCCTGGATAGGTAGAATCAACATAGTAAAATTGGCAATTCTACCAAAAGCAATATACAGATGCAATGCACTGCCCATCAAAATCCCAACACAGTTTTTTACAGAAAAATATTCAATTTTATGTGGACTATCAGGAATGCCAAAACAATTTTGCTCAACCAAAGAACCCCAGGAGTCATCACCATCCCATACTTTAAGTTATAATATAGAGCTACAGTAATAAAAACAGCCTGGTACTAGCATAAAAACAAACTTGTGGATCAATAGAATTGATTTGAAGATCTCGACTTAAATCCAGAAACATATCTTTTATGTTTTAAACCTGATCTTTAACAAAGAGGCTCAAAATACTCAGTGGAAAATAATATAGTATCTTTAACGAATGGTGTTGGCATAGCTGGATGGAAGTGTGTAGAAAAATGGAAATAGATCCAAGCCTATCACCCTGCACAAAACTGGAATCCAAGTGAATCAAAGACCTCAATATAAACCCAGGGACACTGAACTTGATAGAAAAGAAAGTGGGAAATACCCTCCAAGGCCTTTGAACAGGTGACCACTTCCTAAATATAACACCAGTAGCACAGATGATAAGAACAACAATCAATAATTGGGAACTCCTGAAGCAGAGAATCTTCCATAAAGCCAAGGACATAATCAATAAGACAAAATGACAACCTATAGAATAGGAAAAGATTTTCACCAACCCTACAAGTGACAGAGGACTTATCTCTAAAATATGTAGAGAACTCAAGAAACTAGAGCCCAAAACCTTGAATAACGCAATTAAAAAATTGGGTTTAGAACAAAAAAGGAAATTCTCAACAGAAGAATTATGAATGGCTTCAAGGCACTTAAAAAGTGCTCAACATCTTTAGACATCAAACAAATACAAATCAAAACAACTTTGAGATTCCACCTTATACCTGTAAAACTGGCTAAGAAAAATGACACAGAAGGCAGCCTATGCAGGAGACGTTGTAGAGCAAGGGAACACTCCTTCATTGTTGATGGGAGTGTAAACTGGTTCAGCCACTCTGGAGTGTAATATAGCAGTTTCTCAGAAAATTGGGAATCAGTCTCCCTAAAGACACAGCAATACCACTACTAGGCATTGCCCTAAAGATGCTCATTTGCACTCCTAAATCATTATCTCAACTATGTTCATAGTAGCATTATTTGTAATAGCGAGAACATGGAAACAACCTAGATGCCCCTCAACTGAGGAATGGATTAAGAAATTATGGTACATTTACACAATGGAGTACTATTCAGGAGTCAAAAAAATTGATACCCTAAAATTTGCAGGCAAATGGATGGATTTGGAGAATATCTTCCTGAGTGAGGTCTCACAAACTCAGAAAGATGAACAGGGGATGTACTCACTCATTGGTGGCCTTTAAACAAAAAAAGCTTAGCATGTCCTAGCTGCAAACCACAAGCACTGAGAGTTTGGGATCTGAAACACCTTGGACTGGCACTTTGGTGTCCATTTCCTCCAGAGAAACTCCTGACTCAGTCTTGATGTTGGGGTGAGGAAAGCAGATCTGCCTGGAGTGGATGTTAAACTAAGCCATCTTGGACCTTGAGATCTCCTGCCCTTGCTGGGGAGGAGATGTACTGATGGAGAGAAGACAGAGTGATGGGCGAGGGGGAAGAGAGCCTGAACAAGTGGTACATGAATTAAAAAAAATGTACTTTTTTTCACAAAATAAAAATAAATTCCTTCTTTCAGATTTCCTTGTCAGTTTAAAATAATTTGTACTATTCATTGCAGTTTGTGCCATAACAACTAATACAATGATTTTTTTATTATAAAGTATACACAAAACATTTAAAGAATTAATCATTCAATCAATTACAGCTAGTAGTAGAAAGATTAAAAACAATTATATTTTTAAATACTAGATGAATTAATCTAACCTTTTGGGAGTTAGGATTTGTTTTGACTTAACTATAATTATTTATTTTCAAATATCAAAGTACTGTTGCTATTAAACTCATTACATAAAATAAATAACTTTGTATTATTATGATACAGAAGAATCTATATTCCATATTTCATTAGCAGAAAGCAGATTTCTGTTTATTCAGATACAATTGAATTTAACAAAGATGAATATTTTATTCATTTTTCTTTAAATTTATTTTAAAATCTATATTAAACATACAAAATTGTGGATGTCTTGGTTGTGAGATTGAATTGTGATAAATAAGGGCTGTAGTCAGGTGAAGATATTATCAAATCATATGGTACAAAATTAATTTATAAGTTAAATAGTTATGAAATGTTTTTAAGTAAGTAAAATTAATATAATACTTAAAAATAATGTCTAAAGTACCATATATGAACTTCTGCACATTTGACAAAAGCATTAGGGAATATATAGTTTTTATTACACTTTTTCCTCAAGTTACAAACACCACTGAATATAATATCACAGCATAAAAAATGAGAAATGTTTACATTTGATCTGTTAGCAGTTATTCACCTTCACAATGGTTCTTCACAAATGTCCATTGCATTTTTGCCTTCTTGGTTTCCTTGTATCCATTTAGTCTTTTTCACACACTTTATTATTTTTCCTGTTGCTTTTCTGCATACATTCTCATTCTAATCCTTCCACTTAAAATGTGTGCTACAAAACTTGCTTTCAGAAATGAGAAAGGCTGTAAGCAAGTTCCAACTTGAGAGCCTGACAAGGAGACATTTTTTTTTTTCTGAAAGCTATTTTTTGTCTTCTTTACTTTTTAAGGTTCCCAAGTTGTGTTTTAATATTTGAGAAAGTTGACAATTTGAATAGTCTGCAAGTGATGCCTTGTAATTTTAACAATTCCATTTGTGCTAACCTATTGTATAGCACAATCTTGAAACTATTTTCTTCTGATTCAGAATCTTAACTTGAGAGCAAAAGACAATTTTTTTCTTAAAGCATCAAACATAAAAGAGAGAGGGACATTTATAAAAGACAAATATAATATCCTCACAAAGAGATCAACATGGATTTCCAATCATATAGAAATGACATTTGCTAACTCAAAGAATAGCAGAGAATGTCATAATGAGGAGCAAGCATGGGGGCCAGGTCTCTGGAAGGCCAGACTAGTCAGGGAAAATAAAGGGAAAGGACAGCTATGCTCACCTCAAATGAAGCAGCTCTCCAGGGCATCTCAGCCCCAGAGCTTCACACAGCTTTGGCTGAGGATTCTGTTGTAACTGCATTTCAGTCAGACATCTGTATATCTAGAAATTGTGGAGAAAAAAGAAGCTGTCAAACCAAAATTCTTTTATGATAAGTTCATTTCTAATAATATGAAAATAAAAGTAGAGTGCTATAACTTCTTTGAACTTTTTTTTTTTAGATTTTATTTGTTGACAGCCTTGGTAGAAGTGGTTTTATAGGGAAGAAAATGATTGAATCAGTGACTAAAAATCTGATCTTCAATAGAGATATTGCATTTAGCATGTAAAACAATAAACCAGCATCAGTGAAGAGAATATATTTGTTTAAGTAAATAAAATATTTGATATTATGTACCAAGTCCCTAACACTATGGGCTTTACCTGGATTCAAGTGAATGCTATGTAGTCAGCCTGAGTTAACAGGTGGAAAATTCTGTAGATATTCTCACCAAGGGGATCAGAAAATATATGCAGTACATCATGGGTGTTGGAAGTACTAGTGGTACTCTGGTAGCTGGAAGCTAGAAATATCATCATCATTTATGTCACCTTATCTTGACATGTTCTCAAACTTTGGAAGTAAAAAATAATCTCAAACCAATTCAGAAGGAAAAAAAAAAACAGATCAGAATTCAGGTAAGTTCCTTCTATAAAGACAGCTTATAGTTCAAATCCAGGCAAGAAATGTCTTTTCTAACTCAAACAGTTGAAAACTCATTGCCTAAATATACCAGGGTTCAGAATTTTAACAGTTTAGTCTTTATACTTTCCATTTATGACCAAACAGCATCCAATAGACACTTGGAAAATGAAAGTACTTGACTGCAGGAAACTAATCTTAAGCCTTACCACTTACCACTAACAGCCTTATTAACATCATGTGCCATGCTAGCTTATCTGTCTTTCTTCCATGAATCATCAGAGTTTCTGGGGTTTGCTACACATAGTTCCTAAGAAAAATAGTCATTCATCCAGGGAGGTAAGAGTTCACATGCACCATATGGGTCCCAGATTTAGGACCCCAGTATTGTGATGCAATATCCCAAATCTCAGATCCTCTTAGTTATGTTCACCTTCTTAGGTGTTTTACTACAGTAAAACTATCGAAAAAAAGTAAACTTTTAAGCAGGGAGCTTCAAACATTTCTAATTTCCTTATTAGGTGGATATATGTGAGGGAATGAAAAAGAAATTGTGTACAATGTATACATGAGGTATGACAATATAGAATTGAGATTTGGAGCATGACAAGAAATTTGAATGAAGCAAAAAATGTAGTTACTTAGTGCTCCAAGACACAAGTGGTATAGCATTTTTTGGGCTTTTTCTTTTCATTTATTACCTCTTTATTTTCTTTTAGGCAAGAATACATAGGGCCTAAGGAAACAATTTTCTCATTCACTCTGTAGCAATGAAGCAGAAAGCTGGAAGGTTTAAAAAGGGAATGTCACCTCCTAGTACTCTGCCTTTGGTGCAGCTTGGGTCAGCCTATGCTACCTTTTGAATGGCATGAATTATGAAATGAAAGGATGATACAGCTATGAACAGGGTTGAAAGTATTACAGTGTATTTTTGGGAGATCCAAGGAGATTTCTGGGACTAGGAGGAAAGCCATGCTTTTGCAGCTGAAATTACTCATTTGAAAAGCACCTCTTGGCATGATGCACACACCTAGTAGAGAACAAAAGCGTGAACATAGGAGATAAGTGTCTGCAATTAGAGTTGTCCATCACAAGTGTGGTGCTGTTAGAGCAATCAAGCCTCACGGTCAGAATGCAGTAGCAATCTCTTGTTCTGTGAAAATTCTAGTGAGTTTGGATAGATTCAGAGACTAACTCAGTGTGTCAAAGGGGAGGCTCACAATCTTCCTTTTTGATGATGCAGTATTGTACCTTTAGCCACTCATAATGTATAGCTTCAGTCTCGACATCAGCAGCTGATGGAAAAGAATGCACTGTAAGCCGTAGTGGGAAGAAATTATTATATTAGTGTATAACCTCAATAAAAGAAATCATCTTAATTAAGGAGAATTTTATGCATCTTAAAAAGCAACATCAGGTTAATTCAGTGGTTAATGACTAGAAAAATCAAAATGTACAGAAATTGAATTTTGAAGAATTACAGGTAAAATGATGAGTAAAATCACCTCAAAAGTATGTTTTCTGTTAGTACATGTCAACAAGTATTTTACAAAAATTTCACTAAAAGAAATAATGTAAGGGTTAAAAGATCCCAGAGACCAAGGATCATTGATCCAGAATGCTTGGAACCAGAAAAAAAATTTTGTGTTTTCGTTGGCAAATTTTGCATATGTATAAAGAGATGGAATGTAATTCTAAACATAAAATTCAGTTATGTCTCATAGGTAATACCTGTGTACATGATCTGAAACTAATTTAAGCATGTCTGCATTTGACTGTAACATAAGATAAAAAAAACACTTTCTGCTTGTGACATATAATTAAAAATCAAAACCCTTTTTGATTTTGAAATATTTAGGCTTTAAATTTTCATATTAGAAATGCTTAAATCATTCTCTAGAAAAATAGAAATTTTAAGAATCTGATAAAATAAAATTAGAATAAATCAATAAAGCTTTATATAATGATCTGTTATATCATTTTATCTATATACTATAGTTCAGCAGTTTGATGATTTAGTCTACATATTTTAAGTGTTGATTGCCGTACAAATTTTGAATGGCATAATTTTTCATGCATATGTAAAATACTAAAAGTAAGTAATGAAAGATTTTCAATAAGAAACTTTAAAGAGAATTTTTAAATCAAAATACATTGTATGGCTTAGAAGACACTACAGATACTATACTGAATTAATTAATTTGTGTATGATTAGAAATAATTAATAAATTATAATTAAAATCTAGAAATTTCAGATGCATAATTCCATATTTAGGACCAGTTTCACACTTATGAAAACTCAACAATATGGTAGCCCAATAAGATTTGAACAATGATAACACCAGATGTCATGCCAATGCTGAGGGGAAGCATCTCACAAGGTCCTATGCTTTGATAAAGCGCCACAGTCAATTCAATGACTACTGAAGGAGGAAGGAGGAGTCTTCTACTTAATTAGTTATTTAATTCCAAATGATCAGCCTTAAAATGAGCAGAGGTGTAATTACATATATATATATATGTATACATATACATATACATGTGTGTATAAGTGTGAAGAAATATGAAGAATATTTACCTTATTTGGTCTAAACTAATATAGTTTTCTAAATTCTTAAAAATTAATTAATAATTAATTAATTTTACATCCTGATTCAGTTTTTCCTTCCTCCTCTCTTCCCAACACCTCCCCAACCTCCCTTTAGCTTTTCTTGTCTTTATCCACTCATCTGTAAATCTTCAGAAAGGGAAGACCTCCCATGAAAATCAACAGAGCTTGGCATATCAAGTTGGCATAAAACTAAGTACCTCTCTATGTATTAAGGCTGAATAAGGCAACCTAGTATAAGGAAAAAGCTTCCAAAAGTCTGCCAAAGCATTTGAGACAGCACCTGCTTCATTGTTATGAGTTTCACAAGAAGAGCAAACTATAAAACTGTCATAGAGGGCCTAGGTTGGTTCTATGTAGGGTACCCTAATTGTTGGTTCAGTATCTCAGAATTACAATGAGCCCTGGTTTGTTGTTTCTGTAGCTATTTTTGTTGTTTCTGTAGCTAGTTTTGATGTCCTTGACCTCTCTGGCTCCTACAATTCTTTCTCTCTCTTTCTAGGAGGATTATCCAAGCTTGGCCTAGTGTTCAGTTGTAGGTCTCTCCCCTTGTTTCCATCAGTCACTGGTTGAAGGCTCTCAGATGATAATTGGGTAGTCATCAATCTGATCACAGATGACTAGTTCTGGTTATATATCCATTATCAATAGAAGTATTATCTAGGGTGATCCTTGTAGATTCATGGAAGTTATCCTGCTTCAGGTTTTTACCTGATCCTGAAATCCCCACTCTTTCTGCTCATCTCTTTAACCACTCTACCCCTCCATCTACCTCCCAAACTGATCCTTCAAATTCCCATTTTTATCTATCCCCAAGTTCACTCAGGAGATATTTCTTATTTCCCTTACTGAAGAAGATCTGTATGTCCCCTGTCTTTCCTTGTTACCTACCCTCTCTTGGTCTGTGGATTGTAGCATGTTTATCCTGCACATCAGAGCTAATAATGATATATGAGTGAGTGCATAAAATGTTTGTCTTTCTAAGTCTAGGTTATCTCATTCAGGGTAAGTTTTTTTCTGGTTTCATTCATCTTCACATTTCCTCATGGCATTATTTTTAAAAGCTGTGTAATAATCCATTGTGTAAATATACTTTTTCAAACTTTTTTTTTTACTTATTCTTTGTGTCTTTCACATCATGCATTTTGATTCCATTCATTTATGTGTCCCTTTGAATCTGCCATCTGTCTTTGCAAACTTCTTGCCAAAATAAAATACAATAAAGTTTATGGTAAAAAAAAAGTGAAAAAAAGAAAACATTAATCTGGTTATGGAAGCTATAGTATAATACAATGAGTCACATAGAATAAACTTTTATCCATGTCTTGCAAGTATTAATTACAAAGAGTCATTGGTGTGGTTTCAGGCCACTGGTTTCTGCTACACAAGGCCATTTCTTCTGAGGATTGTAACTGATTACGGCTTGGGTCAGATCTCCCATCTGCAGATGGCAAGAGAAAGAAGCAAGAGGCATCTTTCCCTGACAACATAGAAGGTAACACCTGTACAACCATTTTCATGTTCTTAGGACCAGCCTACTCATGATTCTGCAAACAAAGTCAACTTTATCTTATTGCCCAGATAAGGCATAGAACCCACTCTTCAAAAGTGAGGGATAGGATCAGTTCTTCCATGTCTTGAGGTAGATTGATTTCCAATATTTTGAGAAAATTCTATGTTGATTTATAAAGTGTCTGTACATGTTTAAACTCCCATCAGCAGTGGAGGAGTCTTCCACTTGTTATACATTAGCTCCTACATAAATTGTCTTTTGTGTTTTTGATCTTAGTCATTCTTTTATTTATTTATTTATTTTGTATTTATCAAGAAAAATAGTAAAATGAATTTAAAATGCTGAGAAGTTAACAATAACTATAAAGAAGATACAAATCATAAGCATAACTTATCAAGGGTGATAATGCAAATAAGATTGCTACATATATATTTACTTTGTGTTCAGCTTTCCCTCTGATTTTTTTTCCATCCCTGCATATCCTTATTCAAGGTCTCTTCCCCCTCATTCTGACAAGTGTCAGATAAAATTTCAAAGTCATTTCAGTTTTTATTTTTATGATGTTTAAGGAATTTTGAACATCTCTTTAAATGTTTTATGCCATTTGAGATTCCCCTGTTGGGAATTTTGTTAAATCTCATCCCAATTATTAACTGAATTATTAGGGTTTATTTTTTTATGTCTACTTTCTTTATATATTTGAGTTTTTTATGTCTATCTTCTTGAGTTCTATATATATTTTGGAGATCAGACCTCTGTAGTATGTGGGATTAGTGGGGAACTATTTCCATTCTTCAGGCTGCCTTTTTGTCCTTTGCCTTGCAGAAGCTTTTTCAGTTTCACGAGGTCCCATTCATTGTCCATTTATTTTTTTCTTTGTTGTTATTTTGGGAAACTTAATGACTGATTCAATTCCCTTTGGGGTTATATGTCTATGTAAATTGTTATCTAATAAAGGTTTAATTTAAGTATGAGGTATTTTTAAAGCAATTTGTTCTTTTTTTGAGATTTTCTAATTTTGTGAAGTATAGTTTTTAGTAATATGACATAATGGTCATCTAGATTTCCTCAGTGTCTATTGTTTTGCCCCATTTCACTTTTTTTTGTTGCTTTTGATATTCTCTTTGACTTTTTGCTCCTCCTGGAACCTTCTCCAAAACTGACCACTTACACAAACAATTCATATCAGATCATCATAGATTAAAGTTGTTTTTCCATGAGACAAATTGCAAAAAATCTAGAAACTTGAGGAAATTCAACAACTCTCAGCTAAATTTCTACTGTGTTAAAAAAGAAAAAAAATATTTTTCTAGAATTCAGTAAGAAAGATTGCATAGACTGTGACTGGATTTGTGGGTAGATATTGATTAAATTTCACCTTTTTGTGAAATATTTTGTTTTGTCTATCTGTGATGATTAAAAGTTTTGCTGGGTATAGTTGTGTGGAATGGAATCTGTAGTATCTTAGGGTCTGCAGCACATCTGTCTAGGGTCTTCCGGATTTTAGAGTTTCCATTGAAAATCTAGTGTAATTCTAGTAGTTCTACCTTTATATATTATTGACCTTTTTTATTTGCAGCTTTTAATTAATAGACAAACCACAAGCTTTGTTTTGTTTTGTGTATGTGTGTATTTTCAATCACTTTTGTTGGAGAGAATTTTTTTCTTTTCAAAATTTTCGTCTCCTGTTCAATTTCTTTAAAGAATTTTTTATGTCTTCTATGAGGACGTCTATCATCTTCACAATATTATTTTTAAAATTGTTGTAGTTTGGCTCTGATGGATGTTGTGTCTTGCTGTAGTAAAATACCTGGGTTCTAGTGGTGACATATTGCCCATTCTGTTTTAGTGGTGTTTTTCCACTGGTGTATAGGCATTTGATTTTGAGATGATTATAAATCTAGGTGCTAATTCCTACGTTTATCTTTGTCAGATGGGTGTTTTGTTCTTTATTCTATGTTTCCTCTCTGGCCTTTTAACTTTACTGACAAATGGTTCTTCTGACTGGTGAATTTTCAGTTCTTGTTGGGTGTCTCCACTGGGGTTTGGAGGGCTGTGAGGACCTTGATCTTGTTTTGTCACCTGCTGTGGCTTCTATACACTGTGAGAATATATATCACCGTGATTGTTTTAATAAACAAGCTGACTGAAAAATAGCTGATAAAGTTACATTAAACAGCCTAACTGTGAATGATGTGATAAAGAACAGAGTCAGAAGATATACCAGTCATTCACTGAGAAAACAGGTCCTGTATAAAATAAGATAACACATTATAAGCCATGTGGCAAAGCATAGATAAGAAATGTGGGTTAATTTAAATAAAAGAGTTAGGTAGCAACAATTCTGAGCTAGTAGCTGAGCACATATAATTCATATTAAGTCTCTGAGTCAGACTTAATTGGACTTATTTGGAAAAGGACTGCTGATTTTTTGGGACCAGGCAATTGAAACAAAGAAACTTATTCCAATAGACTTCTAGTAAAGCCTATGTCTTCTTGGATCTCTAGATAAATGCTGGCCTCAAGCAAAACCTTAATCTTCTTTAGGGGTATCTAGGGCCAACCTGGAATTTGGTAGAGTTATTGGAATGTTCTACTACCTTCTGTAGACTATGCCTGGGCCTATGGAGTCTACTGGAGTCCTGGAGTCTTCTCCAGGTTGTGGGGGAGGGATGAGGAGGAGGAGTTGGGAGAAGTTGCGCAGCAACAGGTCTAGGGGGAGCAGAATTCAAGGAGTGGTGGTTGTTCAGATTGCAAGCAGGTTACTCATTAGACTGGTGTGTAGTGCATATCACCAGTGGAATACCTTCAAAGCTGGGAGAACGGAGCATAAGTGGTGCTGATGCTGAAATGGGGGTGAGTAGGCTACTGAACATGTCAGTCATTACGGCAGGTTTGTTCTATGCCTCAGTGGTGGAAACCCACTTGGCTTAGGAGAAGGAATCAATAGCTCCAGAGACAGGTATGAGCTCAGATGGCATGGGCCTGGGCTGTGGGGGGAAAAGAATCCAGGGAGGGGTTCGGTTATTTTTTATGACTTGTCTGATCTGGCCCTGCTTGATAGAAGCCTTCTGGTATTGGAAGTGGGACATAACAAAGATGCCATGAATAGGCTAGTTTGTTGAGGGCCTGGGGAAAGGTTACTGAGAAAAGAATCAGGGAGTTAGCCAATTGTGCTGGCAGGTAGTCACTCACCCCTTCTGGTAGTGAAGGCAGTCACCTTTCCTAAATTTTAAGCCATCGGAACATTTTCAATTAAAAATATTTGGCTTTTAGTAAATAAAAATGTGAAAAGTGTGTTTAAGGTATGAATAGTACTGTTCTGGAAAGCTGAATATGCTTTCTCTTCCAGACCCAGCAATGGTCTGCTTGTTATGAACTGAGAAAAATATCCAACATAATTTCTTCTCCACTGAGCAAAGCAACTAACAGCTAAATTATTATTTTCCTGCTACAAATAAATGATTGACACTAGCAAGAACTCCAAATTTGCAGGAAAAAAGAGGTGCAGAATGTTAGGTAAAGAACATCTTATAAATTGTTTGCTAAATATAGAAAGTCTTGACGAAAGGAAATGAACACTTCTAGGAGAAGTATATAAATCTTGTGGATTTAAAAAAAATTCTGCATGCACTAAGTGAAATTTCTTAAATTCTGTTCCAAAGTATCCAAACAAACCAAATTTGTATTGTCTATTATTCTAAGGTACATTTAGGGTGACTTTGTTCTTTTTTCTGGTTATTATGGAGCTTTCTAAATATATGCTTAGGACCAAAATAGTTGTGACATACAATAGGGATATTTTTATTTTTTTTATTTTTTAAAAATAATTCTCATTTTTTGCACATTACTTTTTAATGTGAAGCCCCACCAACAGTGAATAAGGTCATTTTTTTCCACACCTCTCCAAAATTTGCAGTCAGATTTGTTGATGATGCTTATTATCAGTGGGGCAAAAGGGTATCTCAAAAATAGTTTTAACTGACATTTCTCTGGTTGATAGGGACATTGAATACTTTTGAAAATAGTATTTGCTATATATACATATATATATATTTTTTAAAAACTCTCATCAATTTACTTGTGCATTTGTTGGCTGAGAGTTTTATTTCTCTGGTATTTAATTTCTGCAATTCCTTGTAAATTCCAAAAATTATTGCTTTGTCTATTTTGTAGTTGGTAAAGATTGTTTCCATTTTGTGGGCTCTTAACTCTGTCTTTTATTTTGTTTACTGACCTGAAATCTCATCTGTTGATACTGGGGTTTAGTTCTGTGCTGGCGATTTTCTATTAAAAAGCTTTGCTTGCCACAATATCTTGAAGGGTAAACTATTCAGCTTATAGGATAAAACTGAAAATTTTGCACTAAGTTGGGTGTATTTAAGAATATAAGATTAAGTGAGGTCACATCGTATCAGAAATAAAAAGGATGCTTTATCTAATCTATAGAATTTATGTAATAATATATGCACATGTGTAAAATGTACTTGTGTGTACAGTGTAACATGAAAATTATATAATAATAGAGGCACACACTGATATACAAGGAAGGATTAAATATAAGTAATAGATATAAATTGTGAAGAACATTTAACAGTTTTTTCTAGTTCTAATTTTTCCTTTTCAAATAAATTTATTTCTTTTTAAACTTATTTCTTTATAAAATAAAAACTTTTTATCCATGTATTGCCTTGCTTCCCCTCCCTTCCCCCTCCCAACTCCTGCAGGTCAGCCTTCAGCCTCCCTCCTCCCTATCCCCTCATCACTCCCCCTAAAAAGCAAGAAATCCCAAGGTGCATCAGCTCAGCATTCACCACAGGCAAGTTTGATTTCCTAATCCTAATATCAAGACTGGGTTAGGTGTTCCTCTGGAGGGAATGGGCTCTGAAGTCCTAGTCCATACACAGAAACATAGTCTGATCCCTCCCCTTGAGGCTTCACATACTGTCCATGTCAGTGGATAGTTGACTATCCTTGGAAGGCCTAGTTCTTTTTCCTGATGGTTCTCCTGGAGCTCCTGCCAGCCATTACTGTGGGAGTTTTTCTCATAAGCCCTATCCTCTTGCTCATAGAGACTCTCTTCCCCTGCTCTCAGCTGAACCTGGATCTTAGCTCAGTGATCAGCCATGTATTCCTGCCTCTACCTCTATTCATTATTGGATGTAAGTTCTGTGATGGCACTTAGAGTGACTATTCATTTGATTATAAAGGAAGTCAGGTCTAGGCAATACCTTCACTATTGGTTGGGGATCTAGCCATGGATATCCTGTGAGTTCTTGGAGGTTTCCCTACACACCGTCTTTTTCCAAACCCACAATGGCTTCCTCTATTAAAATCTCCATCTTTCTTTTTTTTTCTCCCTCCTATGGATATTTTCCCCTTTAGTTATGCATAAGTAATTATGCCTACTTAGACTTTGAGCATGAAGAGAATCACATCAAGTTAGATTGCATTTGTGAAATGTAAAGTATCGATTGTAATTTTATTCCATGATATTTTTTGTCATCAGTAAGAATCTCACTGATTACAATTGCTTTAATTCTAGGAAGCATTTATTTGCCAAAAGAATCTGTTAAATGAATAATAATTATTCTTATATTAAGTAACTGTGCAGTTGCTCATAAAATTTGAAAGTTCTCAATTATAAAAGCAAAGAGAAATAGAGTATTATTCAGATTTGTATTACCGTAGCAAATATCTGAAAGAGTAACATACAAATGAGGAGTGGTATTTAGCTCACAGTATTGGAGATCCATGATCCAGAAGCCCTGTACCTTTGGGCCAGTGGTGAGGCTGAAGTCACCATTATTTGGAGTATTTAAATGTATGAAAGAACGAGACAGCTCACCTGATTATCTAGTTGTCACAGAGAAAAGAGATAGGGATAATGTCCCCAAACCTCCTTAAAGGCACAACAAATAATTTAAAGCCACATCAATGACTCATTGTGTCTTCTTAGTTCTTTGCCTTCTGATGGATTAGAAGCAAGCCATTGAATGTAGTGAATCAGGATGTCTATAAATTATTATATAAATATTAATCAACTATAGATAGTATAAACAACATGATTGGTAATTAAGTTTATTTAAATTGTGTATCATAATAATTTATAGTTCCCATTTTATAAATAATAAGATAAATGTAAGACATTGTGATGACAATTTTGATTTTTTAAAAATTTAAAATTAACTTTTACAAATTAATATATTCTTAAATCATAACTGTTAAAGAATACATTATTTAATAGCTGGGCCCAGTATTTATGCTGTCATGTTGGCTAATTCCTTTTTATTTTAATTGATGATTTGATTTCATTTATTTTCCAAAGAGACATTTAGTAATAGAATTGAATCTCTTGACACAGGCCAAAACATAAATCAAAAGTTTTTGCCCATAAATTTTGAATTAATGGTGATGGCAACATTATAAAAGCGAAAGTTTTAAAGCATTTTATAAATAGAGCAACAAAACATATTGATATTTAATAATCATGATATTTGTCCTTGTGAGAATCAGCATATATTTTGATTGACATAAGGCAGGTAGGAATTATTTTAAGCAGTTAACCTCACATTTTACATCTCTCAATATGTTTTTCCCATAAGCCAATCTTGTAAAGGGTTTACTAGGTTCTGTCAAATTTGAAATTTACTTCTTAGAGGAACTTATCGGAGAACTTACATCCAAAAATAAATAGAGGTGGAGGCAGAGATACATGGCTAAGAACTGGGTTGAGCTCCTGATCCAGCTGAGAAAAGAGAGAGGAGAGTCTATTTGAGGAAAAGGATAGGGTTTAACAGGAAAATTTCCACAGTGATGGCTGGCTGGAGCTCTGGGGAATTCACTGAATCAAAAACAGCCACTGGGGAACCATCTGGAAGAATCTAGAAACAACCTAGTTGCCCCTCAATTGAGGAATGGATTAACAAGCTGTGGTACATCTACACAATGGAGTACTACTCAGCAGTAAGAAACAATGATATTCTATAATTTGCCGGCAAATGGGTGGATATGGAGAATATCCTCATGAGAGAGGTTTCACAATTCCAGAAAGATAAGCAGGGGATGTACTCACTCATTAGTGGACTTTAAACAAAAAACAAAGCATGTCCAAGCTGCAAACCACAAACACTGAGCAGCTTGGGATCTGAAGCAACTTGAACTGGCAGTTTAGAGCCCATTCCCTCCAGAGGAACTCTTGAGCCAGTCTTGATGTGGGGAGGAGGAAAGTGGATTTGTCTGAAGTGGATGCTGAACTAAGCCACCTTGGGACCTCAGGACCTCTTGTCCTTGACATGGAGGAGATAAGGAGATGGGGAGAAGAGCGACTTGTAGGGATAGAAGGGGAAGGGCATTGGACAAGGGGATATATGGATAAAAAATGAGATGATATTAATAATAAAAAATTAGTAAATATTCACATGTTCTATTTGTAATAGCTTAAATATTGAAATAAAATTAAGTGGCTTGGCTTCATTCACTTAAAAAAGAAAAAGAAACCCCCCAGAATAAGCTAATGTGGGGTCATAGGGACTCATAGACACTGAAATGACAGTCAGTGTGACTTCATGGGTCACCTATGCCCTCTGCAATATGTTATGGTTGTATATATTGCTCTTCTTGGGAGACCCCTAAGAGTGGGAGCTGGAACTCACTATAACTGTCTTGGTTGCTTTGGAGATCATTTTCCTCCTGCTGGGTAACATCTTTCAGCCTTAAAATGAAAGGAAGTACCTAGACTTATTGCAACTTGATATGCCATGTTTGATTGATATCCTTTGGGGGCCTGAACTTTTCTGAAAGAAAATGAAGGATGCCATTGTTGTATGTATGTGTGCACGTGTGAGTGCGAGTGTGTGTGTGGATGTGTTGTGGGGGGGAAGAAGCCCTAGGAAGAAAGGGAAACTGATTGGCATGTAATATATAAAAAGAACCAAAAAATGTCAAAAAGTACTTGTTTGTAAGAAAAATATGTATGAAATAAGATACTAACTGGTGTCTCATTTTCAGAACTTGTTAACAAGTTATGACCTTATAGCATTGTGTTTAAATATATATGAATAGCCTACACAATTTCATAGTTTATTTGGTTCTATAAGGCAAATTTGTCTTTTTTACTCAATGACATCTGTTATAATTTTTTTATTTATATAATAAAGCCCTTTTTTCCTCTTTCTTTTTTTTATTATGAATAAAGTCACATTTTCTATCCATGTATATCCTTATTCTGTGGGTTTTCTTGTAGTGTTCTTAACCTCTCAGGTTCCTACAGTTTCCTCCCTCTTCTATAGGGTTCATACAGCTTTGTTCTGGTTTTGACTGTGGGTCTGCTCTCTTTAGTTCCTAGATGAAGTCTTTCTGATGACTATTAGGATAGGCTCCAGTCTATGATAAGTATAGCAGAATATCATTAGGAATAATTTCATTGAAATTTTTTCTGTTAAATCATGTTTTATTCTATCCTAGATCTCTGGACAACTTGGCCTGTGGGTGTTGGAAATAGTTCAGCTTTTTTTCAAATATACAGTAAAACTTAAAGTACGTGTTTCGCATTACTCTTCAAGATGATGACATAAATAAAAATGTGCTTCCAGTTTTATTCATAACAGCTATTGCCTTGTATATACACATACTAGTATGACAGATGATAATGCACATTGTCTCTCTTGTTCTTAATTATCTTTCATTACTACTTACAAGGGAAGAGATAATAACATAGACCAACTAACTTGTTATAACCTAGTTAGTTCAATAATTATCACAGCTGGAATTTGAATATAACTTATTCAAATAGCGGTTTCTCAGAAAACTGATAATCTCCCAAGGATCCAGCAATACCACTTCTTGGTGTATACCCTAAAGAGGTGCCTTCACAATCCAAAGGCATTAGCTCAACTATGTTCATAGCAGCATTATTCATAATAACAGTATTATTTGTAATAGCAAGAACCTGAAAAAAACCTAGATGCCCCACAACTGAGGAATGGATTAATAAGCTGTCTACATCTATACAAGGGAGTACTACACAGCAGTAAGAAAAAAAATGACATCCTAAAATTTGCAGGCAAATAGATGGATTTGGAGAATATCCTCCTGAGAGAGGTATCTCAAACCCAGAAAGATAAGCAGAAGATGTACTCACTCATTAGTAAACTCTAAACAAAAGAGCAAAAAGCAAAATATGTCCAAGTTGCAAACCACAACCACTGAGCAGCTTGGGATCTGAAACACCTTAGACAGGAACCTTGGATCACACTCCCTCTAGAGGAAAACCTTACTAAGTCTTGATGTTGGGGTGAGGAAACTGGATCTGCCAGGAGTGGATGCTGAACTGAGCAATATTTGGACATTGGGACCTCCTGTCCTTGCTGGGGAGCAGATGGGGAGATGTGGAGAAGAGAGAGTGACTAGAGTGCATGGGAGGGGGAAGGGATCTTGAATAAGGATATACACGGATAGAATATGTGACTTTATTCACAATAAAAATTAAAAAAAAAACATTAAAAACAAAAAAAATTCTAGTAAATTCTAATAATACCTTTCCCAAAGTGAATGTCAAATAAATAGTGATAAAACAAGACTGTATATGACACACTAATAATATCTATAAAAATGGGAGTACAGTAAGATAAAATTTTCCAATCATTAAGAATATAAAGCTGGGAACTTTTCTCATAACATGCTAAATAGCATTAAGACTAGGAAACATAAAAATATCTGTTACTCTTATTTATCAACTTTCAGTTCCCTGCATTCTTCTATTTTCTCTTGGTAAGATGGGGACAATTTGGCATCAGTACAAGATTTCCACCACACTGAAGATAAATCATACAAAACAGGAATATCAATTCAACATGTTGCTTTGGTTTTAGAGTAAAAAATAAATGAATTTGTTGCAGAGGTACCCAAGTGGCAGAGACTTATGCTCATGAGATCGTTCTCAAAGCTGTTTTCCTATAAGAGTGGTAAATATAAATACACTGATCAACCCAGCACACTCTGTAGCAGGCACACATAAAGTCTGCCTGTCACCATAACCACAGCTGCTGCTAGGGGAATTTGCACAGCTACCCACCTCGACCTCCAACTGAGGGCACAGATAACTACAGGAGTCCCTGAAGGACAGACTCAGACCCCGCCCAGAGCTGAGGAGGGGTCACCAGGCCCAAGCGCCTATATCCCAGCCAGGGAGGGAGAGTTGAGCTCCCATCAGTTTCGGTTCCTCTTCCAGGACCTGGTGCTGTCTGCAGAGTAAGTCCCAGCGCACTCTGTAGCAGGCACATATAAAGTCTGCCTGTCACCATACCCACAGCTGCTGCTGGGGGAATTTGCGCGGCTACCCACCTCGACCTCCAACTGAGCGAACAGATAACTTCTGGGGTCTCTGAAGGACAGACATAGACCCTGCCCAGAGAGATGACAGGAGGCACACAAGCTCGAGTGCCACAATTGACCAGGAGACATCTAATCGTGAACCACTGAAGCCATGGGCAAATGTCAGTGCAAAAACTTACATAATAAGACAAAGAACAACAAGGTAACTCCAGAAGAAAGTGGTGATCTTACAAACACAGGACCTGAACTGAGCAATGAAGAGGAAACAGAAGGAAGCAACACCAAAAATTTCTTTTTGATGATCATCGAAGCTCTCAAATAGGATATGAAAAATAGCCAAAACGAAATAGAAGAAAATACAAACAAAAAATTGGAAGAGATGAACAAATCTATGAAAGAAACATGCCAGGAACTAAAAGCTGAAATAAAAGCTGAAATAGAAGCAATAAAAAAGGCACAAAATGAGGTGAGGATGGAAATAGAAAACCTGAAGAAAAAAGCTAGAAACATAGATACAAGCAAAACAAACAGAGTTCAAGAAATGGAAGATAGAATCTCTGAAGTTGAAGACTCAGTAGCTCAAATAGATATATCAGTCAAAGAAAATACTAAAACTAAAAAAGCCAAAACTCAAAATGTTCAGGAAATCTGGGACACCATGAAAAGACCTAATTTGAGAATAATAGGAATAGAAGAAGGAGAAGAATACCAGCTCAAAGGCACAGATGTTTTCAATAAAATCATAGAAGAAAACTTCCCTAACCTGAAGAAGGAAATGCCTATAAAGATACAAGAAGATGTGACCCCCCAAAAAGTCAGTGCACCAAATTATAATCAAGCCACAAAACATACAGAACAAAGAAAAAATTTTAAGAGCTGCAAAAGAAAAGGGCCAACACACATATAAAGGCAGACCCATCAGAATAACGCCTGACTATTCAATGGAAATGATGAAAGCTAGAAGGGCTTGGTCAGAAGTTATACAGATGCTAAAACAGCATGGATGCCAAACTAGAATACTATACCCTGCAAAATTATCAATCACCATAGATGGAGTAAACAAGGCATTTCAGGACAAAGTCAGACTGAAAGAATATCTCTCTACCAATCCAGCACTACAGAGAGTATTAGAGGGAAAACTCCAACCTAAGGACCTCAGATACACCCACAAAATCACAAACAATCAATAATTCCACAGAAGAATACCCCACAGAAAGGAAATACAAACAAGTTACCACCAAAAATGGCAGGAAATATGAATCAATGGTCACTAATTTTCCTTAATATCAATGGTCCCAACTCTCGTATAAAACGTCACACATTAACAAGATGGATACAACAACAGAAGCCATCCTTCTGTTGCCTACAAGACACACACCTCAACTGCAAAGACAAACACAGGCTTATAATAAAGAGTTGGGAAAAGATTTTCCAGTCAAATGGTCCTAAGAAATAAGCAGGGGTTGCAATCCTAATATCTAACAAAGTAGACTTTAAGCTAAAAGCAATTAAAAGGGACCAAGATGGTCACTACTTATTCATCACAGGAAAAATTGGTCAAGAGGAGATTTCAGTCTTAAATATTTATGCCCCTAATATAAGGGCACCTACTTATATAAAATAAACACTGCTAAAGCTAGAATCCCACATCAATTCTTATATCCTAATAGTGGGAGACTTCAATACCCCACTTTCAACCCTGGATAGATCAACCAGACAGAGTCTGAACAGAGAAATAAGGAGTCTAAAAGAGGTTATGATGCAAATGGATTTAATAGATATCTACTGAAGCTTCCACCCAAACACAAAGGAATATACATATTTCTCAGCTCCTCATGGAACTTTCTCCAAAATTGACCACATAATTGGTCATAAAGAAAATATCAACAGATACAAAAAATGGAAATAATCCCTTGTAACATATTGGACCACCAGGGTCTAAAGTTAGAGTTCAACAACATCAAAATCCAAAGAATGCCTACCAACTCATGGAAACTAAACATCACTCAGCTGAACCATCTCTGGGTTAAGGAAGAAATTAAGAAAGAAATCAAAGTCTTCCTAGAATTCAATGAAAATGAATCTACAACGTATCCAAACTTGTGGGACACAATGAAAGCAGTCTAAAGAGGAAAATTCATAGCGCAGGATGCCTATACGAAAACCTAGAGAAATCCCACACTAGAGACCTAACAGTGCAGCTGAAAGCCTTAGAACAATTAGAAGCAAACTCACCTAGAAGGAGTAGATGGCAGGAAATAATCAAACTTAGAGCTGAAATCACTACAATTGAAACAAAAAGAACAATACAAAGAATTAAGGAATCTAAGAGTTGGTTCTTTGACAAAGTTAACAAGATAGATAAGCCCTTAGCCAAACTAATCAAAAAACAGAGAGAGAGTGTGTATAAATCAACAAAATCAGAAATGAAAAGGGGGACATAACAACAGACCCCCAGGAAATATAGAGAATTATCCGATCATATTTTGAAAATGTGTATTTCACAAAAATGGAAAACCTAAAAGAAATGTACAGGTATCATTTACCAAAATTAAATGAAGATCAGATTAATTACCTAAACAGGCCTATAGCCCTTAAGGAAATTGAAGCTGTCATTAAAAACCTCCCCAAAAATAAAAGCCCTGGTCTAGATAGTTTCAGTGCTGAATTCTAACTGACATTCAAAGAAGAATTACTACCATTACTCCTCAAACTATTTCACACAGTAGAAACTGAAGGAATCTTGTCAAATTCCTTTTATGAGTCCACAATTACCCTAATACCCAAGCCACTCAAAGACACAACAAAGAAGGAGAATTACAGACGAATTTCCCTCATGAATATTCATGTGAAAATTCTCAACAAAATTTTGGCAAACCGTATACAACAATGTATAAAAGATATCATCCACCATGACCAAGTAGGCTTCATCCCAGAAATGCAGGGCTGGTTTAACATACAAAAAACTGTAAATGTTATCATTCATATAAACAAACTAAAGGAACAAAACCACATGATCATATCCTTAGATGCAGAAAAAGCCTTTTACAAAATGCAACACTCCTTTATTATTAAAGCCCTGGAGAGATCAGGTTACAAGGAAAATAACTAAATATAATAAAGGCGATTTACAAGACGCAGACAGCCAGTATCAAACTTAATGGAGAAAAACTCAAAGCAATCCCACTAAAGTCAGGAACTAGACAAGGTTACCCTCTCTCCCCTTATCTATTCAATATAGTTCTCGAAGTTTTAGCTAAAGCAATAAGGGAACGAAAAGAGATTAAGGGGATACAAATTGGAAAAGAAGAAGTGAAACTATCTCTATTTGCAGATGATATGATATACATATACATAAGTGACCCACAAAATTCTTCCAAGGAACTGCTTCAGCTGATAAACACCTTCAGCAATGTAGCAGGATACAAGATTAACTCAAAGAAATCAGTAGCCCTTCTATACACTAGAGATAGAAGAGCTGAAAAAGAAATAAGGGAAACATTACCCTACATAATAGCTGCAAATAGTATTAAATACCTTGGAGTACCTATAACCAAAGAAGTAACAGACCTATTTGACTAAAATTTTAACTCACTGAAGAAAGAAATTGAAGAGGATATCAGAAAATGAAAAGCTCTCCCATGTTCCTGGATTGGTAGGATCAACATAGCAAAAATGGCAATTCTGCCAAAGGCAATCTACAGATTCAGTGCACTGCCCATCAAATCCCAGCACAATATTTTTTGGACATTGAAAGAACAATACTCAATTTCATTTGGAATAACAGGAAAGCCAGGATTGCCAGAACAATTTTAGTCAACAAAAGAACCTCAGGAGGTATCACCATCCTTGACTGCAAGCTATACTATAGAGCTACAGTAATAAAAACAGCCTGGTACTGGCATAAAAACAGACTTGTGGACTAATGAAATAGAATTGAGGATCCAGACATTAACCCAAAAACCTATGAACAACTGATCTTTGACAAAGAGGCCCAAAACATTCAATGGAAAAAAGATAGTATCTTTAACAAATGGTGTTGGCATAGCTTGATGGAAGTGTGTAGAAAAATGCAAATATATTCGAGCCTGTCACCCTGCACAAAACTCAAATCCAAGTGGATCAAAGACCTCAACTTAAACCCAGCCACTTTGAACTTGATAGAAAAGAAAGTGCGAAATACACTTCTACGAATTGGCACAGGTGACCACTTCCTAAATATAACACCAGTGGCACAGACACTAAGACCAACATTCAACAAGTGGGATCTCCTGAAGTTAGGAAGCTTCTGCAAAGCCAAGGACACTGTCAATAGGACAAAACGACAGCCTACAGAATGGGAAAATATTTTCACCAACCCTACAAGTGATAGAGAACTGATCTCTAAGATATATAAAGAGCTCAAGAATCTAGAGCCCAAAATCTACAAATGGCTGAAAGGCACCTGAAAAGGTCCTCATCATCTTTAGCCATCAGAGAAATGCAAATCAAAACAACTTTGAGATACCACCTAACACCTGTTAGATTGGTTAAGATAAAAGCACAGATGACAGCCTATGTTGGAGAGGATGCAGAGCAACAGGAACACTCCTACATTGTTGGTGGGAGTGTAAGCTTCTTTAGCCACTTTGGAATGCATATGGTGGTTTCTCAGAAAATTGAGAATCAATCTCCTCAAGGATCCAGCAATAACACTTCTGGGTGTATACCCTAAAGGGGCACATTCACTCTCCAAAGGTATTTGCTCAACTATGTTCATAGGAGCATTATTTGTAATAGCAAGAACCTGGAAACAACCTAGATGTCCCTCAACTGAAGAATGGATTAACAAACTGTGGTACATCTACACAATGGAATACTACTCAGCTGTAAGAAAAAACAATATCCTAAAATTCACAGGCAAATTGATGGATTTAGAGAATATCCTCCTGAGCGAGGTATCACAAACTCAGAAAGATAAGCAGTGGATGTACTCACTCATTAGTGCTCTCTAAACAAACAAACAAGAAAAAAGCCAAGCATGCCCAGGCTGCAAACCATGACCACTGAACAGCTTGGGATCAGAAACACCCTGGACTGACCCTTCGGATCCCACTCCAACTATAGGAACACCTGACTCACTCTTGAGGGAGGGGGGACAATCTAAAGAAGAAAATCTAAAGAAGAAAATGCATATAAGAAGTAGACAGAACAACAATATAAAAGAAGCATACAGAACACCAAATGGACCAGATGCTGCCCTACAAATCTGTTACTGTATAATAATCAAGCCACTAAACATACAGAACAAAGAAAGAAAATTAATAGCTGCAAAAGAAAAAAGCCAAATAAATTATAAAAATAGACCCATCAAAATAACCCCTGCCTTCTTAACAGAAATTATGAAAGGCAGAAAGTCTTGAACAAGTGTTTTACAAAGATGTTTTCTTCTTTAAAAACTTAATTTTTGTAATACACATCTTTCATTCACTTCCTTTTGATACTCCAAGGTATTTTATATTACTTGTGACTATTGTGAAGGATGTGGATTTCCTGATTGCTTTCTTAGCCCCTATTTTTTCTGGATTTCCAGAGGGCTACTGGATTTTTATTTTTTATTTTAGATAATTTGGTATCCAGCCACTTCACTGAATGTGTTTTTCAGTTGGAGGAGTCCCTTGTTAGAATTTTGTGAGTTGCTTATATATACTACCTGTGAACAGTTATACTTTTACTTCTTCCTTACCAGTTTGTATCCTTTTGATCTCCTTTGGTTGTTATATTGCTATAGCTAAAACTTCAAGTACTATATTGAACACATTAGGAGAGAGTGGACAAACTTCTATTGTTCTTGATTGGAATGTTATTGGAATTACTTTAAGTTTGTCCTCATTTAATTTGATGTTGGCTATCTGCTTGCCATATATTGCCTTTACTATGTACTATTGTATCCCTGATGTCTCCAATACTTTTACTATTAAATGGTGAAACATTCTGTCACAGGCTTTTTGGTGGCACATAAGGAGATGATCCTGTTTTTGTTTGATTTTGTTTTTTAAATTTTTTAATTTAATTTTTTGCATTTAGTTTGGTTATATGGTGGGTTATATTGACAGTTTTTTTGTATGTTGAACCTTCTCTGTATTTCTGTTTTGAAGCTGACTTGATCATGTTCAAGTTTGTGATATGTTTTTGGGTTTGGTTGGCAAATGTTTTATTGAATATCTTTGCATGTATGTTCACAAGGGAAATTATCTGTAATTGTCTTTATTTTGCTTTGAGTTTTTATTTGTTTGACTATTAATGTAACTATGATATCATAAAATGAATTTAGGAATGTTCCTTATGTAAGTGTTACTGGCATGCATGGCACCGGGTGAAATAAGAATTCCTGGCATGTAATGGCCAGGTGGTAAAAGGTGGTGCTGTTTACAGAGGACCCTCCCCTAGGAACGGCTACTTAGATTTGAGCCCATCCCTTCTCATAAAAAGAAACACCACATAGCAACCCACCCTTTACCCCCCTTCTTTTTCTTCTCTCCCTCTCTATCTTTCTCTCTCCTGCTTTTCAACTTTGTGCCTCTCAGTAACTCTCTAAAATAAATTTTCATGTGGCACCTGGCAGTGAGTGTGTATCTCTCCCCATGCGCAAAAAAAATAACACCTCATCTCTATTTTGTGGAATAATTATAGTAACATTGGCATCAACTCTTTGAAAGTCTACCCTAATTTTGTGTTAAAATTGTCTAGTCCTGTTCCTCCACACTCACTGGGAAACTTTTATGACAACTTCTGTTTCATTAGGGATTGTAGGACTATTTAAATGGTTTGTCTCATATTGATTTAACTTTGATAAGGCATAACTATTTCCTTAGGGGTTTTAGACCTATTAAAGTTGTTTATTTTATCTTGATTGAAATTTGTAAAGATAAGCATTGAGAAAATTGTCCATTTCCCCCTAGTGTTCTTTTAATTTTGTGGAGTCCAGGTATTTGAAATTTTACCTAATAATTCTTTGAATTCCCTTGCTGTCTGTTTCCGAGTTTGTAAATTTGGACATCTCCTCTTTGCCTTCTAGTTAATATGAATAGGGATTTTTCTATTTTCTTAACCAACTTTTTGTTAAATTGTATCTTTGTTTTGTTCTTTTTGTTTCTACTTTATTGATTTCAGTGCTTGGTTAGATTATAATGTGCCATCTTGGGGGAGTATGTTTCTTTTTGTTTTATAGCTTTCAGTTGTGTTGTTAACTCATTAGTATGATATTTCTTCAATTATTTTTTTGTTTTATACATTGAAACTGCTGATTTTATTAATGATGAGTCAGAATTATCTTCATTATTAATTCTGTTGCAAGAAATAATCAGGAATAAGAATCATTCTTTCTATATAACACACATCTGATTCCATACAGGTGTGCCAGGCCCTTTAGCATAAGGTAATGATGAAATTAATACTTTATTAATAGGAAATGTGCTAGACCACTGAGTTTCTTATTTTTTAACAAAATAATGTCCTTTTTCCAATGTATCCTTTTGCTCTCCCTCCCTTCTCCCTCCCAACCCTTCCCTGTGAGCCTTCAGCTTCCCTACTTTCCATTCCCCCATTCCTTCCCCCCAAAAAGCAAGAAGTCCCAAGGTGTATCAGTTCAGCATCTACTCCAGGCAGTTCCTATTTCCTCATCCTAATGTCAGGACTGGGTTAGGTGTTCCTCTGGGGAGAATGCACTTCAAAGTACCAGTCCATGCATAGAAACATAGTCTGATATCTCCCCTCGAGGCTCCACATACTGCTATGTCAATGGAGAGTTGCTTATCCATGGAGGGCCTAGTTCCTTTTTTTGAAGGTTCCCTAGTGGCTGTTCTTAATTCAATGAGCTTCCCAGAGCTCTACCAGTCATCACTTTGGGAGTTTCCTCATAAGCCCTATCCCCTTGCTCATATAGATTCTTCTACCCTGTTCTCAGCTGGACCAGAAGCTCAGCCCAGAGCTCAGCCATGTATCTCTGCCTCTTTCTCTATTCATTGTTGGATATTAGTTATGTGATGGTACTTCGGTTAGATATTCATTTGATTATAGGAGAAGTCTTCTCTAGGCAATACCTTCACTAGTGTTTGGAGACCTAGGCAGGAACAGGTACTATTGATATAAACTTTTCTCAGCACAGTTTTTATAATGTTCTATAAACAGGGTATTATATGCACTAATTTTTATTGAAATCTTGGAAGTCTTTAATTTCTTTCTTGAACCAGTGTTGATTCAGTAGAGAGTGATTCAATTTCTATGAGTTTGTAGGCTTTCTGTTAGTAAAATTTAACCTTAATCCTTGGTATTCTAAAATGACAGAAAGGACTATTAGTTTCAGTTTAGTTTAGTTTCAGGAGGCTGCATATCAGATTACAAGCCTTTTCCACCATATACTCAGGTGATTACATGGCATATAGGTTAGATAAAGTTATTTCTGCCCTTCTCAGGATCTTATATTGTGAGCAAAAAAAAAAAAAAAAAAAATGATGTAGAAAGATGATTTAAGAAAAATAAGGTGTTGGGACATTCTTCCCTTAGAAAAGTTAACTGATGCCTAGCCATTGAGGTATCATATAACCAAGGAAAACAAATGCTAAGATTAGACACATAATCAAATTCTATAAAGATAAAAAATATAAATATCATATTATACCAGAAATTGAATAATACCTACAGAAGCATTAACCTGAATATTTCTTTTAGGCCTTCTGATCACTAAGGGTTAATAATCCACTGCTACAAACATGATAATCTGCCCTGACTTGCCTAAAGATTTTCTTGCTGTTTAGTGTCCTTGAAGCCACAAGAGCTGCCAGCCTTAGAAGAGGCTGCCATATACCTCCAGCGTCTTAAAAATTGGCTTATAGAGTTGATGAGTAAAACTTTAAAAGATAACCTTGTTTATTCATGACTATACTTGAGGGAAAATAATTGTAAAAGCTAACTGTTCTCTAACACATTATCAATGATGACTGTTCTCTGTGTTTTCTTTGGTTAAGTATCTCTATACAGTTGTACTTATGGCTAGATTATACCTAACTTTGACATTTTCATGGAATATCCTATTTCCTTCATTTATCATGATTGAAATTTTGATTATAATAGTCTGGGATAGTGTAAGGATTCCTGGCATACTATGTGGCGAATCCAACATGGCTCTGGGTGGGTGAAATAAGAATTCCTGACATGTAGCAGCCACGTGGTTAAGCCAACATGATGCCAGCAGAGCATGCCATGTATGAATGGCACACCCCTAGGCATGGTTAAGTAAATCTGTGCCAACCCTTACTCTTAAAGGAGATGCCATGTTGCAGTCTGTTTCTTCTCTCTTCTGCTTTTCTGCTCCAGTACTCACCTGGCAACTCTCCTGAATAATTCTCATGTGGCCCTGGTAGTGTGTGTTCCCCTTATCACATGCAGAACCAACAGACAGCATTTCTGGCCTCTGCGAATCTAAAAGACATTACTTCAGGCCCATTTGGCTTTTAGAGTCTCCAATAAGAAGTGGGGTATAATCCTAATAGATCTGCCTTCATATGTTACTTGGCTTTTTTCTTTTGCAAATTTAATGTTTTTTTTTTATTTGTATAGTGTTTTAATTGCTATGTGTTGAGGAACTTTCTTTTCTGATTCACTCTATCATGCTGTTCTGTGAGTGTCTTGTACCTTTGCAGACATGTTGTGCTTCTCCTAATTAGAAAAACTATTTTTTGAGTTTTTGAGCTGAAATTTTTGTCCTTCTTATATTCCTATTATTCTTGGGTTTTTAGAAATTCTTAGATGTAACATTATTTTGACCAATAAGTCTATATTTATTACCTAATATTCAATGCCAGAGATTGTTTCTTCCATCTCTTATATTCTGTTGGTGATGCTTACATCTGTAGTTCCTATTCATTTAGCAATATTTTTCATTATCTGAATTACCTTAGTTTGTGTTTTCTTTATTGCTTCTATTTCAATTTCTGATCTTGAATAGTTTTCTTCACCAATTTGACATTTTTCTTGATGTTTTTAATGGGTTTATTAATTTTTTCCATTTTTGTAGTTCTTATATTTTTATTTTTAATTAAGAAAAATTTAAATTTATTTTACATACCTAACACAGATCACCTTCTAACCCCCCCATCTCATTCTTCTCCCACCTGAGGCCTCCTTCTCTTTATCTGCTATCTCCTCTTCTAAAAGGAAAAGGCCTCCTATTAGGTTTTAGCAAAGTCTGGTACTTTCACTTGAGGAAGTTCCAAACAACCTCTCCTATCAAGTCTGAGCAAAACATACAAAAATAGGCAATGAGCTCCAAAAAGCTATCTTATACAGTATGGATAGATCCTGATTCCACTACCAGGGACCCTGCCACAGGATGACTAAGATAAAAATCCCTGATGTCAGGTTATGTTTCCCAATGTAACCTGGATGTGGATCAAAAAGAACACTCCCCCACTTTTAGTGAGAGTGCAAACTTGTAGAGTCACTTTGGAAATTAGTATAGCAACTTCTCAAAAAATTGAAAACTAATATACCTAAAGACCCAATGTTATAACTCTTGGGCATATATGCAAGGGATGCTTGATCATATCTGTGTAGTTTGTAATAGCTATAAACTAGAAACAACCTAGATGCTCCTCAACCAAAGAATGGATAAAGAAAATACGGTCCATATACACAATGGAGTATTATTCAACATTACAAAGCAATGACAACCTAAAATTTACAGGTAAATAGATGGAACTAGAAAATATCATCCTGAGTGAGGTAACCCAGACTCAAAGCAACAAACATGGATGCTAGTGGATAGTAGATGTAAAGCAAAGGTTAATCAGATTTTCTTTGTTTCTTTAAGGAAGTTTTCAATTTCCTCTTTAAAGACTTTCAACATTTTTATAAAGTTGGTATTAAAGTAACTTTCTTGTGCTTCAGACTGAATTTGAATATTCAGATTTTGTTATTATTCTTAGAGAACTGGGCTTTGGTGGAGCTATATTACCCTGGCTGTTGTTATTGTATTCTTACACCTGTGTTTAGGCATCTGAGTTTGAGATGATTAGGCCTTAGGTCCTGATTTATGAGTTGGTCTTGGTTGGATGGGTGTTTTGTTTCCTGATTTCTGTTTCCACTTTGGTCTTCTTGTCTTAATGGCCTGGATTTCTGACATCCTTTGTGGTCTGTAATCTAGTGGGAAGTCCCTTTCCAGGTTGGAAGCTGGCTTTCTTGAGGTTAGCTTGGCCTTTGCTATAGCAGGATATCTTTGTTCTTCTGTCTGTTGTGGCCTGCTCCATTACTTCTTACTCTTGTGACCTGCACCCGAGCAAGTAGTCAGCTAGAGTTGAGGGGAAGGGCTCTGCCGGGAGGATGATGAGGTAGGACATTGTTGAGAACTGTAATAGGTCTTTATAAAGAGAAGCTTAAGAGAGGGGCAGTTTAGCTGCCAGGCAGGCCACTCCCCTGTTCTTCCAACTGATGTAGCCTGTACCTGATCATTATACAATGGTTCCAATTTTGAAACTACATTTTTCTGCTCAGATGTATTTCTTCATAATACTAATATACCACTTAGTAGTGCTCCAAAAGTTAAACCTGTAATTATATTTAAGCACTATAAATTTAAACTGCATGTTTCAAATAGATATAAAGATATTTAGATAATATTAAGGTCTACTACTATTTTCTAAATTCTGATCTTAAAAATAGCACTGTGGTAACCTCAAGTTAAAAAAGATGGAGTAGAAGATATATCAACTCTGTACAACACTCACATTGGCATTTTTCTTAACTATTACGAATATATCATCATCCAAGACTGAAAAGTAATTTTTAGAAATGATAGAATGTGCTCCCCAACAATGACAAGAAAAGGTTACTTATATTGTGTAAAAAAATATGCAATTTGCATAAAATCTATTTATGTAAGTTGCTGCTACAAAGACAACTAATGGCAAATTTGTTTTAAATAATTTTAAAAGCCTTATTTTTATGTTAGAACAAATTTTGGAGACTTAAGAACAAGATGAATAATAATGTCAGTGTAATTTAAAACAATGTATTGTACAACCTGATTTATTTTCCCCAAAGACTATACAAACACTATGAAATCATTTTATGTTTCCCAGGTTACCAGAAAGTCAGAATTACTATATACCAAAATCTCTTTTATATGTCATGTCAGAAAAATTAAAACAGGAATAGTAAAAATTTTATGGACTTTCGACCTGAGTATTTTCTAATGGTTGTAGTAACTGTAGCTAGACTAACATAATATTTTCTATGGAGTCTTTCATTACTTGATTCAATAACCAAATAAAATAGAGTATATCTGTTGTTAATGTATCAAAAGAGACTTAGAGTATGTGAAATTTTAGTAGACCTTTTTATAATGCAATACTTATTTTTCTAGGAGATTAGTAGTGGTGCTTTAGATTGATGTTAAATCTAAGTATGTAGGCCTCTTGGGTAGTTATTGATAGGACATTAACTATCTTAAACTATAACAAATCTAACTTCTGTCTAGACTTCTTAGTATTCAGGTTGAATAACTTTAGACTTTAAATGTTCTCTTAGACTCTCAAAAACTTATCCAGAATATATTAAAATTCTTGTAGATGTTGAACAGCCTTGTGTCACAGAACTTTAAACTTTGGAATTTTTCTTGGCTGTATGTAACCTTTCTTAAATATAATGTAATATATGAAGATATAAAAATTGTAAATATTGATGCTGTTTACACACAGGAGTATAAGTTTGTTCAATCAATCTCATAGTTAAATATTTAAACTTAATTTGGGACCAGATGAAAAAACAATATTTGTGGATACACATGTACACATTAGTATGTGTACGTGCTCTGCTTATAATTGCTAAGTAAAATGTCTCAGAAATAAAGCACTAAATCTGGAAATGATCATTATACATATCAACTATTTCAGAAAAGATAATATTTTTTACTTACTAAAACCACTTTATTTAATGGTGGATTTGCTTCTAGATATAACAGAACTATAGATCATATGTCAAAGACTGAGGTATTCTCAAATCATAAGACCAATATCTCACTTAGACTTAAAAATAAGTAAAGCATAAATCACAAACATAAGCACAAAATCTGCCAATCTCAAATAACATAAGAAATTTTAAGGCCCATGTTACAGATCGTCTAACTTACCAGCAGAAAAATCCCATTATTAGCAAAATGGTTTTTTAGAAACAATGAAAGTAAAATAAAGAAGAGTCAAGTACATCTTTAAATATAGAATGAAAATTTTATCAAACTAAAATCATCCTGCCTGGGCTTCTGTGTTGCAGCCCACCCAAGGAAGATACAGCCAGTCACAGCACAATCTTTGGGTCATTTCTGTGCTGTGACCACTCATATGCCTGTACAGAATGTTAATGGAGCTTATTGGTTCAACAAATTTGACATTGGCATCATGAGTGCTTTGGTCTCTCATTTAATCCTTATCTGGATTGAGTAGCTATTTGTCCTCAGAAAAATCTTTCTCTGAAAGAGAAATGGAGACATTTAAGGATTTACAAATCTACCAGTATTTGCCACAGGCTCAACAGTTCACTTTTAAAAACACAGAAGAGAGTTCTTTAAACAGAGCAAAAATGATGATTGGGAAATCTTTAATGTACAAAAGCAATTTAGAAGTACTGAAATGGCAACTAATCAGGAAAGCAAAAAGAGCTGTTAAAGTCCTCAAATTTCTTTAAAAGATCATATACAATCTTTAAAATAAAAATTAAATTCTTGCAAAATGTGTAAAGAAAAAAAGCCAGCCACCCATAACATGTCATTAGGAAAGCAATGAATAAATAGGGAAGACTCTCCCTCGGTCCCTCTTTCACTTGACCTTTCTTTAATATTTCCTCTAATTCGTTAAGTCCAAGTTCCTCAAAACAGCTCTCCAGAGAAATTCAAGCTATGCATTTTCATCTTTAGTTCAAAGTACAGTATTTATGTGAGTAAGCTTTTTATTTTTATATTTCTATTTTTTAGAGGTTTTTCAATTATAACTTATTCTGTGTTGCCAAATTAACTATCTTATACATCCTTGGCAAATGCTTTGCCTCAGAACTATCTTTATTATATATTTCAAAAAATGATTTAAACAAAATCAGAATGGAGAGTTCTTTTTTTTAATTATTTGGGGGACCTCCACCTAGCTCTCAAATAAATACATAGTGAATTATTCTTATTTATGAATGTCTAGCCATGTATTTAAATTATACAGTTTCTCTTTAACTACATTTGCCTCTGGGCTTTTTACTTTCATTATTTTATTTTTTTATATTTTTCTTTCCTTCTTTCTCTGTGGCTGCCCCATGGCTGGGTGGCTGATCCCTGGTGTTCTTTCCACCTTTTCTTGCAACCCCTTCCCTTCTCTGGAGCCTATATTTTTCAGCTATTTATTTTTTCTGCCTGGTAGCCTCCCCCCTGACCACCTATCACTCTCTCCTTCTTGGCTGTTGGTCATTCAACTCTTTATTAGATAAATCAGGTGTTTAAAACAGGCAAAGTAACACAGCTTTACAGAGTTAAACAAATGCAACAGAAAATAATGCAACACATCTTTGCATTATTAAACAAATATTTTATATCATGAATGAATGTAACACATCTTAAACTAATATTCCACAACAAGAAGTAAGGTTTAAAATAGGAAAATCAAGCTGGCTTATTTATAGACCAGTTGTAGCTATTTTTTCTAGCTAATCACGGTTTTCATTGACAGCATTAATTCAAAAAAAGACATAGTTTAACCCCTTAGCTATGCTCTGATAAAAGACATGTATAAACCTCTAGTAGTCATTCTAGTGTGACAAACATCTAATATGTTATAACAGCAGATTATAAAAAATAATACTGCCAGATCTTATTGCTTATTATGTTGAGATAGACCTAGAGTATATTAGATTCTCACACAAAGTCAATGTGCCAAACACATTTAGTATTCCTATTATATGCATTTCAGGAAGGGGAATATATGTAGCATATGCCTTTAATACTCAGGAGGCAAAGGCAAGTGAATCTCTGAAATTGAGACCAGCCTGGTCTACAGATCGAGTTCTCAGACAGCTGAGGCAAGATGCTACACAGAAACCTTTTCTCTCTAAAAACAAAACAAAATAAAAAAGTAAAGCAAAAAAAAAAAGCAACCAGAACACCGAACTAAAATGAACTACAACTACATGGGATTCAATAGAGCTTCTTTTATAGGTAGTTAATACTATTATTTGTATGTGGGCACATGTTCCTCTGCTTATGTCTAGAGGTTAGAGGATAATTGGTGGGATCAGGCTTTTCCTTCTGTCTGTTCATGGGTTCCAGGGATTAAACTCAGATCATTAGACACCTGCAGCAAGCACCTATGAGGAACCACATCACAACCTCACCATAGCACATCTGCCCCAGTCAGATTTTCATATTTTTCCAAAATCTGACAATGAAAATTTAATGTTTTTAAAATATGAAGAGTAACATAAATTTCTAACTTTAATTGTGTTTTTGCCAATGGTGTGAAAAATTATATACCATTAGAGTTGCTAAGTAAGAAAAGACCAATAAATTGTTAGATGCAGAATTTGGACTGAAGTTATATGAGTTGTAAAAATTATACATATGAATATTTTCAGATAAAATTATTTAATTTAAAATAGATTAGTATGAATATATTTATAAATGAAAATGATGCTTTATGAACTGAATTATTTGTATCAATTCACACAACATTTTATTTTATCAGACAGAACATTTTGAATAAGAATTCACCTCCTGCATGAAGCAGCAATAAATTTTTCTTTATTCAAACTGGTATAAAGATAATTTCAAACTTCCAGTCTATTGATTATTTTTAAAATATAGCTTAAATTTTATGATTAGAATAGGATTTTAAATAATCAAGATCAGATGTTAATTTATAATGAATCCACATTAACTCTTGATTTACCTCTATGCTTATATCCACTTCCAAAAGTTGCCCCCATCCTTAATGAGGCAAATCTCTTAAAATGATCAGTGATGAGACTCATGGCTTCTCCAAATGCTAAGAATAAAAGGCCGTTGTGGGCTCAGCCTTAAAGAAGGTATTTATATCACCTCCTTAAAGTTTCAGAATATTGTAAAAGAAGGGGGAAGGATATGTGGAAGAGCTGGAAAACTGGCTGAGTTTGAAAAAAGATTATTCTGTAGACTAAATGAAATAATTGTCATTATCAACTCATGGCAATTGTTGTTACCTGAAATGGGCCAGACAAGATTGACTCAATCAGTAACCTCTCACTGAATGGATCAAAGCTCATGGGCTCTATTCTTTACTGATAAACTACTGGCTAAAATAGATTCTAAGGGAAAGAGTCACCTTCTTCAATTATATATCCACTGCTGAACTGACTGGCCCATTGGATAATTCCAGATATACAGTCAAATAGACTGTACAGTTTATATCAGTAGATAACAAAAGATACGAACAAGAAAAAGAAAGAAAGTTAGGGGTATGGGGAAGTGTAATCCTGACAGAAATGATGGTTTAGGAGAAGAATTGGTGATAAATATGAAGTATACACGTTATTAAAATTATTTTAAAATCTTAAGGATCTGATGTCTCTATGAGAGATCTGAATTCTTGGAACTTTGTCCTAGCATTTTGAAAGGGTAAAAAGATCACCTACCACTGCTTGAGACACGAAATATGGAAATATCAAACTGATATGGAATTGGAAGCTTCACTCTGGCTAGATTTATAGTTTTGTGTGGTTCTATACAGGCTACTAGAGGACAGAAGTTATCATCAGTCACACCTAGCTGTGAACCTTATGAGATACTATAATGACTTCCCTGGCAAGACATAAACACTGATTCACTAGTGACACAAGCAATATGGGAGTAATTGTTCAGAATTCTTTTGTATCAACTTGCCACAAGTTTAAGTTGCTTGGAAAATAAACCTCAATTGAGGATGTATCTTTTTTGATTGTTTGTAATAAAGCCTGTAGAGGATGCTTGTGATTAATGAAGATTGTTCAAAGGACCAGTATACTGTAGGCAGATGCAAAACTGTTAGTTTAGTCTTGGATGGTATAAAAAAAGTAGGTTGTACAAGCCAAGGGGAAGCAAGACAGTGGAGAGTGTTTGTCCATATCGTCTGCTCCAGTTCCTGCCTCCAGTTTCCTACTTGACTTTCTGCCCTGACTTCCCTCTGTAACAGAAAGTGACCTGACTGTATAAACTAAAACAAACACTTTCTTCAAACAGCTCATCGTGCTTCCACTGACTTTTATTTCAAGCCTGGCTTTCATAACTGCTTCATTATTTTTTTTATACTTAGCTCAAATATCACTTATTCAAAGCATCTTATAGTGCCCAACTCTCTCCTATAATATATATTATTTGACATTTACTTAGTACTTTCTGTGGTAGTGAAGTTTGTCTAACCATGCTTACACCAGTTTCCATGATGACAAGATGATTTCTCTGTTTTATTTGAAATACAAAGTATCAAGAGCACTAGGAAAAGAAAAATAGAAGATGAGGACAATAAGTGGTGGGAAACTAAGTGATTTCAATGCATATCCTTTTATAGTCACTTGTAAATTAGACTTCATTTTAAGACAAAAGTCCTTGGGGAGGAAATACTCAGAGCAGATAAAATTAAGCAAGGAAAGGACAGGTATAAAGGAAACAGGAGAGAGAGGAAGAAGAACTAACAAAGGTTTATGTGTGTTTAGAAAAAATGTAATATATTATCTTATAAACCTATTAGAAAATAGAATTCATTCTTGTACATATTAGAAGGGAGACATTTTGCACAGAGAATAAAAGCTCCTCCAATAAGCAATGAGGTATTAAATCAAACCCCAGTGCCAAATGTAGTAGGCCTTCTTAGAATTTTTGAATTAGGATAAACATATAAGGTGCTTTCTAAAATATTCCAGGCTCTTGTCACTCCTCTTTATTGCCTACCAAAACTAGCTGATAAGACCCTCATGCTTAATATACTAAGCCTTTTCATCATATTATATATAGAAATCAAACTGGAATAAACTGAAGGCTTTCACCATCATTGTTAGTAAAATAATGTATGGAAATATTTTCCCAAGTTTCTGGAAGACAAAAGGCATTGTCTTTGTCATAATTCCTATTGCTGTGAAGAGACACCATGAGCACTGAAATTATTATTTTATTATGAATAAAGTCATATTTTTCATCTGTGTATATCCTTGCTCAAGCTCCCTTCCCCCTCCCACCCTTCTTAGTCACTTTCTCTTCTCCACATCTCTTTATTTCCTCCCCAGCATGGGCAGGAGTTCCCAAGGTCCCAATATGGCTTAGTTCAGAATCCACTCCTGTCAGATCCACTTTCCTTAACCCAACATCAAGACTGAGTCAGGTGTTCCTTTGGAGGGAGTGGGATCCAAGGTGCTGGTCCAAGGTCTTCCAGATCCCAAGCTGTTCATTGTTTGTGGTTTGTAGCTTGGACATGCTTTGCTTTTTGTTTTTTTTTTGTTTAGAGTCCACTAATGAATGAGTACATCCCCTGCTTATCTTTCTAGGCTTGTGATACCTTGCTCAGGAGGATATTTTCCAAATCTATTCATTTGCCTGCAAATGTTAGGTATTCTAAGCTCTTACATTTTCAGAAACTTGGGACTTATATCGCAATTAAGGCTTCACTTTCACAGCTTCATGAAATGGCCTCTCTTGGTCTTCATACAGGGATACCCCTGATAGATGCCTGGTCTCAATGGCTTTCCTTAATCATAGAAGAAGATTCCACAACTCACTGCTTGTATTCTTGACTCTCAAACCATAACCATGTGACTAAAGGTGCCATGTTTTTTTCTTTCTGCTGCTGGAACTTGGCTCCACCCCCTTATTCAAACACATTTTAAAATGCTTTCAGGTTTTAATTATTTATTTCACTGCTTAAGTTTTTATTTAATTCCTTTTCATAAGTTGAAAGTTTAGCTGGGTGGGATTTGCCTTAAGGTCAACATTTCCTTTCATTCAACTATCATCAGGATTTTCAGACTTTTTTCACCTTGGGCACTAACCTTAGCTCCAGTATACTCCCTGGTGCTCCCTTTTCCCCTCACACTTTCCCATTTTTGTTTTTCCTTGTTCATTTTACTCCCTTTTTATAAATTTGCATAAAATTGAAAACTAATAACCACATGACATAGTCAACATTATGCTTCATATGTTCTTCATATATTCTCTGTCACCACCATTAATACAAGCGATGCTGGCATAACTGGATGTTGACATATAGAAGACTGCAGATAAATCTGTATCTATCACTATGCACAAAACTCAAGTCCACATGGATCAAAGACTTCAACATAAGCCCAGTTTCACTGTAGCTGATAGAATAGAAATTAGAAAGCAACCACAAACACATTGGTTCAGGATCCTACTTCCAAAATATAACACAAATTGCACAGATACTAAGAGCAACAATTAATAAATGTGATCTTAAATAAGTAAGAAGCTTCTGTAAGGCAAAAAAAAATCCATAGTAAATAAAATAAAATGACAGCCTATAGAATGGTAAAAGATCTTCACCAATTCCACCTCTGACAAGGGGCTCATCTCCAAAATATTTAAATAACTTAACAAAGTGGACATCAAATAAAGAGATGTGGAGAAGAAAGAATGACTGGAAGGGGTGGGAGGGGGAAGGGAGCTTGAGCAAGGATGTACATGGATAAAAAATATGACTTTATTCATAATAATAAAAAAAGAAACAACAAAATACCAAACAAACTGGTTAAAAAATAGGTTACAAAAATAAACAGAAAATTCTCAACAAAGAATCTCTAATGACTGAAAGAAATTTAAAGAAGTGTTCAACACCCCTAATCATCAGGGAAATGTAAATCAAAATGATTCTGAGATACCGTGTTATACCTGACAGAATGGCTAAGATAAAAATAAATAAATAAAAAAATAAAACACTGAGAACAGCTCATGTTGCAGAGGACATGGAACAAGGGGATGATTTCTTCACTGTTAGTGGGAGTGCAAACTTGTATGGTAAATTTGAAAATCGTCAGGGACCAAGACCCTGGCTTGAGCCTCTAGGCCTCTAGCTAAAGGCTCCTGTGGGAACTTACTGAGAAACCAACCACTGAGCCAGCATGACCTTGAATAAAATAGATGTTTTTCCCAAAGTAAAATAGATGTTCTAGTTTGCTTAACAGTAGCAGAGGAGTAATACTAAAGAATAGAATAACACGAACATTCTGTGGCTAGGTTATGTAGCAGCCCTCCTGACAACATAAAAAAATAGCTCTAAAGAATAAGATAACAAGAACATTCTATGGTTAGGTTACCTAGCAACTCTCCCCTGAAGCAAGACCAGTCACCCTTTTACCCTGTCAATATCCTGCTCCCCTGGCCAGCTTCCTGCAGGTGTTTGAAGATTGCCCCCTCCCCATATTCTGCTATGTAAGCATGTTTAGAATCGCAATAAATCGTAGCTTGATCAGAATCCCGTTTGACCTGACACCTTCCTTTGCATCTCCCTTCCCTTTATTCTCTCTCGTAGGTGGTCTCTTGTGTTGACACCCCGTGGGTCGGGGCAGAAAATCAGGATGGTGCCTTCTCAAAAAATTGGGAATCAACCTATTAGAGTCAGTGTTCTTATCTGCTATGTCATCTCTCCAAGCACTGATAAAACTTTAGTAATACAGTGTTATTGTACCTTTTAAGTGAAAATATCAAATGATTAACAAAATGTACATCTCATTTATTCATTCTTATTTAGAAACTTTATCTACACTAAGGCTAAAGAATGGTCCATGGATAAAGTCTGGAGTAATAAAATTGCTACAAGGACATTCCTGTGTCCAATATGTAGAAACAAGTAGAAAAAAATATTAAAAGAGAAAAGAACATAAACCATATGTTTAAGTAAATACGTGCAAACTTTGTTATCTTTTAGAATGAATACTTTAAAAATAATTAAAAATAATTTAACAACTTCAGCTTTGAAGCAGAGGTGAAAATTACTTCTAAAAAGTATGAAATATCTGGCTCTCTTCTGTATTAGAAAAACAAAGGAAATTAGCTGAAAGCACTAATTTCAACAAGAATGAATAGCTACAATTCCCAAAATAACTAATTTTCCATTAAGGTTATTCATCTCAGCCCCAGTGCACAGTGCTGAATAAAAACACAAAATTTCTTCCAAAATATAAAAGTTCAGTGAGATAATACAATTTTTTTAGAACTCAAAAAAATATTTGTAAGGCCATAATTTGCAAGACTATAGTGCTCATATATTAATTTATCTTTTATTTTTGGTTTTCACATTCAAAAATTTAATTATTTGAGTAAAATTTTAATGTTTTATGTGGATCCAAATGGAGTCATTATTGAAAGTAAAACATCCTAAATGCTCAAGAAAAATGTCCTAACTTAATAACTGTCCAATATTAATTTTTTATGAAGCCATTTCTATGATCAAAGTTTATTTTTAGCAAATATTTTACCTGAGGAAACTGCTATAGACATAATTGCATGTAAGTGGTTAATTATCCTATTGTCCAGTGTATTTCTCTCTTCATGATTTAAGTTTTTATAATACTAAAATTGAGGACTTGTAAGATTAAAAGCTTCTACTGCAGGGTAAATTAGGCAGTCATAAGGTATTTGCTCTGGTTTTCCTTTGTTGATGTAAAAGTTCCAAACTCTTTGTACAGGGTCAGATGATCACAAGAGGTAGATGAATTTTGTTCCTATAATGGTCTGTAATGTCAGAAAAAAACAATTTTTAAAATACTTTTCTTCTTCTGTCTTATATAATCATCAACCAGATGGTGGTGTTGCAGAATAACACAGCTTATTATGATTAATTCTCTGAATTTGAAACATCTGTCCTCATGAACACACCTGGGATGATGTTAACCATGGGAAAAAGCCTTGGTGCACATGGTGATGGCAAGGCACATGTCACACTTGAAATGCTCTGCATTGCAATCTTGAAGGATAAAAAGTGCAGAAATATTTATTACAATATTTGACTAAACTAGAAGTTGTGATGGCAAAAAATGGCAAATTTCTTTTTTTTTTTTTCACTTTAGAATACACATTACTGCCCAAGTTATCAAATAATAAAATTTAAAAAGAAAATTTTACATTCATTATACTTTTTCTTTTATATTTTGTTCATTCCTTTAGAATTTTATGTGTTTACAATGAAATATGATAATATATGCCTCTTATCCCCACAAATTCCTCTATTTTCCCTTTTCTATTTCTTTTTTTCTCCCTTTTCTATTTCTAACTACATTTTTTAAAACACTTTTTGTAAACTACTAAATCTAACATATATGAACTTAGAGAAACCCACTGGACCTACTAATCAATGGTTGTACACTCAAATAAAAAAGAGTCTCTCTTTCCCAGAAGCTACCAGCTCTCAACACCTGGAGATCACCACTACTTTACATGTGGTAATTTGAACCATTTTAATCATCTGGAGGTCTTTTAAAGGTACTCAGAGGAGGACGGATCTTTGATCAACAGCAGCCTACTTTCAGAAAAATTTCCTTCCACATTTGTTACACAAATCCTAATTGCTCTTATAATAAAATTCTTGAGGGAGCTATATATTTGCATAAATAATGAAAAGATCAGAAAAGCAGAGAAACAATCTAATTAGAGAAACTTCTCCCCACTACCGAATCTTTAGACAGAAAGGGGAGGATCATGTCCCTTTCATGATTCCTCAGACTAAACATCTCTGAGGGCTTAGCCAAAATGGAAGGGGCACAGAGTGAAAGGAAGACATAGGCATGAATAGACATTGTTGGCCTATGTCTCATATTTCATTTTCTACCGAGCCATATCTCTTCCTTTCTCTATCTTTCTAATGCTGGGATTAAAGGTGTGTACCACCTGCCTCTCAGTTTCTTTTTTAGACTAAATTAATCTCCTTTAGTCCAAACTGGCCTTGAACACATAGAGATCCAGACAGATCTCCGCTCTCTTAGTGCTAAAATTAAAGGGGCTTGCCACCACTACCTGACCTCTATGGCTAACTGTGCCTGACTCTGTCGTCTGTTCTTTAAGCAACCTTTATTTCTTAGAAAATAGTCAAAATATCATCACATAGATTACCTTTATCCCCTGGAGACTAGCATCTTCTTTTGGACTAAGATACCCCTAGATTTTGCTCATGAGCCCTCTCAGTCCTTCTTTATAGCCCATCTCTATTTTTATTTTGTACTCACCAACCTGCAGAAAATCTCCTTGAGAAATCCTACAGCCACTGCACTTACCTAGGATCTGGAAAGGACCACAACAAAGAATGAAACATTACCCAACAAGACCACATATTGGCATAAACACCTCAAAAATCATAACTCTAGATGCCTTATTCAAAATCATACCACAAACAGTTGAGATAATAACTTCTTCTAGAAGCCAGTAATCCTATTGTAGTAGACCATAGAAGATGCAACATGTCTGGAGCACATGACAAAGACTTCAAGATGAAAATTATTTGTTCAAGAATATTGAAGAAGATATAAATAATTACATTAAAAAATATTTGAAAATACAAACATTGGAATAAAGTGAGAAAAACAATTCAGGATATTGTAACTAAAAAATTGAATGACAAACAAAAATCTGATGATACAGCAAAAATGGAAATAAGAATTTAAGATATCAAACAATATGTTCAAATGTAGGCCTCACCAACAGATTTCAAGACACAGAAGATAAAATCCCAGATATTAGAGACAGGTAGAAAAATGAATATCTCAGTTGACAAAAATGTTAAATCTAAAAATAGCACAGTAAAAAAAAAAACAGAATTTTGGATGCTGTGAAAAAACCAAACGTACAAATAATAGGGATAGTAGAAATATAATAAATCCAAGTCAAAACCTCAAATAGTATTTTGAACAAAACTATAGAAGAAAAGCTTCTCAGTCTAAAGGAAAAGGTACCTATCAAGGTACAATAAATATAAAAACACCAAATAGGATCAGAAAGAAAATTTATCACAATACTGAATATATAGTAGTGCATAGTGGTACAAACGTTATCAAAGTAATGAATCACTTTTAAGAGTTGAATGAAGACCTATTTTGGGAGTTATATCTTTATCTGATACTAACAATATTGTCAAGGACTTGGGACTAAATAAATTGTAAGCTTTAATGGAAAGGTACTACTATCATTTTCTAAAAGAAAGTAGAAATAATGTTATTTCTAATGATAGATTTATTAATGCATCACTGAATACTCACTAGTGAAGCTTCTATTTGCAGTGGATGCTAATTTAGAACAAAGACATAGAAGTAGACAATATACAAAGAGATCACTACTAAATAAAATGTCCTTATCACCCATAACTCCTAAATGTAAGAAATCTATGCAGAAGAGAAAGTAAAAGATATATAGGAATCATACTGACAAAAAATCTAGCAGACACAACAAGACTGATATGCATATGAACATCAAAACCATGGCAGCATGCACAAGACCTGCACAGGTTCAAGTCATTTGACAGGGCACTGAATAAACAGTAACAAAATCTCACCATTAAGGAAGAAGCAACTTACAACTGATAACTGTTCAAGAAATAAAAATAATTTTACTTTCTAGTGGAATAGAACTCAGTGTGTAAGCCACATTTCAGGGTAGGTCTCATGCCATGGAGTAGTTGGGCATTCTGAAATGAATTTCATGTTTTTGTTTGCTTTTTTTGTTGTTGTTCATGGTTTCTTAGTATTTTAGGTGTGTTTGCTTGGTTGAATCTGTTTTTTGACACATTGTATTTTGTTTTGTTCTAATTTTATTGCTTTATGTTTAAGAGACAGAAAGAGCATGAGGTAGGGTGAGTAAACAGATAAGAAAGATTTGCAAGGAGCTGAGAGAGAAGAGAATCTATGAGCATAGTATATTGTATGAAAGAATTTTAAAATATTAATTTTAAAAAGAAAAGGCATTTGTAATCAAACTGCTTGTATGCATCACTATTAAAAGGCAGCTTTAAGACCAGAACCTACTGCCCATTAGCAACAAGGTGCCTTGGTGTTAGGAGAGGGACATATTATAAACACTGGCAAAAAGAAAAAAAAAAAAGGCAATCATTCATGTTAAAGTAATGGTTGATATTTAAGATATGTTGATAATTAATGTAAGCAAATTTTCAGTTGTCTATAAGACAAATGGTAGAGATTGAGAAAAAGTTTATGTATTTTCTAGTGCTATTAACAATATCTTAAGATTGTGGATATGGTCCCTGGAAGAAGCAGAAATCTAGTGTATTTTGGACATGATCACTAGGAAAAAACCTTGTAGGACTCTTAAAAGTCAAATGTTTAGTAAAACATCTGTTTTTATTCCTGAGTAAATGCAGATAGTCACATAATAACTGAAAGCAGTCTCTTAAGCTATAATTAATCTATGCTGATTAATTTCCTGTAGGCATAATGCCAATGTGGTAAAATACCACTGGAGATGCCGGGATTTCTCTCAATAGAATCAAAAACCTTTGCTTGATTAAAATCAGTATGGCTGAGGGTAAGTGTTGTTTATCCATATTCACCTTTGTTCATGTAGAAATTAGCAATTTTTAACTAAAATATCTGACACATAAAAAATAAGAGTTTTCTCAAAAACTAATTATTTTTCTCAGAAAATACTCTCATAAACTAAATTAAATATCTAACCAGAAATTATTTATAGTGTTAGAATTCTATTAGAGAATGTATTTGAGTAAAATACATTAAAGAAATTTATTAACCATAATTCAGACTGAAAGGCTAGGTAATTCCAAATAGTAAAGATTTGTAACATATTGTAATAAATTTTCTAGTGCTCACAGAGTCATCATTTTTAAATTGCTTATTATGTTTCTTTTTTTAATTGAAAAATAGGTTTTAAAAATTTAGTATATTCTGATTTTCCCCTTTTAGTGGTTTGAATATAAATGATCTCCCTACACACACACACACACACACACACACACACACACACACACACACACACACCAATATACTGTGGTGGTAATCCCAGCATTTGGGAGACAGAGGTAGGTGAATTTGTATAAATTCAATGCCAACTTGATTTACAGAGAGAATTTCAAGACAGCTAAGGTTGGTATACTGAGAAACATTATCTCAAGAAAACCCCACAAAATTGACTCCCCGTATGTCATTTATGTATTGAATGCTTAGTTGTCATCAGGGATTGGAATTCTTTGGAATATTAAAAGGATTATTAGGTATAATAATAATTGGATAAGTCTGTCCTAGTTGGAAGAAGTGTGCTACTGTGGATAGGTTTTGAAGTTTCAAAAGTACAAGACAGGCACAGGCTTGCTTTCTCCACCTGTAGACCAGGAGGATTAGGATGTAGTTCTCAACTACTTATCCAGCAGTGAACTCACCATGCCTGCCATCCCTGGCACAATTTCCCACTATGATGATAGTGGACAAAGCTTCTGAAACTGTACACCAGGCCCCAGTTAAAGGCTTTCTTTTAAAAAACATTGTCTTGGTTGTGATGTCTTTTGTCAGCAATAGAACAGTAGATAAAACATGTCTCTTAGCTTTCCTTCAGATCTTCCTTCCTTACTCACTCACCCAAGTATACATTTTTCTTTATTTTCCTTATTAGGATACAATCAGGCTTCTAAAAACAGCAGTAACTACAAAATAAAATTAGATAAAATGAATAATCTAGAATAGTACAAAATGATTAAACAAACAGAAGAGCCAAAGTTAAAAAAAAAAAAAAAAAGCTCAAGGAACACACATAGATGCAGACAAAAACATAAACAAATATTGGCACACACACACACACACACACACACACACACACACACACACACACACACACACAGCCTAAAAGGCACAATGTATATGTCAAGGACCTATAAGGGAAAAAATGAAAATGAGCTTCCAAAGATGCCATTGAGCTCATATCTTGGTGGCTCTTTATGATTAAATATGGGGTCTGTACTTAAGAGTGGTTTGTATATCAAATACACAGATTTTAATTTGCAAATGACTACCAATTAGTGATATCTTTAAATTAAGGATGGAGGTCCTTATCTACTTCCTCTCTTGTTCTGGGATGCCATTAGGCTCAGATGTGCACAGGCCCTATACATGATGCCATAGTTTCTTGAGTGTTTAAAGACATTGTTTCCTACTCTTCTTCATCACCTCTAGCTCTTACAATATTTCTGCTCCCTCTTTTGTGGGATTTGCTGATCTTTGAGGGGAGAATTGAGAATAATCTTTTTTAAGAAATTTCCAAATCACAAAATAGTGTAATATGTCCTAGAGAATTTAGAAAATTTTGAGACTGTAAATATTTTTAAAATTTTAAACAGAAGTCAATTATTACTGTTGCATTATGAGCTAACTTGTAGTGGTATGATACTAAAGTGTTTATGATAAATAACTGTTAAGTAGTTTTCTAACACAGTAAAGCAAGTCATTTTATTATTAACATTACCGTTTAGAACTAAGAACTAGACACTTTTTTTTTAAAGAAAGAAAATAATGTTTAAATACAGTTGCATTATAGTGCTTTGTTAAATGAAAGAGAAAGTGAAAGTCTTCTGGAGATATTCAAACAAATATTTTGGGGAACTATTTTACTTTTTTAGTGAGAGTTAAATATTCTAGGTATAAAATATTGCAAGTTTACCCAAGAGTGTCAGAAGAATCTAGTCATATGTTTTATTTAAGAAAAAGATTTAAGAAATTGGAACTTAGGTTTTCCACTGCAGTTAGAACTCCTGAAAATGCTGCATTCCTTTTGAGAGCACTATACATTTGGTATATACTTCTTTCAACATAAAGTAAACAAAATATGAAAGACATAAATATGAACTGCATTGCTCATAAAAATTCTTGGTGTTGCCCTCCCAAAATCCTTGACAGCAAAAAGAGAACACCAGACTCAGAAAACAGTCAGTCAAGGGATTTGATCCTTACCTATGGACATTACCTGTATGCAATCAGATGGCTCAGAGGATGCCTACGTATCTACTCCCACAGGACAGTTGGTAGGTATGTTTCTCTAGTTTGGATCCCTGTCTTCATGGGCAAGTACTGAGTCAGACTAGGGACTTTTGCATATTGCTATGCCTGGATCCAAAGACAATTTATTATATGGACCAGGAGATATACCAAAAACAGAATAAACTCCCAATTCTACTGAAAAGGGTCCCCATAAGTACCCTCACACTAGGCATCCTCCTGAGCCTTGGGATGACAGGTGCAGGGACAGGAATATTGCCATTGGCAATCCAGGGCAATAACTACAATAATTTATAGACTGCCATTGAATTGTACACAGAAAGGCCGGGAATTTTGATTGCCCACTTGTAAGACTCTCTAACCCCCTTGGCTGAGGTAGCATTGTAAATCAAATGGTGCTTAGGTATTATATTTTTATAACAAGGTGGGCTTTGTGAAGGTTTAGGTGAGGAATGCTTCTTATTAATGTTGATCATTCAGGAATGGTAATGGAATTACTATGTAAACTTAGGCAAGAACTAACCGAACAGAAAAAAAAAAAAAAAAAAAAAGAATGTTAGCAGTCTCAAGGCTGGCTGGAGTCTTTGTTCTTTGTTTAAGGCCTCTCCATGGTTAACTACCTTAATCTCCATGTTGGTAGGGCCCTGCTAATTTTAATATGTACTCACTTTTGGGCACTGTATACTCAGGGAAAGAATTAACATGGTGCAGTTAATGAATAGTACTGTGGGTTCAGTATAATCCATTAGACACCTCCAGAGGAATCTCATGATTGATACATCTAGAGTTACTTCTAGATGAAGAAATGAGAGAGCCAGGTCACAGCACAAAGCCTGCTCAAGGATTCCCCTCCAATTTCTGACTGCCCCTGCCCTTTGACCTAGTTACTGAAGGATCCAGACCACCTCCCCCCATACGCAAGAGCCAATCAGAATGCTCCTGACTTTTGCCCTAATTCATGGAGGAGGTGAGACAAGATACCTCATCCTATCAGACAGGACCAATCAGGAGTTATGAATACCTTAAACCACAAAGAGGGGGCAATCAGGAGTGGGCAAACTGCTTCAGACTAAATCTACATTGTTTCAGTTTCATAGACACAGGAGAGCCAATCAGCTCAGTCCAGGTACCCCAGACAGTGTTTGAGCCAATTCTAGGTGTGTAACTAGGCCTTTTTGTAATTTCCCTTCTAGCCACCACTGTAAGAACTCTCTTCTTGTGATGCCCCAGGTCTCTGTCCTTCTCTGCTACTGTATCAACTGGACTGAGAGAGGCCCCAGTTAACTCAAATTAGAGACTTTGATTTTTGCATCAGGGAAAAATTCTACATGTTAACATGTCAAAAGTAAAATAATAAATGTTAGTTACCATAGAATTATGAAAGATTCATATTCAAGCTCTGGAGCCTTTGTAGGGAAAAGTGGCCAGCCAAAGAAACCCACGCTAGTTTTGAAACCAGAGCCAGTGAAAAAACCTACCTTAGCCCTGAACCAGAGCCAGTGAAAAGAAACCACCCTGAGAGCCAGTGAAGGAAATATTTATCCCTGAACCTAGTACCAAAAGGAAATGTGCCCTGACTCTAAAAAAAACCATTTTAGCCCTAAAATCAGAACCAGAAAAAGAAATGTGCCCTGGCCCTGAACTTTAGAGCCCCAAAGCCCCAAAGAGTCAGTGAAAGAAATGTTTTGGCCCTGAAACCAAAACCAAATGAGGTTAAAAACAAAAACTGAGCAATCCCCAACCTGTAAGCCTCCTCCCAAGTACAATCTGCCCTTCCTCCCAAGGAGCCCTATATAAACCCTGATCCTGCAACCCTTTCCCTGCTCTCTTCTCCCACCCTAGGCTGAGGCAGGAACACTCTCCTGAACCCTTCCATCCCAGTAAATATCTTGAATGAGGTTTGGGTGAAGATCTTCTTTCACTGGAACAACAGCAATGAAGCCTGAAAGAACAGCCAAGAAAGCCTTCCTCCAGTGGAGCAGGAGCAGAGTTGTCACTCTCTGGGAAACTAGAGCAGGACTGTAGCAACTTTACTGGGGAGGTCCTCTCCTGCTGAAGCGGAGCTGTTAACATTGGGAAGCCTTTCCCTGAAGCAGGATTGTAAGCTGCTACCTATGCTTACTGTGGCCTGTGGTGTTCATTGGCTCCTGAGTGCATTTGCTTCATAGTGCCTATATACTTTTTTATCAAGCTTGCAGTACCGCACAAATACCTACAGCATTTACTTATAATCCCTATAGTAAATATAGCACATGTTCTTTAAAAGGGCATATTATTAAATATTAGAAGATCCTAGAGACCTGCTCAAAAGGTGAAACTGAACTCTGTGATTTTATTCCCAAGTCAGTCTCTAAGAAATTCTCCAGTGAACATTTTACCCAAGGACATGAATATGGGATCTCATGTACCTTGAATCATCTTCTTTCTTATTTATGTGATTTTAATTATTTATCTGTAATGAAATAAAGATAAATATTTACCTATGGCACAGCCATCAATTGAATAGACACATGAAAGAGACTCTCTATAGATATTCCCTGAGGGCCCCAAGAAATTCAGAGACATGGCTAGGTACTACTGCTTTTCAGTTCAAATTCTTTTTCATAAAAAATATACTTTTAAAGAACACAGAGAACCTGTCTTGAAAACAAAACAACAATAACAACAACAAAACATTTAAAGAAAAGTGCTGGCTGTCAATCTGTGTACTCAGAAATGATTTGGAAAACATTGATTGCATTTATACTAAATATAAATTAATCTTTAAAAATTAAAAGATATAATTTTTAGTCTGTTGATAATTTTTTAAATGCAGCTTGAAAATTATTAAGTAGAAATTGGAATATTATAAAAACTTAATGCTTAGATGGTATAAATTGCTTATCCTTGATTCAAAAATAACTGGACTTTATTTTTTAGTATTAATGATAGGTAAGACAAACAGCAACATTCATGTTAATAATAATGTCTGTAATTATAGCAGCATGGTGCCTTTTATGTGTGAGTAAAATAAAAGACTTTAAAAGTGACACTAAAATTGAAACAGCTTCATCATGTTAGTTGGTGTAAGTAGACTTTGCTGTCAGACAACTTTAAATAATATATTTTCTATTTACTGAGTTCTATTTTAATTTTCTTAATGTGCAGCAGATTGTACTGATCAGACACAGATATTTTCTTTGCCAAGTTAAATTTTATTTATGCTTTTACATTTCTTTCAATAATGCTCTGTAATATAAACTTAATACTTTTTAGCTTTATCTGATACTTTCTGCATGGGCGAATAGGGCATTGTCAAATATTCTTTGAAAATTAAGCATCAGTTAAAACAGCAGATATATATTATAAAGAAAAATGGCTGTCTGTGTTAAGGACATTTACCAGCTGTTATACAGTTTGTTGATCTAGGAGAAAATTTTGAAGAGTAACATGCCAGCTTTATGGATGTCTGTATGTTTTAATTACTCATTGACTTATTTTTCAAATTACACTCTATCTCCCCAGTTCCTCATGTGATTCTATGCTATGTCACTTAAAATCATGTTATTAAGATAGAGGTATTGCTGTGGGATATTATAGAAGACCAAATACTACTTTGACGAGTGATTCTATTAATTATGTGGCCATATATATACATATATCTATAATTAATGTAAGGATAACATTCTCCCATAAACTAGGTCTTCAATACTCTTTATGTTTAAGGTGACACAGATATATTAAATTTTTGAAGACACATGTTTTGAAATGTTAGATTTACTGAGTTAAAATCAAGGAGATAAGAGAGGTGCTTCTTGTTGTCTTCAGAAAGTAATATCCTAGTTTTTGCAAAATCTGGACTTTCATATTACCTGTCTTACTATTCTTCCTCTGTATGTGTGTGTGGTCGTGTGGTCATGGACTCATGTGTATGTATATGTGTGTCTGTTACTTCTTCCTTTCTTTGTTTCTTTTATCTACTTCCCTTCAATTTTTTCTCTTACACACGATCTGTCCTAGCAAATATTACTTGTAACATCATTATGTATATACAAATAATAACTTCTCAAAAACCTTGATGACATGCATTTTGCAATATGAAAAATTTCACTATTTGTTTTATAAGGTCTTGGATTCAAAGCATACAACTGTAGATATTTTGAGGAAATTATATGTTCTATTACAGTTTATGAATAGAGAAATCACAAGATTTATAAATTTTGGGCTGGAGAGAATGCTCAGTTATTGTGAACACTTGCTGCTCTTAAAAATGAGAACTGGATTTGGTTTCCAGAACCCATATCATGGCTCAAACTCATCCATAATTTCAGGACCAAGAGAACTGAAGCCATCCAGTGACTCCCGTAATCACCATGTGTGCATGTAATATACATATTTATATGTAGGCAAAATATTTGTATACATAAGGAAAATATAGATCAATGTATAGAAACTTATTAACTATTTTATAATGTTAATTTTCACATCAAGGTAATAAAACATTAATAAGCTGGGGGTAGTGAGTGCCTTTTATCACAGTACTGAGGAGGTAGAAACAGGTTTGAGGCAACCCTTTTCTGTGTAGTGATAAAAGTCTTCATAAAAGTCAGTACATGGTGAGCTCTGTCTCAAAAAAGGAACAATCTCCCCCAAAGCAAAACAAAATATTAATGATACCAATGTTCTTTATAAAGTGTTTGAATGTTTTCTATTTGCCTATATATCTACTCATAGATTCCTGTGATAGATGTGCAAAGTGTACCCATTTATTATTATATTCTATATTATTGATTATGCAACATTACATATGTGTGTGTGTGGTGTGAAAAATGACATCTATATTCTAATTTGATTTAGCCCCTTTTCATATTAACTTTCTTTTTCACACGTCTGCTATACTTTGTATTTTGATGTTAGATAATAGATATTCCATTTTCTTTTGGAGACTTTTATGAGGCAAGGACCTAATGCTCACTATGAAGCTTTAGTTTCATGGCTTTGCATTCTGGAACCTCCTGCTTTTGTCCCTAAGTACTGAGAATAGAGGAATAGAGGAATTTCTGATAATCAAATATTTTTTAAAATCTCTTAAAGTTTAGTATGAATAAGGTAATAAGAAACTGACTCCAGAACCTGAAAGTTTTGAACTTTTAACAATTGCAGTCATTTTCAACACACAGTTTACTTACTCTTCTGTAAGTTTTAATTACTGATTGACTTATTTTTCAAATTACACTCTATCTCTACTCTTCCTCATAAATTTAATCTTTACATTTCTGAAAAACTTTAAGAATTGTGGCTAAAAGCAGGTGAATACAGATATCCACAGCTGAGTATCAGGCTGACCTCTAGGAGTCCAGTCATCGAGAGGGAGAAGGGATTATATGAACAAGGAGGATCAATATCCTGATGGAGAAATCTACAGTGACACGTGAACCAAGCTAGTGGGAAATCAGAAACTTTAAACTGTCATCTTTAGAGACTGAATAGGACTAAACTAGGACCACTGCATAAGGGAGACAGTTGTGTAGCTTGGTCTGTTTAAGAAGCACTTAGCAGTGGGATAAGAATCTATCTCTTCTGCATGAGCTGGCTTTTTGGACCCATTACCTATGGAGGGGCATATTTCACAGCCTTGATGCAGGATAGAGGAGCTTGGACCTGCCTCGAAGGAATGCTCAAGGCTTTGCTGACTCCCCCATGGGAGGACATACCTTTGTAAAGGAGGTCATGGGGGTGGGTTCTGGAGGGGAAGTGTAGAGTAGCTGAAAGACAGATCAGAGGAAGGTTTGTGGTTGGTATGTAAAATTTAAATAAAAATAATAAAGAATAGAGGCTGGTATGTAAAGTAAAAAATTTTAAATAATACAAAAGAAAATATAAATTGTAAATGCAATTACACACGTCATGGGATCAATTAAAAAAAAAGCTGCCTTGCAAATTTTTGGGAAGTAGTCATATTGTGAACAAGCACACACACACACACACACACACACACACACACACATATAATAACTTTTTGAAATATTTTCATGTCACTAAATGTTTGGTTTGTTCATATGTCTTTTGATATGGAGTTCTTTTGTTTCAAGAACTGATTGCATATAAAAAGAACTATAGTAATTAATTGGAAAATATTGTCTATGTTCTTTAACATAAGTAAATGGCATTTTCTTGTGATTTTCATTATCTTATTTATATGCTTTTAGGATGCTTTGGTGATAAGCACAATCTCCAAGAGAATAAATCAACCTGTTTTGGGCTCTGAAGTCACATACATGTAATGCTAGAAACCGGCATTCCTACTCTGCTCACCAGTACTCCTATTTGTTATTCTGTAAACATTGTAAATATTTAAGTTAAGTTGGTTTTTTTTTTTTGCCTCTATAATGGACAAGTAACAAAACTTGTGCTTGAAGTAAGAAGAGGGTAAACACTAGAGAGTAAAGACCCCAGTTCTTAATTTAATCACATATCTAACTTCAGTAACTATTGCAATTTTGTCATTATATTTTCATAGTAAAATAATTATTGAGTTTTTATGTCTTTATTTACTCTTTGATATATAAAGTATCTTCTTGTTGAAGTGACCTATTTATTAAAATGATGGCAATGTAATTTATTTTCATCCCTCTATTTATTAAAAATTAAGATATATACAGCACAGCCTTTGTAAATAAAGGACTCTTCCTGCATTTCCCCTGCTTCTATCAAATTCAGATAAATTTAAAGATCATAATTTGCTTTAAATTCTTATTTATTTATTTGTGTATGTGTCTGAGTGTATGAATTTTAATATGTGCACCTTAGTGCTAGTACCAAAGAAAGTCAGAGTAGGGCAGCTTATACTACGGGGGCAGAAGTTATACTGCCTGATATGTGGGAGTTGAATACTTGTCATCTACAGGAGCACCAAGCACTCATAAACACAGAGCCGTTTGACATGCCCCTTTTATTTAACTTTTTATATATATCTCTTTTAAAGAATAAGTGCAGAGTTACATGAGAATGTGTCTGTAAAACAGAGAAACTTGAAAGCTCCATCAACCACTGCTATATATGTTCTTATCATCTTATATTACAATGACTAACAATATTAACTTGGCAATTGTTATGATAGGTTTTATATTTAATAAAAATATCTGTAATATGAGAAGACAGAATCACCCACAGCATAGCCAGGAAGGTTAGGGAGTGATGACCCATGCCTTTAATCTCATCACTCAGGAGACAGAAATCCTTCTATATCTCTGTGAGTTTAAGGCCTAATATTCAGGCAGTGGTGGCAACACACACCATTTCTCCCAGCATTTGGGAGCAGAGGAAGGAATATCTCTGTGATTTTGAGGCCAGTCTGGGCTACAAAGCAAGTTCCAAGATAGCCAGAATTGTTACAAGAAAACCCTGTCTTGAGAAAAAACAACACTTAAGACAAAACAAAAAAGTATGGAGAGATGGCTGTGTCTTCTGATATTCCAGACATTTTTAAAAATAAATATATAATATATCACCATAGACAGTAGTAAACATATAAGTTTCATGCAATCTGCTCTGAACCATGATTTAGGAGTTATCTGTTTTCTTTTAATTGTATCATTATATAAATTAATTATGTTTTCACACTGTGATATCTTGTATCCTGCATCTCTGCTGACATGTAGGGATTCTTGTTGCTTCTCCAAACCCACAATTCTTAGACTACTGACCAGATCTCCTGAAGAGGTTTCTTTCCTGGGTTTTTATTGGTCTCCCTATTCACATTGTTAAATCATGGTTCCACATGCCATAGCCTCCAAGCACTGCTGATGTTGTATTTCATGAATTAAATATAGCAGAATTTAGTAGACCTCTATTTTATATAACTAATACTTGTATCATCCTGTCGTCTATTATTTCCTGTGCTTCTTTGAGAATATCTTTGGTTAAAATAAATGAAAGGATAATAATTTAGAAAAGAATTCCAACTTGAGAGATAACCAAACCCAAAAGAAAATATTCAATATCAACAGTTAGCACAAGGACCTAAGTCAGAGTAATCTGTTTCAGGGACAGTGTACTGTTCTGTAATTTCAATAGAATGGATTTGACAGTCTTCTTACCCTGCTTAGGAATAGGAGAGTTGTAAGAGAAGGGGACTGCGAACTAGTAGAAGTTTAGGGGTCTTTGGGAAGCTGTTCTAACACTGGACTGATAAGTACTCAGCATCTCACTTGCATGAAATGAAGACCTTGCTTTCCTCCCCATTCCTTCCTTGATGTGCTTCCTTCTTCAAGTATAAAAACAGTTCAATCAACACCAGACCTAAAATTCCCAAGCTGTATGTCAAATAATCTTTTCCTCTTTATTAATGTGTTAGTTTGTGCATTTGCTGTGGCCATAGAAAGATTACTGAAATATATTTCTATAACAATATATCATAGTATGTTTATTTCTCCATTTTAGACACTGGGATGTCCAAGAATACTATGTTTACTAATCTGACTTCTATTGGTGATCTCTTCCTATTCTGGTATCTCATGAAAGAGATACAAAACTCTACCCATAAAGTTTGAAAGGGTACTAATTATTTCCAGTCAGATCCCATCCTAATAATTTAATTAGCTCCCCAATTTCCACCATAATATTGCCAAATTATGGAGTAATATTTAATGTATGACTGTTGCAAATATACATATTTCCTACTAGAGTTGTACAAAATCCATTACCATTTCTTTGTCAGTCATTCAGAATAAAATAACTGTACTATACTTTTAGATTTGAAAGTCATCATACTACTATAAAAGACTAATATAACATAGATAGCTTGTAAATAATGCAAACATTAGAGAGGCTAATAGATTATCAAAAAATTTAGGTGGATCTTTCACAAGGAGTGTTTGGAATAGTAGAGCAAAACTATAAGTTACAGGTATTTCTTTGAATTTGTGTGTTATATGCTTTGTGTTGTATGCCTTGAACTATAGATATATGGTAGATTAAATAAATAAATAACATATATAGATAGATTTTAGAAAAATATTGACCTATAGAGCCATATATTACAATACAATTAGTGATTTCCAGGGAGTGATTTGCTTTGTAATATTAAAAAGATTTTTTTTTATATTTTAATAATGAACTTTCATGGACAAGCCACCAATAACAAATAATAATAAAACAGTAAGAGCAAAACAAATTCAGCTTCAGGTCTATGTGATGTAGTATAAGTTTAAAATGCTTTACTCCAAATTCCTACTCTTAATCTAAAATATATCTCAGTATGTTCAAATAGTTAGGCAAATGCCCTACAATATACAGGTATTAAAAGATACCTATTTTATTATTTCTGCTTCATATAAGAAGACATTATTCTCTTCCATTAATTAAGAAAAACATTGTTTGGTAGAGTCAATAGGTTATAAGGAATATTTCATTAAAATGAAAATCATGATTGTCAAAGTAAAAACCACAGTGGGAATAATGAGACTGGAACTGTCACTATAGGAAATCTAATTAGAAATTCACAGCCATGCTTGAAAAATACCCCAGAACACAAAAGAATAAAATGTGAAAATGTACTTGCAGAGAAAATAAAAATATTATGAGGGGAAGACCTTAGAGACACAGCTCAAATATTATAGATGTTTGTAGAGCAATGAATGTCTCTGCTGAATAAGGCAGTAATCAAAAGCACAAACCTTAGAAAGAAAGCACAAATCTAGGTTAATTATTTTTTATAGTATAATAGACTTATTAATTTTATAAAATGTATATTTATTATATTAACTCTCATACCCTCCAACTGTCTCCCTGAGCCACTTCTCATATTCCTACCTCCTTTCCAACTTCATATCCTCTTTTGAAATAATTTAAATGTTTCTGTGCTGCCTATATACCCATAAGTTTAGTGCTATAAGCATATGTATGACCAATATGCCAGGGCCTGCATCCTTAAAGGAACCCTGACTCTTCTTTCCTCACAAGCCATTGATTATCAATGACTCCTCTGTGAGATATTTAAGTTCCTCTTTGTACATAATACAGTGTTGACAGATTTGATTTATACATCTTGTGTAAACATTCATAGCTACTGTGGATCCATGGAATGTCATGGTCAGAAGATGTTTAATTTTTGAGTATATTAACCACTTCCAGAAAAGCAGAACCCATGCTCTGAAGTGGTTAACTAATACAAATTGGATTCAATTAATAAATCATTAGTTGCAGATTCTCCTTTAATAGCACAATTTTACCAATATTATGTAGGTAGATGGGTTTCCAGTTACGGACATGGACTTCTTCTTGTTGAGTAGGTCTTGAGTCCAGTTAGAGAACTTATCACAAAGGTATGCCTGTCACTATTGAACCATTAATGTTATTGTGCCATGATGGTCATTGACATTGTTTATAGGCATTAAAATTGAGCAGGACTTTTGATTGCCTCTTTCCTTCAGAAACTTCAATGGTGCTTTATAATGTGAAAGAAAGTACTCAGAGAGGGTTGTCCAGATCAGTTCTAGTTCAAGAGTCTCTGGGCTCTGTTTCTGAAGTGCAGGGTATCTTCAGGAATAGAGATTTACCTTCTATATACAGGATTAAAAAAAGAAAATGGAAAGGCTAGGAAGATGTCTCAGTACATAAAGTATCTGCTAAAGAATCTTGAAACCCTGAGTTAGTGTTCCAAAATCCACATTAAAAGCCAGGCACAACAGTTCATAAATTGCTTGCGAGAGAGCAGTGTATGTTTATGTGTATAGGTCAGAGACCCTTTTTTTGAGAATCAATTACTTTGTTATACTGTATGGGTTCAATAGATGATAGTCAGGTTTTCAGGCTTGTTGGAACTTGAAAATCTCTCGGTTTTTCCTCCCAGGATACTATTTTATCCTAAACATACAAGTCTAATGACTTCTAAAATTTATTTTCTATATTATAACCACTGAGGGAGTAAAAATTTGGGGCTGGGAAGAAAGGCAGTTATGGACTCTTTCTGATCTTTTGAGGGGTCCTGGTTCACTTAGCAGAATCGATGCAGCAGCTCAAAATTGTCAGCAACTACAGACCAGAGGATCCAATCTGTTTTTCTGGCCTCCCCTGATATCAGACACACACATAATACACAGACTTAATGCAGGCAAAACATGCATACATATAAAAACCAGTAATTTCATTCTTTATCAGTCTTTAGATACAATATATTTGACCACATACTTTCCCTCCTCAACTCCATTCAAATCCTTCCTATCTCCATATTTACCTGAATTTTGGGTTTCTCTCTCTAAAACAAACAAAAATATCAAAACAAACAAAAAGCTAATAAAACAGGGTTGGAGATATGGTTCAGAGTTTAAGAGCAATGGATACTTTTTTAGAGGTTCTGATTTCAATTCTCAGCAACCAAGTGATGGCTCACAACCATCTATAATGAGATTTGATGTCCTCTTCTGGCCTACAGGCATATGTGCAGGCAGATTATATATATTGCCTATATGTGTGTGTGTGTGTTTACATCATGCACCCCATCAAACTCAGATATCAGACCTCTCAGAATCATGCCCACTCTTATGATTTCCCCATTTACAAAACTTCCCATTCATGCTCATTTACTTACTGGAGCATAATTAGACTCCCTGTGGCCAGAACCTTAAAGAAAACAAGTTTTTCCTCACCCACACCTCTGCCAGAGGTCATCAGTGCAGAAGTGAGGCATTGTGTCATTTAGCTATGTTCTAGCCTAGAGTTCTTGTGTACAATGACATCTCTCTCTTTTTATTTTTATAAAGGCCACTAATGAGTGAGTACATCCCTTACTTCTCTTTCTGGGATTGTGATACCTAGTTCAGGAGGACATTCTCCATATCTATCTATTGCAGGCAGAGCATAGTAGACATAATAAATAAATAAATCCTTAAAGAAAAGAGAGACCACAACACTTAAAGTAACGTACATCTCTTTTAGACACTAGGGAAATGCAAATCAAAACAACTCTGAGCACCAGAGTAAGACACATAGTCAGAATGGCTATGTTCAAAACCACAAATGAAGGAAGGAAAGCATTTCTCCATTACTAGTGCGAGTACAAATTTATACAGCCACTTTGGATATTATTATGGTGGTTTCTCAGAAAATTAGAAATCAATCTACCTGGAGTCTGAGCTCTACCACTTTTGAGTTTATACTCAAAGGATGTTCAATCACACTGCAAGGACATTTGCTTAACTATATTCATAGCAGGTTTAATCTTAACAGCCAGAACTTGAAACAACCTGTACTCCCCTCAACCTAAAGAATGAATAAAGAAATTATGGTGTATTTACACAATGGAGTATTAATGAGCTGTTAAAAACAATAACATCAGGAAATTGCAGGCAAATGAATGGAACTAGAGAAAAAAATCCCAAGTGACATAACCCATACCCAGAAAGACAAACATGGTATATACTCACTTATAAATGAATATTAACTGTAAAGTAAAGAATAACCATATTTAAATCCATAGCCCCAGAGAGGCTAGGTAATGAGGATAGTCCAAGCAGGGGACACATAGATCACCCAGAAAAGGTGAAACAGAGAAGTTCGGGTTGGACTAGGCATGGGGTGGGCAAGGGAACTTGAGGTATTGGGCTGGAGGTGGGAGGAGTAGAAAAGTGTTAAAAAGAGATAACTATTAGAAAGGGTGGCTTTATGGAGTGGGGGAAAGTCTGATGCAAAAGAAACTTCCAAGGTTTACAAGAATGGCCCCAGATAATACTCCTTGCAGTAGTGGATACACTTCTTGAACTAGTAATCCCCCGTAATTGGATTGATGACTACTGTGGTTGTCAGCAGAGAACTTTCATCTAGTGACTGATGGAGGCAGGTTTATAGACTCATGACTAGCTCTGCAAGTCTTTCTGATGAATGAGAGGAAGGATTATAAAAACCAAGATGGTCAGGGACATTACAGGGAATGTAGAAGAGGATAGCCTGGCTTATGGAAACTTACAGAGTCTGAACCAACAACCAGGGTGCCCTCTCCATATATGTGACAATTGTGTAGCTTGGTCTATTGGAGGAACTCTGGGCAATAGGAACAGGCCTGTCCCTGATGTTTAGGCTGGCTTTTGGGAACATATTTCTCATTCTGAAATGCCTTTTCCAGCCTGTATACAGTGAGAGATACTTGGTCTTACAACAGCTTGATATGCCATGCTTTGCTGATGCCTATGGGTGGCCTGCTCTTTCTAAGAGAATATAGAAAAGGGGTGAATTAGTAGATGGTATAGGTGAGGCTGGGGGTGAAAGTGGAAGAAGAGAGAGGGAAGCCAGTGGTCAGGATGTGAAATAAATACATTAATTACTAAAAAAAAAAAAAAAAAAAAAAAAAAAAAAAAAAAAAAAAAAAAAAAAAAAAAAAAAAAAAAAAAAAAAAAAAAAAAAAAAAAAAAAAAAAAAAAAAAAAAAAAAAAAAAAAAAAAAAAAAAAAAAAAAAAAAAAAAAAAAAAAAAAAAAAAAAAAAAAAAAAAAAAATCTTACAAAAATCCAAAGAAACAAAAACTACAAAAACAAAATAAAACACAGAAAACAACAACAAAGTTTATGAAATCTATTTTGTGTTAATCCATTATTCTTGGGAACAAAGACTTCTTTGGAAATTAGATGATATACTAGGCTCTCCATTGAAGAGAACTGATTTATCATTTCCTAAGAGGTATCAATTACAAATAATTTATTTTTTTTTAGTGGTGGAAATTTGTGTCTACTTCCCTTTATTAGTGTAGGGGTCTTGTCTTGTTTGAACTTATATAGCTCTTGTGTTTCCTCTCACAGCCCTGTTGTGTCTGAAATACATTATTTCCTTGAGATCACGCAAGTAATATGAAATTGATGTAATTAGCATTTTGTTATATATTGTTTGAGTTTTGCTTTGTCCCTATTTGTGTGTTAGGGTGAAAATGTGTGTACTATCATTTGTGTACTATTGCTCATGCAGTTCATATTCAAAGTGTTCATTTTTCTGTTGAATTATTTCTTTGGTCTTACTCATTTCAGAAGCCCTTTATATATGCTGCAACATATTTGGTGAATATTGTTGTGAGCATCTTTTGTAGTTTGATGGCTAATGTTTTCAACAATTTATGGTAATTTTGATAAAGAGCAAGGTATATTTTCCTCACTACAATGTAATAAGATGTTTTCTAACCTTTATAAAAGTTTTGCTCACATAAACTTAAATTCATACTTAGCATAAAAATGCTCAATATTCTCATTGTCATGCAGGTATACTGTCAATATCTACCAGTCAGAATTCATTTCAGTAGACTTTACTTCCTCTATACTTTTTACATGGAGTATTGATTTGTCTCTCTAATGTCACTTGAGTTGTTTATGTCAGGCTACAAGGGATAATGGTTCTGGGTCTCTTTCATGCTCCTCTGGTTATGTCTATACATATGACCAGCTTCAATGAATGTTCTTTGTGAATGCTACAGGACAGACATCATTCTCCCTTTTTCTGTTCTATAGCAACTGTTTATTAAATACATTTTTGCTATTTTGCATATTTTTTGTGATCTATTATCTTATTAATCTCCCCAAATATTGATGTTGGAAATTCTTTGATGCCTTATGCATTTTAAGAGCTACATCATATTGACTTGATATCAAGTAACTTTTTAGCCCTAGTTGTCTTAAATTTTTTTTTCACAATGATTTCTGATGATGTCATTCTTATATATTTTATACTGTTCTTAGATTTATTCCAGCCAAGTATTTTATAACTTACTCTAATAATGCTAATGATATTATAGTTCTGAGCTTTATTTTCTCAATAACAAAAATTAAAATAATTTAAAATATTTCACTTTAACAAAATTGATTCTATTTTTTCAAAGTCTTTCTGTCTTATGTCCACATTCAGTATCTGCAAATTATTGAAATGTTTTTATTTTTACTAAAATAATTTGAATGTAGAATTTCTTGGAAATTATATCAACATTAAGTACAAAATTCTACATAATCTAATTTTCTCATGCTAACTAGCACACAGATTTATGCTTGCTGGGTTTTTTTGTTGTTGTTTGTACCATATACCTAAGCAAGTCATAATACATTGCAGTCACATATTTCAAACATAATTTTAATAGTTTTACAAGTTATTTGCAATACTGGATTCTAAAGTTTCAGTGAAAGTTGCCCATAGCAATATATTGAAATTATAAACACATGTAGTATGCAATTAGAAACTAATTTTTTATTTTAAAAAGAAAAGACAAGGACTGAGTAGGCAGCTTGGTTAATAAAATTGTACATATACAAGTTCAGTCCTTTGAATTCATATAAAGGCAGTTTAGTGTAATGGTATATGGTTAAAGTCCAAGCACTGGGAGTCAGAGATAGGCAGTTCCTGGCTTTTTTCAGGTCAGCCAGCCTAGTTTACTTGGTGAGCTCTAGACCAAATACACTTTGGTTAAAAAAATACAATTTGCAATTTAATTATGCTTTAATTATGGCCAAAAGAAATTTAAAACGTAGTCACTTTATTCGTGATCACGCATTAGCAAAATGGTGCCTGCTGAGCAAGCATAAATAGTTGGATTTGAAAGTCAGGACCCATGGGCAAAGCTCAGAAGTGATGGCTTATTATTGTAGTCCCAACTGTCAGGATATAGGGTGACAAATGGGGATCATTTCCAGCTGGTCTAACCATACTGGGAAAGTCTTAGGCCAATGAGAGCTTCTGTTTCAAAATAAAATTGTAAGGTGCTTGAAGAACTACATGAAAAGTTGATCATTAGCAACCACAAGCATGTATGCATACATTCCCTACATACACATGTACAATCACTTAGACATTTGGCTTCAAACAAAAATGAAATACTCATTTTGTTTTATGATTTTTTTGAGTTCTCTATCTAGATATAAAAATATCAAGGAAAGAATTAAAAATAACATGCATAAAATTAACCAATGTAGAATACACAAAGATTCAAAGAAACTATGTCTAACAAATTAAATAAAAATTCCATCAAGCCTTCTTGGCATTAAATTTAAAAATTTGTATTTATTTATTTTTCTTAAATGTTTTACCTTAAAATAATGATTTTCTGTCAATCATTTCAAAGAAAATATAGATCAACTTAGCTAAAAGTATGAGAATATGAAAGAGTACTTCAAATGCAATCAAATTTTGAGTGTTTAAACCAAAAATTATAAGGCTTTATTCATTTAGAAGCTTGAAATTACAGCACTGTGACAACAAGTTTTTAAGATACAATCATTAAAGTTACCTTCCATGACAAGTATGATGATCTACTGTTGTGGTTCCTCTGACTTTTTACAGAATAACACAGTTGCCTCTATTTCAGTCCCTATTAAAATGTTGCTAAACTTGTGTACAAGGATGATTCTTCAGTCACTTTTTGTTCATTATAGAGGTTGCAGTTAATTAATTCAAAATGCATCCTGGCTTTGAAATAATTCACCTTAAAGTAGGCAGGCAATAAGCTGAACTTCACATAATTCTTTCTGGTGAATGGATGATTTTAGATAGCAGAGAATGAAGCATATATTTCATTACAGGTCATAAAACAGTCTCACTTTATATGTGGATCAAATACTTAAAAGACACAATATGAGTTTTAATCCTTTATTGTTGACGCTCGTAGCAGGCAATCTTCATGTCTTCAAGATGCCTCAGAAATACCTTAAAATTTATCAGGATGTTCATATTTAATACTTTAACATAAAAGAGATGAATGAATTCCATAGTTAAAGATAAAGGGAAAAAAGATCATTTTTTAAAAATAAGAAGCAGAAAGAAAAGATACTAGAAAGAGCAAACATTTATTAAAACAAGAAAACTTTTCTGAAAATCAATCTAAACCATTATAGGTAGGGGGTCTCTATGACTGTCAGGAGTGAACATGTCTTCCTGCTGTTTTTGTGAAAAAAGTGACACTGTGGTTCCAATGTAATTTCAGGCCTTGTGACATGAAGTTGGCCACCTGCCTCTTCAGCATGCTGCAAGGTCTCACACCTGAATGGATTACAATTTCACCTCTCTTGTGGGATGGCATTGTAAGACATACTCTTCTCAGTTTATGTTGATTCAAATTATATCTCACAAACACTACAAGATACATATTGAATGGCTAAATAAAATAAGGTAGTTCAGATTAAAACTGAAATATTCCCACATACTGACTATAAAATAGACAATTTATGAATATAGTACAATAGAAAATACAAAGGGAAGAGCCAGGAAAGATGGAGAATTGTTACTGAAGAAATAGTTAATTTGTGTTTGGGATAATTACAATTTCCAAAATATATTGTGGGAAAGCTTGCACAACATTTTGATACTTTTAAAGTTATTCAGTTTATACTTAAATTGTTTGCAATGCAAATTCAAATAAATATTTTATATATATGTAAATGGAGTTATATAAGAAAAATATTTCTATCCTCTATTGCAAAACACTATATACTTATTTATTTCTTTCTTCTACATAATCTCATAGTTTTAAACATTTTTTCCTTGAACTAATTGTTTAAATATTCCCTTGTGAAGATTGAGTCAAACCTTTAGACATTTGAAAACTGCGGCTATAAATGCTGACAGATATATCCCAGTGGGGTCTTACTTTTTATACTTTCGGTTAATGATTAAAAGTAAATCACTGTTAGTTTATGAAAACTTTGTGAGAATAGAAATTCCAGTAGTGGCATAGACTACTACATATAAATAAATATTTAATAATATTATGTATTGAAACAAAGGCATGGTGGTTGCAATTGCTTAAAGGAATTTCCCCCAAAAAAACATAATAGGACTTTTAAACCTTTAATGAATAATGCAGAGAGAAAGAGAGAAACTATGGTTTTAAGGGGCAGTACATTTATATTTTGCCCACATAATAGAAGAAAGATTTTTACATTTGGCCCAATTTGATTCAAACTGTAAGAAAAATGTCAAGGGCCTATATAATATGGCTTCTTCAGTTGTTAGGAGCTAGAGGCTTGCTTTGTCCTAAGAGGCAGAGAGATAAGAGTTAATGAGTTCTACTTGATGATCTACTCAAATCCAATAGTTCCAATGTTTGTCACTCTTGCCAATTTCTCTTGAGTTTGATTCCATGACAAGAATGGGATGCATGGACATCTTTTATAATTTTTTCTGTTGTGGGGAGTTGTAGAACAGAAGAAAATCTTTTCCACTGCATTCAGTTACAGTATAAAATTTACTTAATACAACTCATGGGAAAAATAATTGTCATGAAGCATATTTTTAAACTCAGAGAAACATCATTAGCCTTAGAATAAATAATTAAATTCATAATTCATAGCATTCAGTTGTGTTAGTAAAATCTTGATTAGTATTTCATGCAAAAATGCCATTAAACTTGTTTTATTTTTTGACACTACTGCAGAAATCCTGATTCTTATATGTAACTGTAACTAGAATCAGAAGTTATGTGTTATGTATTTATTTCTTAGTATGTGGTAAAATAACTCATATATTTTCTATATATTTGACACACAGAAAGAAGCAACAGTTTAAAAACAGTCAAGTATATTATTAGTTCTTAGAAGATAATTAATCAGTATTGATTGTCTAATTAAAGTTCTTATATAACTCATTTTAGTAAAAAACTTTTTAACATATAATAATGGATGAACTTGTATTTCTGATCAGCTATCCAGAACCACCTCAACACACACATACACACATGCTGAGATTAAGGTTGTTCTCCAGGCTCATTATTTTTTAGTCCTGGAAAATAATTCAGACCTTTATGCATGCTAAGCAAGCAATTTACCAATTGAACTACATCTGCTACCATAATTGTGTAGATTTTAAAAGATAAAAGTGCATATTTTTTTCTCCTGCAAGCTATTTAGAACTATTTTTTTAAAAAGTTTATTACCTATCTGGAGATCTCACTCTGGTCCAGAGTGGACTAAGACAGAAGTTCAACACAATCCCTAGGCCAAACAGAGACCTTCTCTTCAAATCTAGGGACACAGCCTCAGCTCTATATCGACATCAACCTCTTTCATAAACCAAAAAAATCTGGGAGAACCATCCCCAGCAAATTCCCAGCAACACACAACAGGTGGGACATGTGGGCCAAACCCTGCCCAAGTGCAAACTGCATCATTACACACTGACATTTATATATCCTGCAGTGCCCTGATTCAGAGCAGACTAAGAGAGCTGACTGAAAGCTAAGAGTCACCTAAGAGCTGACTCAGAGTTAACCCTGCAGCAGCTGGAAACACACAACTCCAGACCCAAAACTGACTAACAGTCAAATAAATGCTGACTAAGAGTGAACCAATGAAGCAATGGACAGATGCCAGTGCAAGAATAAATATAACAATATAAAGTAAAACAAGGCACCACCAGAAGAAGCTGGTGGTTCTACAACACCAAGACCTGAACATAGCAATGAAGAGGAATCAGAAAGAAACAACTTTATAAACAACTTCATAAAAATTATAGAAGCCTTAAAACAGAATATAAAAAATTCCCCGAAATAAATAGAAGAAAATATAAACAAAAAATCTGAAGAGATGAACAAATCCCTGAAAGAAAACCATGAAAAAGAAAATGAACAAGAGAAAGAAACATTCCAAAAATTAAAAATTGAAATAGAAGCAATAAAGAAGGCATAAAATGAGGCAAAGATGGAAATATAAATTTTTAAGAAATGAACTGAAACTACATATCCAAGCATAACTAACAGAATCCAAGAGATGGAAGAGAGAATCTTTGGAGTAGAAGATACAATAGTGGAAACAGATATATCAGTCAAAGAAAACACTAAAACAGAAAAAGCCATTACACAAAACATCCAGGAATTTTGGAACACGATGAAAAGACCAAACTTGAGAATACTTGGAATAGAAAAAGGAGAATACCAACTCAAAGGTACAGTTAATGCATTCAATAAAATCATAGAAGAAAACTTTCTCAATCTAAAGAAGAAAATGCCTATAAAGATACAAGAAGCTTACATAACACCAAATAGATTAGGCCCCCTAAGGAAGTCCTCTCACCACATAATGATCAAGCAACAATATCTACAGAACAAAGAAAAAATATTAAGAGTTGCAAAGGAAAAGTCCAAATTAACTACAAAGGAAGCATATACCCATCAGAATAACACCCGACTATGCAATGGAAACAATGAAAGCAAGAAGGTCCTGATCAGAAGTTATACTGATACTAAAAGAACATGGCTGCCAACCCAGACTAGTATACCCAGCAAAACTATAAATCACCATAGATGTAGTAAGCAAGATATTTCATGAAAAAAAAAACCAGATTTAAAAAATACCTAACCACAAATTAGGACTTACAGAAAGCACTAGAGGGAAAATTCCAACTTAAGGAATCCAGATACAAACATAAAACTACAATCAATAATCCCACTGAAGAAAACCCCCCAAAAAATGCATACAAGCTACCACCAAAAATAACAGGAAATAGCAACCAGTGGTCATTAATATCCCTTAATATCAATGGACTCAGTTCACCTATAAAAAGACACACCCTAACACAAAAGATACAAAAACAGAAGCCATTCTTCTGCTGCATACAAGAAGCACACCTTAACCTTAAAAAAAGTTACAGACTCAAAGTAAAGAGTTGGGAAAAAAAGACTCCAATCAAATAGTCCCAAAAAACAAGCAGGTGTAGCCATCCTAATATCTAACAAAATAGACTTCAAACTAAAATCAATCAAAAGAGACCAGGATAGATGTTACTTGTTCATTTCAAGAAAAACCAACCAAGACGAGATCTCAGTCCTGCTTGTTTGTTCCCACAACACTAGGGCACCTACATATGTAAAAGAAACATTACTAAACTTCAACCTCACATCAAACACCACACTCTAATAGTGGGAGACTTTAATACGCTACTTTCACCTTTGGATAGGTCAACAACACAGAGACTCAACAGAGAAATAGGAGGTCTAACAGATGTTATGACAAAAATGGACTTAAAAGATATATACAGAAGCTTCTATCTAAACACATATATCTCAGCACCCCATGGAGCTTTCTCTAAAATTGGTCTACATACTACAACATGAAGCAAGCATCAATAGATTTAAAAAAAAATGAGAATAACCCGTTGTATCATATGAGACAACCATAGTTGAAACTTAGAGTTCAAGAACAACAAAAATCACAGAAAGCTTACAAATTTGTGGAAACTGAACAACTTTACAATGAACCACCTTTGGGTCAAGGAAGAAGTTAAAAAAAAATAAAAGACATCCTAAACTTCAATAAAAATGAATCCACAACATACCCAAACTTATCAGACACAATGAATGCAGTGTTAAGAGGAAAATTCATAACACTAAATGTCTACATAAAAAACTAGAGAAATGTGACACAAGAAACTAAACAGTACAGCTGAAGGCTTTAGAATAATTAGAAACAAAGTCACCAAGAAATAATAAACAGTAGGAAATGATCAAACCTAGGACTAAAATAAATACAATAGAAACAAAAAAGAACAATACAAAGAATCAATGAATTAAAAAGTTGGTTCATTGACAAAGTCAACAGGATAAATAAACCCTTATCTAGACTATCCAAAAAGCAGAGAGAGTGTATCCAAATTAACAGAATCAGAAATAAAAAGAGGAGCATAACAACAGACACCCTCAAAATCCAGGGTATTATCAGGAAAAAATACAGCTTTCTGGACAGGTACCACATACCAAAATTAAATCAAGATCAGATAAATGCCCTAAAGAGTCTTACAAGCCCAAAGGAAATGGAAGCTTTTATTAAATTTCTCCCAAGTAAAAACATCCCAGGATCAGATGGTTTCAGTGAAGTGTTCTAGCAGACATTCAAAGAACTAACAGCAATACTCCTTAAACTGTTCCTGACAATAGAAATAAAAGGAACATTGCCAAATTCTTTTTATGAAGCCACAATCATGCTGATACGCAAGTCACTCAAATATGCAACAAAGAAAGAGAATTATATACCAAGACCAATCTCTCTCGTAAACATTGATGCAAAAATACTCAATAAAATTCTGACAAGCTGAATCCAACAACATATCAAAAAAAAGTTATCCACCATGATCAAGTAGGCTTCATCCAAGAAATGCAGGGATGGTTCAACATACGAAAGACTATGAATGCCATCCATCATGTAAACAAATGAAAAAAAAAAAACACATGATCATCTCCTTAGATACTGAGAAACCCTTTGACAAAATTTAATACTGTTTTATGATAAAAAGTCCTGGAGAAATCATAAATACAGGAAAAATACCTAAATATAATAAAGCGATATACAGCAAGCCGACAGCCGACATAAATCTATATGGACAAAATCTCAAGGTAATCTCACTGAAATAAGGTACACTATCGAATATAGTTTTCAAAGTTTTAGCAAAAGCAACAAGAGAATGAAAGGAGATTAAGGGGATACAAATTGGAAAAGAAGAAGTCAAACTATCTCTATTTGTAGATGATGTAATTATATGCATAATTGACCCCAAAAATTCTACCAGGGAACTCATGCAGCTGCCAAACATCTTCAGCAATGTAGCAGAGTACAAAATTAACTCCAAAAAATCAATAGCCCTCTTCTATACTACAGATAAAAGGGTTGAAATAGAAATGAGGGAAACATCACCCTTTATAACAGCTGCAAATTGCATTAAATAGTTTGGAGTAACACTAACCAAGACATAGCAGATCTGTTTGATAAAAACTTTATATCACTGAAGAAAGAAATTGAAGAGGATATCAGAAAGTGGAAAGATCTCCTATTCTCCTAGAAAGGTAGGAAAAACATAGTAAAATATGACAATCTTACCAAAAGTTGTCTACAGATTCAATGCAATCCTCATCAAAATCCCAACACAATTTTTTATAGACTTTAAAAGAACAAAACTGAACTTCATATGGAGTAACAGCAAAGCCAGGATTGCTAAATCAATCCTGCTCAACAAAAGAACCTCAGGAGACATCACCATCCCTGACTTCAAGCTATACTATAGAGCTATAGTCATTAAAAACAGCTTAGTACTGGCATATAAACAGACTTGTGGATCATTGGAATTGTGTCACAGACCCAGGCCTTAACCCACATACCTATGAATACATGATCTTTGACAGAAAGGCCAAAAATATTCAATGGAAATAAGATAGTTTTTTAACAAATTGTGATGGCATAAATTGAAGATAGTATATAGAAGAATGCAAATAGTTCCAAGCTTATCACCCTGCACAAAACTCAAATCCAAGTGGATCAAAGACCTCAACATAAACAGAGCTACACTGAACTTGATAGAAAGGAAAGTAAAACACTCCCTTCAATGCATTTGTACAAGGGACCACTTTTTAAATCTATCACCAGAAGCACAGACACTAAGAACAATCAATAAATGGGACCTCAGGAAACTGTGAAATTTCTGGAAAGCAAAGGACACAGTCATTAAAACAAAATGAAAGCCTACAGAATGGGAAGAGATTTTCATCAACCCTACAAGTGACAGAGGACTGATCTCTAAAATATATAGAGAACTCAAGAAACTAGAGTCTCAAAACCTAAATAATCCAATTATAAATGGGTTTCAGAGCTAAAAAAGGAAGTCTCAACAAGAAATTACAATTGATTGAAAGGCACTTAACCATAGGACTGTCTGCTCCCTGCCAAGGGAGGGGATGGGGAGTTGCAGAGAAGAAAAAT
>PVIH01001610.1:119365-225970 GCA_004025045.1 Sigmodon hispidus
GGGATGGAAAAAAAAATTCAGAGGGAAAGCTGAACACAAAGAAAATATATGTGTAGTAATCTTATTTGCATTTCCACCCTTGATAAGCCATGCTTATGATTATTATCCTCTGTATAGTTATTGTTAACTCTTCGGCATTTTTAAATTCTTTTTACTGTTTTTTTGATAAATACAAAATAAAGAAGGAAAAAAAAAAGAAATTGCTCAATATCTTTAGCCATTGTTTTAGCAAATCAAAACAACCTTTCTCCTGTAAGTATGGCTAAGATAAAAATAAATATATATGATAATCTATTCTGGAGAGAATTCTTTGCAAGAGGATAACTCCTTAATTGTTAGTGTGAGTGTAAACTCATATAGCCACTCTGGAATGCAGTATGGAAGTTCTACAGAAAACTGGGAATCATTGTCCCCAGTGATCCAGCAAGACCACTATTGAGCATATGCCCAAAGGATGAACATCCACACCCCAAAGGCATTAGCTCAACTATGTTCATGGCAGCATTATTTGCAATAGCAAGAACCTAGATGCCCCTCAACTGATGAATGGATTAACCAGCTTTGGTACATCTACACAATGGAGTACTACTCAGCAATAAAAAAGAATGACATTCTAAATTTGCAGGAATACAAATGGATTTGGACAATATCCTCCTGAGTGAGGTATCACAAGCCCAGAAAGATAGACATGGGATGTACTCATTCATAAGTTGATTGTAGACAGAAAACAAAGAATACCCAAGCTGCAAACCACAACCCTTGAAGAGCTTTGTATCAGCAGGAACTTATCCAGAATTTCTCCTACAAAGAAAAAATAGAAAAGATCTCATTAGCAAATTGAGACCATAACAGGCAGCAACCAAGGAAAGGTGGAAACAAATCATGAGAGAAGGATATGGTTAAGTGAGAGGAGCAACAGGGAGGAAGAAAAAAAGAGATGAATATCTTGATAGAGGAAGCCAATACAGTGTTGGAAAGAGACCAAGTGCTAGAAACCCACAGTATGTTCCTGGATAAGTTCCCAACCAATAATGAACGGGCATGCCGGATAGGACTTCCCATATAATCAAATGAATAACCACACTAAGTGTCATTACAGAACTTACACTAAACAATGAATGGAGGGGAAGGCAGATCCACAGATGAGCACGGGGCTGAGCTCCCTTTACAGCTGGAGAATGAGGAAGAAGAGTCTGTATGAGTGAGGCGATAGGGAGTATGAAGAGGAACCCCACAGGTATGGCTACCTGGTGCTCTGTAGAGCACACTGGATTAAGAACATTCCCTGGGGAACCATAGGACAAATAGGTAGACCCTCCAAAGGTAAGCAACTGTTGATTAGCATGGGCAGTATATAGAGCCTCTAGGAGTGGGATCAGACTGTGTTCCTGTAAATGGGCTGTCACCTCCTGTAAATGGGCTGTCACCTTAGAGCCCATTCCCTGCAGATAAGTGCCTAACCCAGCCTTGACTTTGGGATGAGAAAATTAGACTTGCCTAGAGTGGATGTGCCAACCTGTGACTTCCTGCCCTTTTGGGGGAAGGGCTAGGAATAGATAAATGGTGAGTAGAGGGATACCTGGAAAAAAAAGGACCATTTTTAAATAAAAAAAGTATATTAGCTAATGTATTTAAATATTGTACTGCTATCCAGTGCAAACCATGATGAAATTAAAAGTAGTTACAATGACAAGATTTTCTTATTTTTATTTTGAATCCAAACTCTCATTCTTAGCCTTGTACAAATACAATTCTCTTCTTCTTTCTTTCTTTTTTTAAGTTTTTCTCTTGGAAAAAAATCTGCTTATGTTATACATCTTTATGTTTTCTTTTATCTATATGAGGTTTTAAAATTTACTAGTCTTAACTATGTATTCATAAACACGTTCATGATGCATTTTTATCCATTTGCAATTTACATAATTAATCTCTTTTTTGATATATTTTCCTAATGATTTTCATATTCATAAAGTATATTGTTCTAAAAACTAATTTGGAGGCTTTTGTGTGACCATATATTTATATTCTCTTATTTGAAATATAGGAGTGGCTTATATGTTAAGTATATATAATCAATGCATGCTTTTAAAAATAACTGACAATTTTCAAAATGACTAAAGATGTGCCATTAATTTTTCCCCTTTAAATAAAACTAGATAATTTCTTGATGCTGGTGTCACGCACCTTTAATCTTAACACTTGTGAAGCAGAGAAAAACAGATCTTTGAGTTTGATGCCAACCTGTTCTACAGAGTGAATTTCCCGACACCAGGACTACATGGAGATACTCTGTCTTTAAAAGAAAAAAGGAACAAATAAAATGCTGTTTTTTAATACAATATATCCTAATTACATGAGGGTACTTGAGGGGTAATATAAAACTTAATTCAGTAGAAGCTCCCTAAAATATATACATGTATGTAATGATTTTAAATAGAATCATCAAATAGTATATGAGATCAAGCCCCTAAGCTCTGAGGGGAGGGATTTGATGAAGACATTATATTAAAGGTCTTTTCCAAAATATTATTCTCTGCGTATGACTGATGGTGGGCCACTGTATTTGCTCCTATATGTTGCATGAGGAAGCTTCTCTGTTCACTGGCTGAGCATGCACTGATCTATGGGCATGGCAAAATAATACTAAGAATTATTTTATTGTAACTAGCTTTGAGAGCAGTAATTTTTGGTTGAACCTAGATTTTTGATTATTAAGTCTTTGTCACCTAGACAGTATAAAGCATTTGTAATAACAATTTTGTAGATTTTAAATTCTAGGCAAATCTTCACATTTCTATTGCCAGTATTTTTAAACTATACCAATTCTAGCATTTGGCATATTATTATCTCCATGTATGTGTGAATGTAAAGAGGCAAGAGAGAAGTTAATAATAGCTTCCTTGAGATATATTTCACAGATTCACTTTAAGGAATGAACAGAGTCTAACAACCACCAAATTTTATTATCATTAAATATTTTCTGAATTTTTCAAGCTAAAGTAGAATGTAAAACCTCATATTTGTAATAGACAAGGGAATAATTATTTATTCTGTTACCAATCACCTATTTGGAGTACGTAGACATCCATTCCAGCAGCCAAATGAAGAAGGAATAGGTTAAACATCTATGGTTTAAATTACTACCCTTTTTAAAAGAACCTTAATCTACTACTTTAATAAATTCTCTGTCAGTATATTCAGTTGAGGTAGAACCAAGAGTAGAGTATGCAATGACATCATGTAATTTGTAAGTAAATGGATGGAACTAGAAAAAAAGAACTCATGAACTGGCTTTTTAGAGATCACTCCTTATGGTGGGCCTTGCTCAACCTTACTATAGGGAAGAAGTAATGGGTCCTGCCTCAGCTTGGTATGTTAGCCTGTGTTGATTACTCAAGGGAGACCTTATCCTTTTCTAGGAGTAGATGGAGGGTAAGGTGGAGGGTAGGTTGTAAAGACTAGGAGGATGGGGGAGGAAAAGCGGGTATGTTAAAAGAAAACTGTCAGTCACCAGATGAGATCAGCAAATGGAGAAGGCCTTGTACCTTCCTTTACAAATCTCTTTCATGAGATGAGTGTAAAGATAAAATTGTAGAAGATTCTGCTACTTCTAAAAATAAAACTTAAAAATAAGAAATGATTCAAGTCAATAACTTTTAAATAAAACTGATGTAAATGTATTAATTAGACTATTTAGCAATTATTTTCTTTATCAATTCTTAGGTTGAATGGTATCTAGATTGTTTCAAGGTTCTGACTATTAGGAATAATGTTGATATGTACATACCTGAGTGTAGCCAGTTTTCTGACCAGACCCATACTCTCCTGCAGCTGCCTAGTCCCAAATAATCACACAAAGGCTGGTATTGTTTGGTCTATGGCTCAGGCTCATTACCAACTAGCTCCTATAACTTCACTCAACTAATTTTTATTAATCTATGTATTGCCATGTGGCTCCATAGCATTACTGTGATCCATTATATCTTCTTTCTGGGCAGTAGGCTGCTATGTCTCTCTGACTCTCCTTTTCTTTTCTTTATCTGTGTTTGGATTTTCCACTTGCCTCTAAGCTGCTTTGTCATGGGTCAAAGCTACTTTTTTATTAACAAATGGTGATAAAGCATATTCACAGAGTACTAAAAAAGATCCCACATCACTTCTCCTTTTCACTGTAAACAAAAGGAAAAGTTTCAATTTTGACATAATAAAATTACAAATAACAAAAGAGTTATCAATCAAAAACTATACTTACAGTATCTAGTCTATATTTGTCAAAACAGAAAATACTGTATTATCTATCCTATTTTTGTGACTCTAAAGTTTTATATCTAATATTTTTCTTTTAATATAACTAAGGACTACTATAGTTAATTATAACTATATAGTCAATTCATCAAAGACCACAGAAGTATATAATATTATCTCAGTAAACAGAGAGTGCATTGTAAATAAAAGTAATGTAAGCCTATGTGTGATTATTTGAGGCAAAGTAGGGCAGAAAGTGAGACAAAACCTTTGGTCCAGACCCACACAATGTGGGTCAGAACATTTTACAACAAATGGCTGCCCAAAGTGAGTGATATACACCCACATACAGCTTGAGAAAAATTGCAAAAGAGTTCTAGATCACAGAATCAGAGCCAAAATAAGGCTACTAGGCTTAAAAAACCTAAATACAAAACCCAAAGCAAACATCAAAAACAAATGCAAAAACGCTGCCATAAACATACCAAAAAAAAAAAAAAATAACAACACACAAAAACAACCTAAAATACTACTCTAAAAAAGGTACCAAGCCACAAAACTAAAGAAATTAAATTAAAATAAAAAATTAACAAATTATGTGCCTAAGCCCAAATCAATCAATATAAAATTATATAGGCCTATATATAATTTTTTAAGACAAAACACAGCCAAAAATAAAAACTAAACCTTTAATTCAAGACCCAAAAGTTCAAACTAAAACCTTACAAAACAAATGTTGCCCAAAGAAGGTTCTGTTGAGGACTTTGAAGACCTGGAGCAAAGGTTTTGTCTCACTCTCTTCCCTGCTTTGCCTCAAATAATCACACACAGGCTTATATTACTTCTATGCTGATTGACCTAGGCCTGGGCATATAATTTGTTAACTCCTTCATCTGAACTAACCCATTGTGTTCAGCCTCGCAGCTAGGTACCTTTTCTTGGAGTAGCATTTCAGCTTCTTTCCTCTGCATCTATTGTGTCTCCTCATTGTGTCTGTGGCAGGCCTCTCTGGCAACTCTCTCATATCTGCGTGTGCTCTGAGATGTTCCTGACTTTTCTTAGCCTGGGAGCCCTGCCCATATGTCCTGTTTTCCTTTGGCCAATCAGCTTTTTATTAAACCCATAGGTGTGACAAATATTTACATTACCAGCATAATCTCACTACAAAACAGTCAAGCAGTTGAGGCAAGATTAGTTTCTTGCCAGGGGGCTAAATTTTGCCACAGAGAAAGTAAACTTTATATGGAGTCCCTACAATTCCCATTATCCTCTTGAAGTATATTTGTGCTGCCAGAAACACATATTTCGGTAGCCAGAAAAGTGTAATTATTTTAAAAAATTTAAATGACATATCATATTCTGTAGGTCTTCGAAGTGTTCAATCTGACATGTATATATATATATATATATTATATCTAAAAACCTAACTAACATAAATATAAGTTTGGTTATAATAAATGAGTAACTATTAACCCTTATTTTTACTACATATTACAATTTCTTAAATGAATTGAATAAGCAAAATACCTTAATCAAAAGTGGAAATATACATACAGTATAACAACATAAACCTTAAATTTGTATCAATAAATTAAAATCCGTATCAATGTAAAGTACTTAAAACAAGTACTTTATAAATGTATACTCGATAATATACTTTTTATAGCATATTTATATCTTCTTTTGTTCTTTGAAAGAAATTGACTATGACCCTCTAAATAAAGATAAGTACACATAATCAATCTTTTGAAATGAGGACATAGTTTTTTTTAGAATACTTCCTTCTGTTTGGAAGCACTGGTAATTTTTGAGAGATCCTGAGGCTGAATCATCTTAGTCTGCAGTCTTGAAACTGATGAGGATGTTAGATCATCTGGGCTATCTCTTCCCATCAGAAATTTTTTTAAGGGGTCATCTTCAATCAAATCATATAAGCTTGGAAGAAATTCCTACGTTCTCATCTTCTGTGGAAACAAAAGCAAACCTCTTTTTACAAAGAAACATATCCTTAGACCAAAATTTGAAAGTCAAGATTTTTTTGTGATTTTTTTTATTATGAAAAAAGTCATATTTTCTTTTTTTATCCTTGTATCACCTTGGTCATGCTCCCTTACCCCTCTCACCTCTCCCAGTCTCTCACTCTTCCCTCCATCAGTTTATCTTGTCCCCAGCAAGGCAGGAGGTCCTAAGGTCCCAAGGTGGCTAAGTTCAACATCTACCGAGGCAGATCTGACTTCGTAACCACCACATCAAGAATGAGTCAGGTATTCCTCTGGAGGGAATGGGCGCCAAAGTTCCATTCCAAGGAGTTTCAGATCCCAAGCTGTTCTATGGTTGTGGTTTGCAACTTGAACATGCTTAGCTTTTTTGGTTAAAGTCCATTAATGAATTAGTACATCCCTTGTATAACTTTCTGAGTTTGTGAGATCTCGCTCAGAAGGATATTCTCTAAATCCATCCATGTGCCTACAAATTTTAGGATATCATTTTTGCTCACTGCTGTGTAGTACTCCATAGTTTGATGATCCATTCCTTAGTTGAGGGGCATCTAGATTGTTTCAAGGTTCTTGCTATTATGCATAATGCTGCTATGAACATAGTTGAGCTAATGCCTTTGGAGTGTGAGTGTGCACTTTTAGGGTATATGCCCAGAAGTGGAATTGCTGAATCTTTGGGGAGATTGATTATCAGTTTTCTGAGACATCACCATACTGTATACCAGAGTGGCTAAACCAGCTTACACTCTCACCAACAATGGAGAACTGTTCCCCTTGTTCTACAAGCTCTTCAACATAGGCTGTCATCTGTCTCTTTTATCTTAGCCAACCTGACAGGTGTAAGATGGAATCTCAAAGTGATCTGCATTTCTCTGATGGCTAAAGATGTTGAGCACTTTTTCAGTTGCCTTACAGGTATTTGTAGTTCTCCTGCTGAAAATTCCTGTTTTAGTTCTCCGCCCCATTTTTTGATTGGGTTATGCAAGGTTTTGGGTTCTAGTTTCTTGAGTTCTCTATATATTTTAGACATCAATCCCCTGTCACTTATAGGGTTGGTAAAAACCTTTTTCCATTGTGTAGGCAGTGGTTTTGTCTTATTGACTGTGTCCTTGGCTTTACAGAAGCTTCTCAGTTTCAGGAGGTCCCACTTACTGATTGTTGTTCTTAGTGTCTGTGCTACTGGTGTTATATTTAGGAAGTGGACACCTGTGCCAATGGAGGACATTTCCCAGTTTCTTTTCTATCAGGTTCAGTGTGGCTGGATTTATGTTGAGGTCTTTGATCCACATGGATTTGAGTTTTGTGCAGGGTGACAGGCTTGGATCTATTTTCATTTTTCTACACACTACTAACTAGCTATGCCAACACCATTTGTTAAGGATACTATCATTTTTACACTTAGTATTTTGGGCCTCTTTGTCAATGATCAGATGTTCACAGGTTTTTGGCTTTATGTCAGAATCATAAATTCTCTTCCATTGATCCAGAAGTCTGTTCTTATGCCAGTACCAGGCATTCATTCATTCATTCATTCATTTATTTATTTATTTACTGTAGCTCTATAGTATATCTTGAAACGGCGATGCTGATACCTCCTGAGGTTTTTTTTTTTTCCTTGAGCAAAATTATTTTGGCAATCCTGGCTTTCCTGTTATTCCAAATGAAATTGAGTATTGTTCTTTCAAGATCTGTAAAATATTGTCTTGCAATTTTGATGGGAATTGCATTGAATCTGTAGATTGCTTTTGGTAGAATTGCCATTTTTACTATGTTGATTCTACCTATCCAGGAACATGGGCGATCTTTCCATTTTTTGATATCCTCTTCAATTTCTTTGTTCAGTGATTTAAAGTTTTTGTCAAATATACATGTTACTTCTTTAGTTATAGTTACTCCAAGGTATTTAATGCTATTTGCAGCTATTATAAAGGGTGATGGTTCCCTTATTTCTTTTTCAGGCCATATATCTTTAGTGTATAGGAAGGCTACCGATTTCTTTGAGTTAATCTTGTATCCTCCTACATTGCTGAAGGTGTTTATCAGCTTCAGAAGTTCTCTGGTAGAATATTGTGGATCACTTATGTACATAATCATATCATCTGCAAATAGAGATAGTTTCACATCTTCTTTTCCAATTTGTATCCCCTTAATCTCCTGTTGTTCTCTTATTGCTTTAGCTAAAACTTTGAGAACTATATTGAATACATAAGGGGAGAGAGGACATCCTTGTCTAGTTCCTGATTTTAGTGGGATTGCTTTGAGTTTTTCTCCATTAAGTTTGATGTTGGCTATGGGTCTTGTAAATCACCTTTATTATATTGAGATATTTTCCCTGTATTCCTGATTTCTTCAGGACTTTTATCATAAAAGCTTTTTCAGCATCTAAGGATATGATCATATTTTTTTTCTTCAGTTTATTTATATGATGGATGACATTTATCGTTTTTCATATGTTGCACCATCACTGTATTTCTGGGATGAAGCCTACTTGATCATGGTGGATGATATTTTTAAAATATATATATTGCTTTAAATTAGCAGCCTTATAAGCAAATGTCCTTAAGCACTTATTTCATTAATAGTTAATAATTTTAAAGGAAATCTATTAATATAAATAATCCAGATTGTGTATTTTCCATCTTTACATGGATCATTATTTTTATTTACTCTATTTCTCCTTTAAGGACTTTCTCTACTTTTTCTTTTCTCTTTCCCAAGACTACTTATTTTTTAATACACATTACAGCTCATTTAGAGGTTTATTTTCCATCTAACCAGTTTTATTGTTTATCTATAATCCTTTTTGACCATGAAGAGTTTTACTTGCTAAACTATGTGTCTAACACCCTGGGCTGCTGGCTCCACCCTGCTTGACTTTTTAACATGGCTGAGGTACCAGTGTGTCATGCTTACCCTCCCCAACCTAGAAAGCAGTATTACATCACATGGAGCTGTGTTTTTAAACTCACATCTCACATCTCTGATTCCAAACTTAAAAGCAGTAGCTAGAAGAAACCTGTTTTTACTGTGGTCTATAAGAAAGACTGCAGAAATTGGATATGGCCACAGTGCTTAGCTCATGAAGGCTGTGGGACAGCTATATCTCCCAGGCATCTGTTTGGAATCCCTGTTCTGCTACTGCTGGCATGAGTCTGTGAGACTAGGAAGCCCAGTATCACTTCATTTTTGTGTATTCTAAATCTTTTTAAAGCTTTCTCAGGTTTATCTGGATCAATGCCTTTGGTGGGGACCAATTGTAGCCACAAATTTTCTGACCAGGCCCATTGTCCTGCAGCTACTTAGTTGCAAATATTCACACAACAATTTATATGAATTACAAACTCTTTGGCCTATGGCTCAGGCTCATTACCAACTAGCTCTTTTAATTTAACCCATGATTATTAACCTATATACTGTCCTGTGGCCTTGCAGCTTTTCCTGTGATTCAATACATCTTTCTTTCTGGGCAACAACCTGCAGTGTCTCTCCAAATCTGCCCTTTTACTCATTCATCTCTGCTTGAATTTCCTGCCTGCCTCTAAGCTTCTTTGCCATCTGCCAAAACAGCTTCTTTATTAAGCAATGGTAATAAAGAATATTCACTGGATAAACAAAGACATCCCATATCAGTTGAGCAAGAATTCTTGTAAGCAAATGTCCTTGTGTTGTGACTGAGAATCTTTTTAGTATATGACCAAATGTGGTATTTCTGGGTCTTGAGGTAGGCTAACACCAAATTTTATGGGAAACTGCCATACTCAAAAAATGTTCAAATTTACATTTTCACCAGCAGTGGAGGAGTGTTTTACTTTCTTCACATCCTCTCCAAATGGCTATAGTCAATGTTTTTGATTTTAGCCATTCTGACAGCTATAAGACAGTATCTTAGAGTCACTATGGTTTGCATTTCCCTGATGGCTAAGAATGTCTTTCTGTCATTTGAACAAGTGAGTTTGAATCAGGTCACCACAAACATGGCTATTTCTTTGACAAAGGTATCTGAGCAAGCAAGAACCATGTTTTGGGGGTGGGCACAGTAGAAGTGATTGACCTCATTTGGTCCACAGAAAGTTAAATGAAGCATCAAAATTGCTTGTGCCAGATCATTTACAAAGCCATAAAATTAGGGGACAGATAGGAAAGAGAGGAAGGCATTTCTGGACATTTTGTTAGTATATAACAAAGGCTACCAGATTGCCATGTAGTGGCCATAAGTCATTGCTTTGAGCATATAGTAATCTGAGATCATCAGGGAAATAATAATAGGAAAATATATAAAAAAGACAAAGAGACAGAAGGGCAGAGATAGAAAAAAAAGTGTGAAGTATTAAAGACAAGTAACCAGTCTTCATACCTTGAATTCCTTGGTGGATGTTACAGAGAGGGAAGGAGTGATATACACAGTTTCACCTCAATAATACAAAATAAAGTGACTATAAAACCAATAAAAATCAGTCCTCTGTCATTCGTAGGGTTGATGAGGATCTTTAGTGAACTAGGCACTCTGAATGTGGAAGAATGTGTGGTGTGGACAGATTGAGAAGATTCTCAATGAACTGGCTTTTTGGATCCCATTTCCTATAGAGGGATACCTTGCTCTGCTTTCGTATGGTGGATGGGTTTAGTACTGCCTAAACTTGATATGAAAAGTATATTGACTCCCTGTGGGAGTCCTTACCCTCTCTGTGAAGAGGATAAGGGGTAGAGTGGGGAGTAGCTTGGGGCTAGTAGGAGGAGGAAAGGGAAGGAGAACTGTGGTTGGTATGTAAAATTAAAAGTAAAACTTTTAAATAATGAAGAAAAAGAAAACAATAAAAAAAAACATTTTTTTTAAAAAAGTTACCAGAGTCTTGAATCTTTAGAATTACAGCTTTGTCATTTTGGCTGACATCAGGTGACATACTCTTTTTAATGTTTTTTAATCTGAGATAAAGAAATTTGAGGAGATACAATCATTTCCTTTCAATTCAGGGCCAATGAATATATAGAAAAACCATAAGTGATCACTTGAGTGTATGTTGGGTAGTTTTATGTCAAGTTGACATAAGTGAGTCACTTGGGAAGAGGAACTGCCAATTAACCAAGCATTTTTATAGTATTGACTTATAGGAAAGTACATATAGCATTTTCTTAATTTATGATTGATGTGGGATGTTAAACCTGTTTTAGACGGTGTTAACCCTGCACAGATGTTAACTTTTAGCATTCTATAAGACTGTGTACAATAACAAATATGATATATAGAATAACAGAATAAGGGAAGATAATTATTTTTATAGAAAGAGAAATCAGAATAGATACTCATGGATGGATGTGTTTGGAACAGGAGGATCAGATAGAGATAAGGAGAAAATAGGGGATTAGTGAGAAAATACATGTCAGACAGCTAAAAATAAGAAAATTTGAAGGTTCATATGGAAAACTAATACAGTAGAAGCTTTTTGAAATATTGCATATATTAAGTAATTTTAGTAGAATTTTAAATAATGGGTGGGACAAAGCTACAACATACATCTTGCCATCAAATGAACCTTGAGTGCTCCAAATGAGTTACATGTAAAGCTACTGTTGATCAAAGGAGACCCATAGAAATTCCCAGTCAACCCAGGCTATTGAAATGTATATTGGTTGCTTTCTACAACTGAGAGTAAAGGCCTCCTGTAAATAGAACACCCATGTAACTCACTGAATCTGGAGAAATGGAGTTAATGTCTACTTTGAGACTAATATCAATGGTACTTGAAGGTACATTTCATGCTACTATAGGACAAAAGTAAACACTAACCCAGGTAAAAGAATTTCAATATACAAATTTGACCTCTTTGCAAGATACCCTGATGCAATTGTGGCACAAAGCTTGTGGACATAACGAACAATTATCTAATTGAAATTAAGGCCTATCTATGAAATGGAATGCATGCCAAGCATTCCCTGGGTGGTATATAACCTGAAAGTAGAAAGCCTAGGGATAGACCTAGGGGAAAACCAAGTACTACTGTTTTACTAAAGATACAATAGCAATACAATTACTTATAATACCATTCTTCTGCACTTATAGATCAGTGTCATTCTCTTACAGTAGATAGGAAAAAATACAGAGTCCTTAAACTGGACAATGAAAAGACATGAGATATTTTGGAACACTTAGTCTTAAATGGGAAGTCTTTTTGAAAACCCCTACCTTTAGCACTTTGGGAACTATACTGAAGAGGAATCAATATATTTGTAGGAGCTTGTAGGTGTAGAGTGCAACAAAGAAACAGGGCCATTAGATACAACAGAAGTGATGCATAAATGAGTTAATTAGTATGTTGAAGCACACATAGAGCCTGTACAGATGTAAGCCACAAAGGGCCACAGTGTTGAAATATGAAGTAGATATAAGTGAATCTGATGCCTAATCCATAAACTATCTTCAACTGAAAATTTCTTGAAAAGGAATACTTAGTTTTCTATGACAGAATCTAGATGGATATATTAACCACCCTTAAGGGCAGACCCCATGTATGACAGCAAACACAAAATGAACACAACACCAAATTTGGTGAGATCCTGTTTCATAGTGTTTTGTTAGGACTATTTTTTTACAGGTATTTTGCACATACATTATGGTTTAGATTAGAAATATGTGTGTTTCTGAATCTATGTGGGTTGTTTTATAATTTGATTTTTTCTTCGGTTTGCACATTTGGTTTAGATAATTTTGTTGCCTTTTTCAGATGTCTGTTTGTTTTTAAAGAAGATCCAGGAATGGTAAGAACTTGGAAAGAAGGAGAGATGGGAAGCATCATGGAGGAGTTGTGAAAAATAAAACCATAACCAGTTTTCTGTGAGCAAAAAACAAAAAGCAGGTAAAAACCACAATATGTCACCCACTTTGGGACTACAGCCAAGTATTTCAGAATTAATTAAAAAAAAAAAAAGATCTCAGAGTGAAGTAAAGGATTGTGGATTGATTTATCTTCTTTCCCCAGATTGGGCACAGGTCTGTTTCATGTTTATCTTAGGTGTCAATATTAAGCCCAAAGTACTGAAAATAATAAACTACTGCTGACTGATGACAAAATTTTCACTCACATCACCATCCATTTCCCTGGCAGGCAGAGAACTCATACCTACTCATATGGAGAATGAAGTACATAGCATAATATTGGACTTAAAAAATGTCTATTTTTCAATTCTTGTAAAAATACAAAGAGAAAGGCATTATGTACTTAATAATGCTTTCAGACACATGTTCAATACATTGGGTCATGCAGCTGGACCCTAATGTAGTCAGTCACTTTTAGTCTAACCTCAGATCTTTCCCTTTGACAAAGCACAGCATGAATATAGACAACATGCTTTTCTTTTTTGTGGGAAATCTATTAAGAAAGCTCTGCTCATTTAACTGTCAAAATGACCATTTTCAAAATTGCTCATCTGTTCATCTGTGGTTATAAAAATACAGATTAAGGTCTAGAAATGTTTGACCCTTTTGCAACCTTTAAGATACATCTGTAAATAATGTGTGCAATACATATACACATAAATTCTGTATATGTGTACATTCCTGTCTCTGTATCTTTTTTTAAAAAAAATTATTAGATCCAAAGACAGAACTTCTGAGGTTTTTTTCAAAGAACAAGACATTTTCAGTTGGAAACAAATTTATAAAAAATAATAAAACATGCTAAATTACAAGTAAGCAATTTTTAATTATAAATAAAATGTCCAAGGAATAAATTTTTGTAATTAGATCTGTCAGAAAATGGGTAATCCATTTCACAGTGATTTCTTAAGGTAATATACAATTTAAAGAAGTAAATGCAATAGTTTGTGTGTGTGTGTGTGTGTGTGTGTGTGTGTGTGTGTGTGTGTGTGTGAGGCTATTTCACCTGGTACCAACAATGAAAAAAATCAGGGAACCTGCACAAGTTCATTCACAATAACTTTTATTCCATTTATCATAATTTATCATAAGCTTACAAGTTCTTTCTAAACAAATTCTACATGCAGTAACCCTTCTTGCTTTTCAATGCAGGGTCATCACATGCTGATTTCCAATGAGCTAAAGTTTATATAGATAAATATTTTTCTTAAACTTTAGGCATTTTGAAAATTGCCTGTCAAAATTGGGTAAAATCTAATTGGGAACAAAATGTACTTCATGTACTTAAAAGAGAGCCTATTACTGTGTGTGCAGTTTAAGCTAGAACAGGAGAAGTACGTTCAAACAAATTAAGACTATGTAAAAATTTTATAGTAGAAATATACAATTTATGTTAAAGATGTTTAGGTGCTATACTTAATAATTATTTTGATTAATTTGGAAAGTTTAATTTTAAGAAAGCTGCATGGCTTGTTCATATTTATTTTCTGAAACTTGAGAGAGAACAGAAATAATAGCCATTATAACATTCTTCATCTTGCACTAGAAATGTATAGCTAATAATTAATTTTCAAGTTCACTTTAGATTGTGTGGGTTTTTTTGTTTGTTTGTTTTTGACTCTTTCAGCTAAAGTTAAAGTTTCTTTGACTGTGAAAACCAGAAAGGACTCTGGAATATTGTGAGAAATGTCATGATCATTTTGTAATTCAGTTTTGTTTCCAAAATCTAAACTTAGTTATACAATCAGGCCAGGTTTGAAAGTTAGGCTGTTCCACACAAAACTTTATTCACCAAGAAAACTATGAGGGCACCTAACATATTCAAAGGAGTTTTTCATATTTCAGAGATAAAGGTGAGAGATTCAGTAGCTAAAGTCATCTTAGATCATCTTAGCAGGGTATAAATTTCTTTGAAGTCTAAATGATAACTGAGTTTAGTAACTTCTATTTTGGTTATACTATACCTAGCTTCCCACAGAGGTCACACAGACATGATCTCACTTCATTTCAAACTTCCTGAATGCCTTAGTATCAGACTGTTACCCAGTGCTTTATTGTCTATGAGGCAAACAATGCCTATCCCAGTCAGAGGTATTTACAATATGAAGAGCTTCACTCTCTTTCTTTTCATTTTTAGCTTTTTATTTCACTGTCACCACTATTATTTATCTATTTATTCATTTTAGAGTTTTGAAAAAAGAATTTCTCTGTGTAACAATTTCTGGCTGTCTTGGAACTCACTGTAGAGCAGGTTGACCTTGAGCTCACAAAGATAGATCTACTTGCCTCTGCCTTCTGAGTGATGGTATTCAAGGTATGAATCATCATAGCCCAGTCAGTATTTTGTTTCTTTTGGCAGTTTTTTAATTCATAGGGACTTTTTCTCCCACTTTTCTTAACTAATGATGATTTCTATATCATGTTTTAAATTACAATTACATTTCTTTTGCCAGACTCCTTTTTTCCAAGGTTTTTTTTTTTTGTTGTTCCTAATAATACTATCAGTTGGAGACCAATCTTTTAACATACAGCCTTTGGGCAACATTAATACTGAAAATCATATAAGACGTCTGTGTGATTTATAAATCTATAAAATTTTTTAGATTTATAAAAATTTAACATTAGTGGGGCTGGAGAGATGGCTCAGCAGTTAAGAGTACTGATGGTTCTTCTGGAGGACCTGAGTTAGATTCCCAGCATCCACATGGCAACTAACAACTGTCTGTAATTCCAAGATCTGACACCCTTACACAGTTATATATGCAGGCAAAACACCAATTCACATTAAACAAATAAATAAATATATAAAAAAATTAACACTAGGAAAAGTTCATTCATGAAGATAAGATGGCATGAAGTAAGGGTATTAAGAAATGAACATGTATTTCATGCTCACAACATGATAATTTTAAATAAAGCTTTACTGTGTTACTCTATTCCAATAGTTGCAAAAAGTGTTCACACATTAAGCAGTACTAAATACAAGATGATTTACTTTTGCCTATGTGCTAAGCTAAGATCCCTGATTTTATTAATTAGTTAAAAATCTCTAGGTTCTTCTTCCATATAAATAAAAGTAATATATGGAGACATTGATGGCACTAAATATCAGAGTATAATATATAAAAAAGTATAGTGTTTTATGCTTGTAAAACTTTTTCAGTAGCTGAGAGAACATATTTTTCAGAGATAAACTAATATCTAGAATATGCTACAACTGTCTTAACAATATGTACTTTAATGGCAAAATATCACTAACTGATATTCTTAAGTTATAATTATATTCTAATACTGCAAAGCATTTTCCATATATCATTCCATATATTTCCATATATTATTATGCTTTATCAAGCTAAAATAATTGTATATTGTCAAGATCATTTATTTCTTGTTTCTGGCATAGCTTTTTTTTATAATAAAATAAACTTTGGTCAAAAATACAACTTCGGACAAGTTAAAAACTCAAAGAAGTTTTTTTCTAAACCTTCCCCAAAAGGAAAGTAAAGTAACCTGAACTCCATAGAAGCTGAGATAAACAAGTTTTAGAAACTGAGATGATATTTTATGGAAAGTACTTGTCAGTAAGATTAAACCAGCTACCCTGGTTATACTTGGCAGTTGTTGTATCTAAGTTAGACTTCTGTCTAGCATAGGTAATGTAGACTGATGGATTTTCCTTGGTAATTTGATAGAACTGGGTCTGCTTTATCTACTGGAAAGCCATTTTGGAAATGTAAAGCAAAGATTTAATGATATTATCTAAAGGAACAGTAATACTTGTATTATAAACCTAGGTTTTATGAAGTTAAAAAACCCAAATCAAAAGTATAGAAAAATGAAGAATCCAGTTTTAAGTATAGTAAAGCCAAGAATATTGACATCAAGTTCGTCACTCCTAGTGACTAAATATAACAAAAGAACAACAGACATGATACTGCTTAATGATATTGTAAAACTCATTTAAAGAAGCCTTTAAAGAGGAAATGAAATACTCCTTTAAAGATCTGATATCTGAGTTTGATGGAGTGCATGAAGTAAAAACACCAAAAAAGTATTTTATATATATATATATATAATACACATATATATATGATAAATATATCAGCATTTCACTGGCCTTGTAACTTTTAAAGGCTTTCTTTATTTTTTAAATCTTATGGAATTATATGATATGTATTGTCTTAGTTTTTTAAATTATAGTAAAATTCTGTAGTAAGTCTACATTTTCTTGTGTTTGTTTCTGTTATTGCTGCTTTTTATATTTAGTATGAAATATTTCATTAGTATTTCAAGCAGGTGACAAACTATGCATTTGTTAAAATCATTCATTAAATTTTGGTTTAATGAATTTAGGTTCAATTTTGCTATCTAAAAACTCATCAGTTTTTTCAGAATCTTTAATTTATCAAAACAAATTTATAATGTATGTCTTCATGATTTTCTGGAATTTCATTCATATCTGTTATAATGTTGGCCTTTCAATTTCTAGCTTTATTGAAGTAGATCTTCCCTTTTTGTGTTTAATTTGGTTAAGAATCTGCCAATCCTTAAAAAATTAATTAATTAATTAATTAAAAATAAATTAATTAATTAAAAAATAAATAAATTAAAAATAAAAATAAAAAAGAAGCCCATAAATTGGATAGTCTTCAGGCTCCCCTGTCCATGTGAATAAATGCTAGAAGAAAGTTAAGGTAATTTACATTCTACAACATTAACTCTTCTAATAAATCACAATTGTAAAAGATCTCAATCCCTACATAGCATTATTTTCTCTGCTTGACTGTCAGTTGAGTTTTAGTGAATGAATAAAATTTCAATGTGCTCAGAAAAATGGAAATACTCCCTTCAAAAACAGAGAAAAAGACAAACAGAAATGAGAAAAATTAATAATCAATAAATTCCTTAAAGAAAAACAAGAAAAAAAATCAAACAGATGAGGAAAATAGTATATGATGTGAAAATTGAAATAGAAGCCATAAAAAAAGACACAAACCAAAGTTAAGATGAAAATGGAAAATCTTAATAAACAAACAGGAACTACAGATACAAGTCTAACCAAAAGACTACAAGACATGGAAGAGAGAATTTCCGTCATAGAAAATACAACAAAGGAAACAGATTAGTCAGGTAAAGAAAACAATAAAATCATAAAAGTTATAACAAATAAATTTTGTGAAGGAAGAAATAAAGAAAAAAATAAAGACTTCCTAAAATTCAATAAAAAATAAATTCACAACATACCTACACTTATGAGACAAAATGAAAGTAGTGCTTAGAGGAAAGTTCATGGCACTCAGTGCCTACACAAATAATTTGAAGAACTACTCACACACAAGCAACTTAACATCACACTTGAACACTCCAGAATAAAAAAGAAGTAAACTCACCCAGAGGGAGTAGAAGAAAGGAAATAATCAAACTCGAGCTATAAACTAGTAAAATTCAAAGAATAGTGATAATCTATAAAGCACAGATTTGATTCTTTTAAGATAAATCAACAAAATAGACACCCCCCTTTTCAAACTTAACCAAAGAGCATAAAGAGAAGATCCAAATAAACAAAATTTGAAATGAAAACAGGGACATAACAGACAAAGAGAAAATTTAGGGAATCATTAGATCATACTTCAAAATCCTATACTCCACAAAATTGGGAAACTAAAAGACATGGACATCTTCTGGATAAATACCACTTACCAAATTAAATCAAGACCACATAAAGGACTTAAATAGACTAAGTAAGGAAATAGAAGGGGTTAATAACAGTCCTTAAATAACAACAACAGCAACAAAAGCCCAGAGCCAGATGGCTTCAGTGCATAATTTTACCAGATATTTAAAGATGAACATATACATATACTCCTCAAACTGTTCCATAAAACGGAAACAGAAGGAGCATTGTTAAGCTCTTTTTATGAGGCTATGGTCACCTTGATACTCAAAGCACACAAAGACAAAACAAAGAAAATGAAGTACAGACCAATCTCTATTATAACACTGATGTAAAAATATTCAATAAAATAGAGATGGCTTAGAGGTTAAGAGCACTGGTTGCTCATCTAGAGGTTTTGAGTTCAGTTCCCAGCAACCACATGGTGGCTCACAACCACCTATAATGATATCTGGTACCTTCTTCTGGTATGCAGATGTACATTGATGCAGAATGTTGTATACATAACAAATAAATAAAATATTTTTTAAAAAAAGACACAAATCCAAGAATATATAAAAAGATTACTCACTATGATCAGGTATACAACATCCAAAATATGAAAGGATGGTTCAAAATAGGAAAATTTGTCAATATATCATATAAGCAAACTGAAAAAATATAAACACATGATCATCTTATTTGATACTGAAACACCTTTGACCTTATCCAACACCCCTTCATGATAAAGGTCTTGGGGATATCAGTGATACAGGAAAAGTACACAAACATAATAAAGACAATATACAGCAAGCTGACTGCAAACACCACACTAAATGGAGAGAAACTCAAAAAATTCCACCAAATCAGGAACAAGACATGGTTCTCTACTCTCTCCATATCTATTCAATATAGTACTCAAAGTTGTATCTAGAGCAATAATAAAACAAAAAGAGATCAAGGAAGTGCAAATTAAAAAAAAAGAAGTCATACTTTCACTATTTACAGATGAAGTATACAAAGCTGATCCCAAAAATTCTACCAGAAAATTCATAGAGCCAATAATCACCTTCAGCAATGTGACAGGATACAAAATTAACTCCACAAAATAAATAGCCCACATACACACAAATAATATAAGGGCTAAAATAGAAATCAAAGACAAATCACCTTTTTCAATAGCAACAAATAACATAAATATCTTGGGATAATACTACCTTAAGAAATTAAAGACCAGTATGACAAGAATATTAATACTGATGAAAGTAATTGAAGACGATAGGAGAAAATGGAAAGATCTCCTATGTTCTTGGATAGACAGGATCATCACAGTAAAATGACAATTTTATAAAAAGTAATCTACAGACACAATCTAATCCCCCTGAAAGTCCTAATGCAATTTTTCACTTACCTTGACTTCATCTCAAAAACCAAAAAGCCAGGATTGTCAAAACAATCCTGTTAAGAAAAAGAACTTCTAGAGTCATCATCATGACTTAAAGCTCTACTATAGACCTATAATAATAACACCCACTTGGTATTGGCATAAAAACAGACATGTGGGTCAATGGAATGAAACTGAAGATGCTAGCATTAATCTACACACCTATGAACCCCTGATATTTGACAAAGAAGCCAAAAGTATATAATGGCAAATAGAAAGAGCTTCAAAAAATATTTATGGCATAGCATGATTGTGGCATGCTGAATAATGCAAATAGTTCCATGTCTATCATCCTGTACAAAACTCAAGTGCAAGGAGATAAAAACCTGAACAGAAACTCAGTTATAATGAACCTAATATAAAAGGAAGTAGGAAATAGCCTTGAATGCAATAATACAGGTGACTACTTCCTAAATATAACAACAGTAAGACAGACACTGAGAACAACAATCAGTAAATGGACCTCCTGAAACTGAGCACCTTCTATAAGGCAAAGATCACAATATAGTCAACAAGATAAAATTACAGCCTACAGAATGGGAAAATATCTTCATCAACCCTACATCTGACTCAGGGATGATCTCTAAAATATAGAAAAAACTCAAGAAACTAGAGATCAAAAAACTAAATAATCCAATTAAGAAATGGAATACTTACTAAATAGAGAATTCTCAGCAGAAGAATATTAAATAGCCAAAAGATACTTAAGGGATTGTTCAACATTCCTAGCCATCAGATAGATACAAATCAAAATAACTCTGAGATACCATCTTATATATGTCCAAATTTCTAATATAAAAACACTGATGACAGCTGGAGTGGATGTGGAGTAGGAAAGACAAGTCTCAGTCTTACCAAAAGCAGTATACAGATTCAATGCGATTCCCATGAAAATACCAACACATTTTTTTACAGATCTTGAAAGAACAATACTCAATTTTATTTGGAATAACAGAAAAGTTAAGATTGCCAAAACAATTTTGCTCAAAAAAAGAACCTCTAGGAGGCATCACCATTCCTGACTTCAAATTATAGTATAGAAATACAGTAATAAAAACAACTTGGTATTGGCATAAAAACAGACTTGTGGATCAATGGAATCAAATTGAAGTTCCTGACAATTACCCACACACCTATAAATAACTGATTTTTGAAAAAGAGGCCAAAAATATACAATGGAAGAAAGAGTATCTTCAACAAATGGTAGTGGCATAACTTTATGGCAGTGTGTAGAAAAATGGAAATAGATCCACACCTATCACCTTGCACAAAACTCAAGTCAAAGTGGCTCAAAAAACTCAATATGACCCCAGCTGAACTTGATAGAAAAGAAATTGGGAAATACCCTCCAATGCATTGGCATAGGTGACCACTCCCTAAATATAATATCAGTAGCACAGACACTAAGAACAACAATCAATAAGTGGAACCTCTTGAAACTGAGAAGCTTCTGTAAAGCCAAGGACACAGTCAATAGGAAAAAACGATAGCCTGCAGAATGGGAAAACATTTTTACCCACCCTACAATTGACAAAGGATTGATCTCTAAAATATGTAGAGAACTCAAGAAACTAAAGCTCAAAATCCTTAATAACCCAATTAAAAAATGAGGTTCAGAACTAAAAAGGGAATTCTCAGCAGAAGAATAAAAAATGGCTGAAAGGCACATGAAAAAGTGTTCAACATCTTTAGCTCTCAGAGAAATGCAAAAGAAAACAACTTTAAGATATCACCTTTTACCTGTCAGAATGGCTTAGATTAAAAACACAAATGACAGCCTATGCTGGAGAGGATGCTGAGCAGTGGGAACTCTCCTCCATTGTTGGTGGGGGTGTAAGCTTGTTCAGCTACTTTGGAATTCAGTATGGTGGTTTCTCAGAAAACTGGGAATCAATCCCCCCAAGGATCCAGCAATACCACTTTTAGGCATATATCCTAAAGACGTGCATTCGCATTCCAAAAGCATATGTTCATAGCAGCATTATTCATAATAGCAAGAACCTGGAAACAACCTAGATTCCCCTCAACTAAAGAATGGATTAACAAACTGTGCAACATCTACACAATGGAGTACTACACAGCAGTAAGAAAAAATGATATCCTAAGATTTGCAGTCAAGTGGATGAATATGGAGAATATCCCCCTGAGCGAGGTGTTACAATCAAAGAAGGAGAAGCAGAGGACGTACTCACTCATTTAAAGAGAGAGAGAGAGAGAGAGAGAAAGAGACAGAGAGAGACACACACAGAGAAAGATTTTATTGTGTCATTATACACAAGAGCTCAAGGCTAGAACATAGCTAAATGATCCAGTGCCTCACTTCTGCATTGATGGCCTCTGGCAGGGGTGTGGCTGAGGAAAGACTTGTTTTCTTTAAGGATCTGGCCACAGGGAGTCTAATTATGCTCCAGTAAGTAAATGAGCAGCATGAATGGGAGTTATTTTAAATGGGGAGATTATAAGAGTGGTCATGAATCTGAGAGGTGTGATAACTGGAATTGATGGGGTGCATGATGTAAAATCACCAAATAATAAATAAATAAATAAATAAATAAATAAATAAATAAAGGAATATAAAAGTATAACAACAAAAGGGAAGAAAAAAGAAAGACAAACCTCCATTGCTGCTAGTAATGAAAATTTGTACAGCCAATTTGGAAAATTAATATGGCAGTTTCTCCAAAAATTGGGATATCTAATCAATCTACCAAATGATTCAACATTACTACCAAATGATTCAACTGTACTACTACTACAATAAACCTGCATATTCTTAATACAAAGACATGTGGTCAAATTTATTTTATGAAGCATTATTAATAAGAGACAGAAGCTGAAAGCAACCTAGATACCCCTAAACTGAAGAATCAATTCAATATTTGTAGTAGATTTACACAATGGAGTACTAATCAGCAGAAGAAAATGACATCCTGATATTTGCAGTCAAATAGATCAAACAAAAAACAAAAAATCTTCCTAAGTGAGGTAATGCAGATCCAGGAGACAAACATGATATGTACTTGCTCATAACTAGATTTTTTATTGTAAAATAAATGGTAATCAGGGTACAATCCATAACCCCTGAGAATTGTGTAAAAGGACAAACCTAAGAGAGACATAAATGGATTCTCGTGGGAAAGGTAAATAGTTCTGAGTAAATTGGAATCTTAGTGGAAGAGCCGGCAAGAAGAGGTAGAATAGATGCCTTGATAGAAGTAGATCAGATGTGGTGGGAGGGGGAAGAGACCTTCAATAAGGATATACAGGGATGGAAAAAAAAAATTCAGAGGGAAAGCTGAACACAAAGAAAATATATGTGTAGTAATCTTATTTGCATTTCCACCCTTGGTAAGCCATGCTTATGATTATTATCCTCTGTATAGTTATTGTTAACTCTTCGGCATTTTTTTTTAAAAATTCTTTTTACTGGTTTTTTTTTGATAAATACAAAATAAAGAAGAAAAAAAGAGAAGTAGATTAGATTAGTAGATACTACGTGGGATGAGAGAGAAACCTAGTGCTAGAAAAATACCCAAGAACCCATAAGCAGTAAGACTTCAAGCAATAGTGGAAAGAGTACCTAAACTGACCTTCCTCTATAATGAAATTGATGACTACCCTAATTACAATTGTGTAACCTTCATCCAGCAACTGGTAGAAGCAGATACAGAAATTCACAGCTAAGCACTGGGTCAGGTTCCCAATCTAGTTGATGGGAGGAATCAGGGTATATATTAGCAAAGGATTCAAGATAATTATGAGGAAACCTACAATAACAGCTTACTGGAGCTCAGTGACTCTGAACTAACAGCTAGGGAACCTGAATGAGATTGAACTTGACCCTCTGAAAATAGATGACTGTTGAATGGTATAGGAAGTTTGTGGGAACTCTGGCATTGGGACCAGAATTTGTTCTTAATGCATGAACTAGCTTCATGGAGCCTATTCCCTAAAGAGGAACACCTTGCTCAGGTTTATTTCTGATCAGAGTGGCTTGGTTCTACCTCAAGTGAATATTTCAGACTTCATTGACTCTTCCTGCGTGTCCTCACGTTTCTGAGCAATGGAGGGAAGGTAGGGTGGACAGAAACAGAGGAATAACTGGGAAGGGAGAGGGAATGGGAATAAGTGGTATGTTAAAGAATTTAAATTAAAAAAAATGATAGAGTTGGATGCCGAGATTCATAGGTAAGCACCAGGTCAAGTACCCAGTCCAGTTGAAGAGAAGGAAGAGAGATTATATAAGCAAAAGCAACAGGATCATGAGGAAGAAATCCACAGAGATAACTAACCCAAGCTACTGGGAGATCATTGACTCTGAAATGACAGCTGAGCAAACTACCTGGAAAAAAAAAAAAAAAAAAAAAACTAAACCCTGCAAATTTAGATGACAGTTGAAAGGCATGGACAGTTTTTGGAGCCTCTTGCAGTAGAACCAGAGTTTATTCCTGGTGCATGAACTGCCTTCTTGGAGCCAGTTCCTACAGAGAAACACCTTACTCAGCCTTGATACTGGGGGAAGACCTGGATCCTATCTCATCTGGATATGACAGAGAGAACTGACTCACCTTGGGATTCCTTGCCCTCCCTGGGGAATGGATGGGAATAGGAGGTGGGAGGATGCTGAGGGACAACTAGGAGAAGAGGAGGGAGGGGGAACAGTGACAGATATGTGAAAATCTTTTTTAAAAAAAATAAAAATGTAAACATGTTTTAATGATAACCAGATATAATAACTATTTGTAAGTATATTATCTAAGTGCTCATTTGGTAATTTTGAAATTTTTCCCATTAAAACACAGTGCACACAGGCTGCAGGGATGTCTCAGAGGTTAAGAGCACTGACTGTTCATCCAGAGGTCCTGAGTTCAATTCCCATCATCCACATGGTGGCTCACAACCATCTATAATGACATCACATACCCTCTTCTGTATACTGTATTCATAATAAATAAATCTTTAAAAAAAACAGTGCACTGATTTTCTTTATGGTATAGATGATATATAATAGTCATGTTTTATAATTTTCAATGAATTATTTGTTTCATATACAGCAGGCAAGATAAAATAATAGTGAATGTTGGATAGAAGCATGAGATAAATCGAAACCATCGTCAAATCAGGCATTTACCAGCACATGGTAGAAATTTATTAGAAATGTCATTTTCTTCAGTCGTCTGCACTTTGTTAGCCTTCCCTCCCTGGCTGAGTAGCTATCTTTCCTTTTCTACTGTAGGCATTTTTATATCATAGGATATACAACAGTAACTCCTATTAGCATTAGTTTACCTGCTGCTTCTAAAGATACATTGTTTACAATATTCTTAGAAGCTTGTTGATTTTCTCTTCCCATTTCAGTGAAAGACATACAGACTGACAAATTACATGGGGATACTTGACATAGATATGCTTTCATCAGAAGTCAGGCTAAAGCATGGATAGCCTCACTTACAGAGTCATCTCTCAGATAAAACTTCCTATTACAATTTAACAAAATAATTTGCTCTGCAACAATATGAATTGGGAGCTGGCTATTCTCAAGTTCACAATTTGAATGTATAATTCAGGTAACTACCCAGGATGCATCAGCCATACCCAAAATCAAATCACTCCTATAGCAAATTTTGTACCACTGATAATATATTCACCAAAATGGTGGAGTGACTTTAGATTTTATGTTTTATATTTTATACTATTGTGTGTACTTTTGTTTTAAAACAATTAATTTAGATTTAAGTCCCAAAACAAAATTCATATTTTATTTCAGTACATATCACTTCAAATTCCAGTATTTTAAATGGCAAAGATACAATAATAACTGCTGCATTCCACCAAACTGTGGGAAACAAAACCTACACTTATATAACTCTAAGACAAGATAACCTATGAGATTAAATTTAGTATTTGTGTATGACTGATAGAAGATATCACTAAAAGCAAGTATAGACTAAATGAAGATAAAATTTTTATCTACTGGTACCCAAAAATAGTAAATTATGTTAATCATTGAAACTTTTATAGATTATGAAAAATAATGACTCTTAATATATGCATTAAAACTTTCTGTTGGTGGGTTAAATGTTAAGTGTATGATCTTAGATTTAATATTATGCTATGTAAGCTGGAAAACTGTTCTGGACAAAAGGGAATGTTGTGTATATCAACAGCAGTGTAACTGCATTGACATTTCTCTCTTTGCTTATAATCACAATGCAAACAGTAGAGAGCACCTGATTAAAAAAAAAAAAAAAATCATGAAGGGATCTCAGCTTCTACAGTAATCAGATATCTGACAAAAGAATGTAGTTACTTACTAAGAAAAAGAATCTGTGATATCTGAGTTCTAAGTTCTGTATTTCCAGTTTAACATTATAGATTGCACTTAATATTTTATTAAGGAAGTTTGTTATTTTCCATAATTAATATTTTCTGTAACCTTCTTTGCTCTTTCCCTTAGAGATATTATATTCTGGAATAGACTACGAATTAAAATATCACTTTGACATTATATAAAATGTTATATAAATGAGTCTTGTCACAACCCAAGTTTCTATTCTGAACTCAGACTTGATCGTCATACAGAAATAGCAGGATGACTCATCATCAGTGGTTCTCTAGAAAGGCTGGGAGCTTGTTTAAAAGTTAATAAAATTCTTCACCTCATTCTCATTAGTCTTGGCTGACAGTCTCAATCACAATTCCGTACAGACCAAAATAGAATCACGGAAATTTCAAAGACTGCATGACTAAAGGTAAAATCAACCAATGGAGACAGCCAAAACAATTAACTTGCAGCAAGTGATGAGCACTTACAATGGAGAAGTTCCTGAAACTCAGACAATGATGAATGAAGACTCTTCCTCCCCTGACAGAAGAAAACGAGTTGGCAGTCTTCAGAATGAGAACATCTTGACCCAATGATGTGTAACAGATTTGACAATTGCCATCACCTATGCTACTTCTTATATCTGTACATAATGGTGTGTATTTTTATTTTTACTTCACTGAGGAAAATATTGATAAGTTTAAATTACTCAAATTTATTAATATCTTAGTTGTTGATTACTTTATATTATCCACATACACTAAATAAATAAATATAAAAATAAAATGAGTCCTGGGAATATTAGTTAACATTACTTGGTGACTTAAAGACATGGAAAATTTTCTATTTCTTAATATTTTAAATTTTAAAAAGCTAACGAAAGCACAACTAATTTTATTACTTAAGTAATACTGCATGCTTTCAGTACTATAACTCATAGCTGAAGTAGGGGGATTCAAAAGTTACAGGCCAAAAGGAATTGCCTCATTCTCAGATATAAAAACAATAATAATAATCATTCAAAGACAGTTATCAATTTTCTGAGAAACCACCATACTGCATTCCAAAGTGGCTGAACAAGCTTACACTCCCACCAACAATGGAGGAGTGTTCCCCTTGCTCCACATCCTCTCCAGCATAGGCTGTCATCTGTGTCTTTTATCTTAGCCAGTCTAACAAGTGTCAGGTGGTATCTCAAAGTTGTTTTGATTTGCTTTGCTCTGATGGCTAAAGACGATGAGCACTTTTTCAGATGCCTTTCAGCCATTTATAATTCTTCAGCTGAAAATTCCCATTTTAGATCTGAACCCCATTTTTTGGTTGGGTTATTCAAGGTTTTGGGCTCTAAATTATTGAGTTCTTTGACCCAGCAATACCACTTCTGGGTATATACCCTAAACATGCACAGTCACACTCCAAAGGCGTTAGCTCAACTATGTTCATAACAGCATTATTTGTAATAGCAAGAACCTGTAAACAAGTTAGATGTCCTTCAACTGAAGAATGGATTCACAAACTATGGTACATCTACACAATGGAATACTACTCAGCAGTAAGAAAAAAATGATATCTTAAAATTTTCAGGCAAATGGATGGATTTGGAGAATATCCTCCAGCGAGGTATCACAAACCCACAAAGATAGGCAGGGAATGTACTCACTCATTAGTGGACTCTAAACAATCAAACAAGAAAAAAGTAAAGCATTCCCAAGCTGCAAACCACAACCACTGAACAGCTTGGGATGAGAAACACCTTGGACTGACTCGGTGGATCCCACTCCCCCTAGAGGAACATCTGACTCAGTCTTGAGGTTGAGGGGAGAAAACTGGATCTGCCAGGAGTAGAGGCTGAACTAAGCAATATTGGGACCACCTGCCGCCTGCCCAGGGAGGGGATTGGGGTTTGTGGAGAAGAAAGAATGACCTGATGTGGTGGGAGGGGAAAGGGACCTTGAATAAGGATATACAAAGATAGAAAGTGTGACTTCTTTGTTCATAATAATAAAATAGAATTAAAAGTAAAAATACTTTTTAGACAAAAAATAAAATTATATAATATATTCTTAAAATAAAAGACAGTTACCTATGTATATATGTGTAAAATGTACATGTATATTTCACACATACTTTCCCAATTTTAATCTTTTCAGAATTCCTAGGTTGCTTGTATTCATTGCATATTCCTGTAATTCAGCATTTTTCATCAGAACTATTGTCACAAGTATTTCAGATTGAAAGATGCCCTAGAAATCTCCCAAACTAATATTTTCTTCTTTCTCTCAAGTAGTAGACCAAATCTAAGATGGAAAATCACATTCAGAAGATTAAATAACTGCATAATTAATAGCAAAGTATGTAGAACACAGGAACAAAAATTATGTCTGAATTAATGACTTCTTTGGTGTTTTCTTGGCTTTACAAATCCATTTAACTTTGTATCTGGAAAATACTGGAGTTATCTTTTCCATTCCCATATAAATAAATGATATATTCATTAACTTAATTTATATTATTTATTAATTGCAATGCACATTACAACAGTTTATAGGAATATATAATTTCTACTTCTGCATTTTAATATTTAGTGTTCAACTAACTCTAAGATTTCAATTCAACATTCTGTTTAAAACAATACTCTGAAATTTTAAGTAATGGCCAGACATTATGGCACATACTTGTAAACCTTGTACTCAAGAAGCAGAGACAGAAACATCTCTATAAAGCTAAGGCTAGCCTGGACTACATAGTGAGTTACATGACAGTCAAATCTACATAGTGAGATCATGTTTTTTAAAAGATGCACCAGTAGTCAAGTAATGAAAGATTGTGATAAAGCACATTTAGGTAATGTTGAGTTTAAATTTTAAATATCAAAGGGATAGACTGTTATGTTAGTATTACTGAAAACATAATTTATTTAGCACATAACATATTCTGGAATAATAATACATATTTTACAAGTATTTTCTAATTTAGTATCTCCAAATGCATGTGCTTAGTACTAATTATTACTCGTATTTACAAATAAGGTAACCAGTATTTGAAGAGCATCAATATTGTTTAAACCATATGTATCAAAAATATTAAGACAGAAAGAAATAATCTTTTTATTAGAGACCAAGCAGCTTTTTATATTTCCATGAAGAATTTGATTCCTGATCTTATTAGATTTTTTGGGGGTCTTTCTGATTGAACTCTATATTGCTAGCAGCAAGAATATTACTGTTAAAACTAATTTTTAATGATATCTAATCATGTTAGAGAAAATACATTTTGATATCATTTAAATAGCCAGCATTATATAATTCAGTGAGATGTCCCACAAAACTAAGTTCTTTGAGAGAATATTGCAATAAATTTTCTTAAATAAAATTTAGTATGGACAAGAGGTTAGGCCAGCATATATCATACATTCATGTACACTAAATTTACAAATATTGTAGTAAGACTTTCCTTCTTCATTTCTTTAGGGGTAGTTCCAAGTAAACGGGTGAACCCAAAAAGACTAGAAAGTAATGCTATTGAGGTGTATTGTGTAAAACTCCAAACTAACTAACAAAAATATTATGTTGGAAAAAGTAGAAGTATATGAGTATTTGTTTTATCTTTAATGCTGCCTCTTGAAAGGCCTGCACATCATTTTTTTCCATTTTATCTATTTCAATTTCTATGATAAAACATGTTATTTGCGAGAAGTTTTATTGAAATTTAAAGATTCTTTAGTTAAATATTTATTGAATAAAACATTTGCAAAAGTCATGAAAAGAGTTATTAATAGTGCATTTCAGCATCTGGATTAAAACATTATACAGCCTATTTGCTTTAAAATAATCACTAAATGGAGATATATTAAGTTTTAAGAACATTTTCAACATTTTAAATTAAGAAACCATTTGATTGATGTTTTCACTTAAAACATAAAATTCAAAAAGTGGAATTTTTAAGGTCTAATCTCAATAGACAAATAGACATGTAACTGCTGAACATAGTTCTTCCAAATTCTCTATAACTGGTTGAGAAGCTGGAGGGTTGGATCAGAGGTTAAAACTGCATGGTGATTTTCCAAGGAACCAAGGTTTTGTTCCTAGCATTCACTTCATCAGGTTCACAATCCTCTGCAATCCTAGCTCTAGGGATCTTATTACTTCTCCTGGCCTCTGCAAAACCTTCTCAAAAATGATGGACATAAACATAAACATACACACAAATGTATGTGCGTGAACACACACACATACAGAGAATGATAATAAGTTTATTCGAAAATGAAAAAGATTAGTTACAAACAGAAAGAAATAGTAAAAGTAACACCATCTGTTTTTTCTGTTGATGATATTAGTCTCATTTAATATTGAATTTAATATACTGGTTGAGAAGCCTAAAATACATTTCTGTTGTTAAAGTTGCATAACCTAAATATTAAATCTTTACCTACTGTTACATATCAACACATTAACCTTGAGAACCTTGGCCTAAAATATTTGCATGTAACAAAGTTTTATAAACAGAAAGTGAATCATAATTGTATCTTTTAAGTATGATTGTCAAGCCAAAGAACAAAATCATAACTAGCATGAGTAGCAGAATTGTGTTTATGTATGTATGTGTGTTTCTATGAGTGTGTGTGACAAAACATATATTTAAATTACTTACAGTTTTATTTTGTGTGTGCACATGCATGCATATTCATGTATGTGTATAGAAGTATATGTGTCTGCATAAATGCTTGTTTGCCAGAGCACAAGAGGAAATCAGAGGAAACCCACAGAATGTGCTGTTCTCCTCATGGTGGGATTAAGGGATTGTACTTTGTCATATTTGTCCAAAAACTGCCTGTGCCCCTTGAGTTGTCACACTAGCTGTGAATTAAATTATTTTATTAATGTATAAAAGTATAGTTATTTAAACATTAAACATTATGTGTATCCCATGCTTATGTATATATGAGACAGTACATGGATGTCAACATGTATAGGTTGTATAATATTAAATTTAACACATTCATTTACAAATTTGCAGGTAAAAGTTTTTTTATAGTATCCATTTTTTATTATGAACAAAGTCATATTTTTTTACCAGTGTATCCCCTTGTTCAAACTCCCTTCTCCCTCCCTACTCTCCCAATCTCTCTCTCTTCTAATTCTTTTCTTTTGGTATACAATTTTTTTTTTATTTCTACTCACTCTGTTGTGCTCTGTACAATTGCTCTAGAACATCATACTCTTCTTTATCACAGTAGTGTTATCACTTTAAATGGCCTATTTATACCATACATGCCATACTAATGAATCAAACATAAAATTCTTAACTATCATAAATCCATTGCCATTGATTTGGTAGATATTATGCATTATTGTATAGTTTAGACTGAATATAAATTTTTCAAAGAAAATGATTGCCAAGTTGCTGTAGAAATAAATTTATGAAGATGTATTACAAAACTTCAGTGAGTAAGTCTATAGGGCTTTTGTATATAGGGGCAAAAGAAAGACTGTGAAGCTCAGAAACCTTCCTAAACATATATATTCAATAGGTTAAAAACAACAGTGTCAATGAAGTCCAGTGCAACAAGTTAACTTTCAACAAAACAGTTTGATGAACTAGAGCATTTGGTTCAGTGTTGGAATGTTTTCCTAGCATGTCTCTGCTTTTGATCAGTAGAACTGCACAAAACCCAATAATATTGGTAACTGAAACAATGATTAGACATTAATTTCTATTATGTATTTATTTATAAAGAAATACCAGGTACACATTAGACCTGTGAGTGCGTATACATACAAGGATTCTTTTAAAAGAACACAGGGGACCACACATGAATTTTAGAAGACAATGTTTATTTTAAACCAGAAACAATCAGTAAAAATCATATAGACTGAGAAGTTAGAAAGCATGAGAAGTAAAATTTTTTAAAACATTTTTTTTTATTTAAAAATGGTTTATTTTTTCATGTATCCCCCTGCTCACCCATTCTTCCCTGTTGCCAATCCCACCCAGTCAGTCTTCAGCCACTCCAACCCCATCCCCCACTCCCTCCCTCAAAGGGCAGGAAGTCCCAAGGTGGGTCAGCTCAGCATGGTGTGTCCACTCCAGGCAAGTATGATTTTCTCATCCTAATATCAAGGCTGGCTTAGGTGTTGTTCTGAAGGGAATGAGCTCCAAGGTGCCAAGCCACTTACAGGAACACAGTCTGATCCCATACCTTGAGGCTCCACATACTGCCTATGCTAACAGACAGGTGCCTACTCTTGGAAGGCCTAGCTCTTTGTCCTGTTCTTGATTCATGTATGCCTTTATGAATGGAATTGTCACAGAATGTGAAAAAATATGAAAACATAGGTATCTGAGTTAGGACTCTAACTCATATCAAGAGTATAGTTTTCTTGCAGAAGAGTAAAATGAATAAACCTTTCTCTTCCTGAATAAAAAAGTAAGCACAATAAAAAATAAACACAGTATTATTTAATAGGCACTTGCCCAATGATAACAAAAATGTTCATTATCATCAGTTAAAGCAAAAAAATTTTAAAGATTATGAGGTAATCTGACAAAATATTTCTACATGGGAACCTAAAATATAGAAAAACCAAAGATAATAGAGATGGCACATTGTCAGACTGATAGGTCCAAGTGATCTAAGTATCCCAACATTGTAGTTATTTAAAATAATTTTAGAAAGCTATCATGAATGTTCTATATATGTGAAATATGGAAATATGGGCTGTGAGAAATATTCTATATTTAGTAATTCATTCTACTAGTGTGCATATTAATATTAAAATTATACAAAATATATGTACAAGGTTCTAAAATAATTTTATTTATAGTAAGCTGTACCTTGAATTAAATTATGCTTGCCTTTATGAATAGATTAGTAAATAAACTATGAAACAACTATAGAGTATATGATTAGGCATTATCTCAAAGCAATGTAGCATGAAATAAAAAGTATAATTCTTACAAAGGTAACGTTACAGAAAATGTTCAGTAGTAAGAAACATAAATTGTAGTTTCATTTACCTGAGATCACAAAAATTTCTCTTAGCAAACTAATGTAGGGGAATCTAGGTAAGGTGGGTTTTTTTTTTTTTTTTTTTTTTTTTTTTTTTTTTTTTTTTTTTTTTTTTTTTTTTTTTTTTTTTAGAAGACACAGAAAAGAAGTCTGAAATTACTAAACATATGGCCATAGCTATAATGTTATCTTAATTATCACATTATCACTTTCTACTATGTCTACATTTTATTTTATTTTTGAATGTTTTTTAACAGAATTTTAGGTTTGCACGAATTATGGGAATTCAAATTTTCTCTGTTAAAATTATAAAACTACGGATGTTTTCTTTATTAGTATTTTACATTTTAAGTTTGGCTTAAAAATGCTATATTATTGGGTTGTTGGTGGACATAGTTGCAGTGTTGGTGGTGTGGAGGTGAATGGGGGGGTGTTGTTTGTGTTCATAAACTGCTCTTCCTCAGATTTTTCTGCTTCATAGCATTTAAATTCACTTGCTTTTGGTCAGTATGAAGTTTCATTTTGGAAATCAGCATCTTAAGTTGAAGGATATCCTGTCAGTTTTCAACAGAGGAATTTATTGCTGAGTGTACACATAGTTTTGAATTATGTTGGGACTCAGAAAGCTTTTACTCAAAAGTTAGTTGACTTTAGTCACTAATGTGTAAACTTTCTAGGCTATTTCTGTATGCTGTTGTCATTACTGAAGATGGGCCATTCTAAAAGGTCAATGATAGACTCCTTGTATTTGTATTATCTATTGTTACTTACTGGGCAGTGTTTGCTTTAAGATTTAGAAGTCATAGCATCCAAAACTATTTTGTTAAACCTTTCAGTGTAATAGATAAATCACAAATAGTTATAACTTGCTTTTAGTTTTAAATGTTATTTCTATGTCTTTTTTAAGAGTATTAATAATTTTTGGTTAGCATAAAAAGTGACCCTTATAGTGACACTGATACAGAGCATTTTGGTTCCTTTCTCTTCCTTTGTCTTCTTTTCCTTCCCAAGCCTTTATCTATTCTCTCCTTCGTTCTCTTTCTGCTCTCAAACAGTCCTGGTTGTGCATTCATATCATACTCACATGCATATGCCACCACATACTGTAAATCTAGACCACGCATTTGAAGAAAGCAGACAATATTTAACTTTATTTTTTATTGCAAGTTCTCTGAAAGGTATAAAAATACTAAGTACATAAAAGATATAAATATTTTTTAAACTATAGAATAGATAAGCTTCTATAATAAGTTTTGAGGTCATGGTAATCTCTACAAAAATAGCTATAATAGTCCAAAATAGCTATAATCAGCAAATCTGAATAAATACTGGACATAATAAAGAGAAAAAAAACCCTATTCACTATTGGTGAGGGCTGCAAATTAATAGTCACTGTGAAAAACAGCTTAGAGATTGCTCAAAAACGTAACCTAACACAATCTTATAACCTTCTTGTATGAAGTTTTTGACCCCATATGGGCCAGAGGTCTGACCTGCCTATGACTGCTCCCCCCACACACACAAAATAATGACTCAGACGCTTCTATTAATTTTATCTCATTTGGCCTATGTCTCAGGCACATTGCTAGCTAACTTCTTCATCTTAATTCAATCACTTCCATTAATCTGTTTTTCCATGTGGTGGTGACTGTGGCTTACCCAGATTCCTTATGCTTCTTCTTTGGTTCCTACATAGAGTCTTTCTGACTCTATCCTCCTTCTCCTGCCTATCCTCTGATTCTTCCACCTACTTCTATGTCATGTGACACAGGCCAAAGCAGTTCCTTTATTTACAGTATAAAGACAAACATTCCCACCACACTTCTTCTTTTTTGTCTAAACAAAATGGAAGATTTCAATTTTAATATAGCAAAATTACATATAACAAACAGCTATCAAACAAAATTAAAGAAAATATTTCATCATCTACCTTATTTTTGTGAGTCAAAGATTCATATATAATATATCTTTTAAAATAACTGAGGAAAACTATCCCTATAATTTTTAAGCCTTCAACTCATCAAAGACCTTAGAAGAACATAATATTACTCAAGTAAACAGGAAGAGCAAGCAACTTCCAAAATCTAGAAATGACAGAGATGACACCTGTCTTCCTGGACAGTCATCCAAATTTCCTTTGTAATTTGAGGAATCCATCTTCATCCTATAGGTCCAGGGTCTCTGGCATACCTTTCAGTAATACATGAAATCTGGCATGGTCTGTAAGTCACTTCTCTTTGTATCCTGAAGAATGCTTGTCAATTTTCTCTGCAGAGTTGGAATCTGAATGCTCATGTCAGCTTATTTCACCAAAGTTCAGAGGTTGCTTTCCTATGGAACCTGCATGTCCAGTTTATACAATATACTGTCAAGCAGTCAATACAAGAATAATTTCTTGTCCAGTGTCTAACTTTTATCACAAAGTAAATTCCACATGAACTTTCTTCAATGCCCATCATTCTTTTGAAATACATTGGTGCTACTAGGAGCAGACCTGTCTCACTGTTCAGGAAATTCTAAATGCTTAAAATATTTTAAATGCAATATTCTGCAGATCTTTGAAGTTTGTGAAGACTACCTATTTTATAGAAATACATCTTTGTATTCCTACAAAAGCCTAACTAACATGATTATGTTTGGTTATCATAGATTGCTGTCAACTGCAATTCTTAATTACACATTACAATTTTAAATGAGTTACATGAACATCATACCTTAAACAAGAATAGAAAAATACATACAGTATAAAATTTGACCTTAAATTTGCATCAATAAACCAAAATCCATCTGTCTTCTTAAATCATTCCTATATCATATTCTCCCTCCTTTTTTAAAAAAAGAGATTGACTATGACCATTAAACATTTATAATGAAAACAAATTTTATAAGCAATATTTTGGGAATTTGGGCGTAGCTTTCTTTTACTATTACCTTCTGATTAAGGGGCTTTGGCAATCTCATGGGGTCCTGAGGCCTTGGATCATCTGAGTTGTTACCCTGGAAGCTGATATTCCCATCAGAGAATTTCAGGTGGCGTTAGTGGATGAAACCATATTTGCCTGGAAACAATCCAAAGGTTTTAATCTTCTGTGGAAACAAAAGCAGAAATTCTTTTCCAAGGCAACATATCCTTAGAAACAAATTTCAAAGTCAAGTCAATACCTTTAAAATATGTTTGTTTAACTTAACAGCCTTTGCAATCAATTGTCTTTCTGCAGTTAGGTCATTAAAAGCTTAAAATTAAAAGAAAACACAATAATAACCATAATCCAGACTCTTTGTGTATTTGCCATCTTTATGTCGCTTTTTATATTTTATACCTCTATTTCTCCTTTTTAAGGGCTTTTCTATCCCTTTTCTTTTCTCTCCCAGTCTATGTATTCTTTGTCACACACATTTTAACACATATAAATAAAGGTTTTTCTTCATCTGAATCTATTTATTGTAAATTCTTAATTATTTCTCAACCAGGAGACCCCCATTTTAAAAAATGTTAATATTGCTTTGATTGCTGACTCTGCTCTGTTTGGTGTCTTTTCAACATGGTGAAGGTGTCAAAGCCATGCTTACTTACTCAATTCTTAGTGGTACACAGTTCTTAAGGAACCAGAGTTTTTGCCAATGAAGATAAGGAAGGAACCGTGTCTCTGCTCCCTGCCATCAAACAGAGCAGACTCAAAAAAATGCTGCTACCAAAAAAACTTTTTGACTCTAATCCTTTTTTGTTCAATATAAGGAGAAACCTTAAATAAATTACATGCAGCTTGTTGTTTGTACTGAGTCTTTTGTGAGAATTTTGGATCTGGCCTTAAGTTGCCTGCTGCAGACCAACCATTTTTAAATTCATGCCTGAATACTTCAACATCTCTGTTCCACGACTCACTTTATACAACAACTGACTGTATGCAATTCGGGAAGTTGCTTTTGGTTCTGTTTCTGTGCTATAGAATGCTTTTTAAACTATCTCAGGCTTAATGTGTGTTTTTGGGGTAGGGGCCCATTAAATGCCAACTGTTGTACAAGGTTTCTGACCCCTTAAGAACCTACCCACCTACCACTGCTTTTCATTCCCAAAAATGACTCAGACAATTATATTAATTTCATATTTTTGGCCTGTGTCTCAGGCACATTGCTAGCTAACTCTTTTATCTTAATTCAAACCATTTCTATTCATCTGTTTTTCCATGTGGTCTTGCCCGTGGCTCACCTGGGTCCCTTATATGTTTCTTCTTTGGTGGCTGGATAGAGTCTCTCTAACTCCATCCTCCTTCTCCTGCCCATCATCTGATTTCTCCACCTAGTTCTATGGCATGCAACACAGGCCAAAGCAGTTCCTTTACAGCATACAGGCAAACATTCCCACAACATAACCTACCTATATTACTCCTGGTGATATACTTAAATAATTCTAAACATTAATTAGAGGTTTTGAATCCTATTCATTTTTATTGGTGCTTTATTCATATTGGCAAAAACTAGACTACCTTATCATCTTCTTATTAATGAAATATATATATATATATATATATATATATATATATATGAATACTACTCAGCACTGAAAATTACATGAAAATAAATTACTTTATATACTATATAATACATAAAATCACAGGAAAATATTTTTTCCTATGTGTGGAATATAGTTTATGCTATATGTATATATATATGTATGTATATATATAAATAAACAAGTGCATATATGGGTCAGTATAAACTGTTGTAGAATGAGAAAATTTAAATAGGAAAGACTTGTTTTCTTTAAGGGTCTGGCCGCAGGGAGTGTAATTATGCTCCGGTAAGTAAATGAGCAGCATGAATGGGCATTTTTGTAAATAGAGAGATCATAAAAGTGAGTATGAATAAGAGTGTCCTGATAACTGAGTTTAATGGGGTTTATGATATAAAATAATAAATACATAAAAAAAAGAAAATGCAGGGTGTGGGGGTGTTTGGGGATGTGTTTTACAATAAAATTTGTAAATTAAAAAGTTGTAATTTTTATATATTTTATAATCAAAGCTGTTCATGTTAAAATAGCTGTTTATAAATTTTTGCTTCATGAATTCATATGAGAAGATCTTTCTTCCATCTCTTAATATGGGTCATGACATAAGTAAATGACTATAACTAAACTTTAAAAAAAAGGTAAAAATATAAATTACCATGGGGAATAAATTTCCTTGTTATAACTGTTACTACAAAATTGTAAGGTTTGTCATTTTTTCATGACATCAGGTATTAATAGTAAAATAGATCAAGAAATTAAAATAATTGCTACTGATTTGGGCATTAACAATGATACTGGAGGTAATTTACTCACAAAAGAAGATGTAAATAACAGCAAATTTCTCTAGTCTTTTCTCTTCAGAAATAATAAATGTTAATGAAAAAGATCGTGTTAGGTGAGCTTAATTTTAATTTGGTAAAATATCTTATAATAACACTTTTTATTATTATTAATAAAAGAGAAAGAAAAGAAAAAAGAAAGTTGGGAGGGCAGGCAAGAAGAGATTTGGGGAAAATGGTGGTGAGAAGACAAGGAGGGAAAGGAATAAACTATGAAACAAACAAGGAAGAAGAAAATGCTAATCAGATAATTTTATGAATGAATGCTATAATTTCCCTGACTTAAGTTTGGAAAAAAAAAGTCTTCCTTTCTCTAATCATTTTTTAAAGGTGTTTAAAAATAAATCTCAGCTCTTTAACTATTTTGACTTCTTAATTTTGTTTGCATCTTTGATATTTTCTTGCTCATAGGCACTTCCTTTTTACTACAATTTGCTTACCTTTTATCTAGTTAAAAATACTCCTTTGATATTACTTGTTGTTGTTCTCTACCAAATTCATGGGATTCTATGAAATTCTCTATACATGGATTTATAATCTTAATCTATAATAATGTATTTACAAGTAGGTTATTTTTGTAATAATTATATTTGAACATTTGTTATTACTTAGTTACTGATTTAAAAAAAATTCAAGTCAATTTCTTAGTTTCCAAATGTCCCAAGTTTAGGTGACCATGTTTTTTATGTTCTGAACAATCATATTATTGCAAGGCATGTTCCTTACTAGTTAAATGTTTAGAAATTCTCTAAAGTTTTTGCATGATTTGTTATTTAATTTCCTGCATGTAGTATGCTATTTTTCTTCTAGATTCTGTATATCTTGTAGTTATGAACTTTAGTAATTTATCAGAATCATCTTGCTATGTCTCTATATTTTTCTGAAGTTCAATAATTCTTATAAAACATGTTCACAATAAATTTGAGTTTAACAATGACTTGGGCAAGTGCCCCTTTGCTTTTTTGAAGTATGTACTTGTTCTCTACTATTTTGAGTATCCCATAGATTTCTGAGGTTATATTTGTGTATTATATTCATTTATATTAAATTATTTTGCTCTTGTCATTTTTATTGTTATGCTTTTGCTTAATTAGATATTTCTCATAATTTATAAGATCCACTGTGAAGCCACTATGAAGCAGACTAATGTTCTATAGTTTGATTTTTTGATACATGTTTTGATTTACTTTATTTTTACCATGCTGATTTCCTGAAGATTATAATTTTTTTCATTTCAGCATATTTTTTAAAAAATATTATTTTATTTTTGTTTCTATTTTTATTTGTGTCTACTAAAATATAAGCATAATTTTAGCAAAAATTCTGTTTACTCTCTTTATTTCTACATTTAAGTGCTGATAACAGGATGGAGATTAAGTAGATATATGCTAAATAACTATTAAAATAATAAAAAATAAAGGTATGTGCAAATAAATTTTAATATTTTAATTTCAATGCTAACTTTTTGACTGTTTCTTTCTAAGGTGACAATCTGGTGCATGACTTTTACAAATGATCATTGAACTTTGCACAGATGAAGCCAAATAAAAGCATAGAGTCATTGAAAAACATGTTTTTATGAGCACAGAACAGTTTTCAGATGCTCTCCTCTACAAAAAAAGAAAAAAAAATGTTAATGAAGTGATCAGATGGATCTTCTCAAACACTGATGGCAATGTGAAAAGGCAAAGTATTTCTGGGGAATAATTGGCTATAGAAGTTAAAAGGATCATGAAGAAAGACAAGGCAAAGAAAGCCATCAGACTTCAATTAGGGCTATGTTTCTTACAGGTATGGCTGTGAGCCAAGCCTTTAACGGCTGAGCTAGCCCTCCAACCCAGGGCTATATCTCTAAAGGAGAAGAAGATGGAAAGAAGAGGATGCAGAAGGAACTTCCAGATTTAAGTAACTCAACTCTACCCTGAACACTTGAACAAACCAGAAATGGCAATTCCTGTGCTCCTAAGGTTATAAGAACTTTCTCAGGTGTGTATGACTCTGCTTTCAAGTGAAAACAATTTTATAAAAAAAAAAAAAAAAAACACATTTGCCACCCTACCACAAACCCAACTCACACTTTCTATTTATGCAAAGAATTCAGGGAAGTTTAAAATTTTAGGAAACTAAAATCAGCATTAATAAGACCATATCTTTCCCAGAGCTTCAGAATAACTGTATGCTTCCTAAATCTTGACCATGTTACCTTGTGGTGACATGTTGTGTATTTAATAAAACCAGTCTGGAATATCATGAGATCTACCCACAGTCAATCCAGGAGGATCAAAGAATGAATCACACCTTTAATTCCAGCACTAAAAAAGATCAGGAGTGGTGACTTTCTCCTTTAATCCGAGCAGTTCTGTGTTTGAGGCCAGCTAGGTTTACAGAGGAAGTTCAAGGCTTCCAGACAGGCAATAGTGTTGCAATGCCTTTAATACCGTAATTCCAGAGACAGAGTACTTTCTGTGTTTTTGTGAGTTGAAGGCTAACTATCAAATAGTAGTAGCCTATGTCTTTAATCTTAATCTGGATGTAATATGACTGGGAGAAGAAAGTATTGAAGGCAGGCATAGGAAGACAGATGAGGCATTAGAAGTGACAAGGAGTGAGGCTGAAGAAGCTGAATGATAGCTGGGTGATATTTGACTGTGGTGTTTATTTGATATTTCAGCCTTTCCCCAATATCTCTTTGAGTTTCTTTTTAATACTACCAGAATTCATGCAACCTTACCTAGTATAATTTGTTTGTGGTAAAGAAATGAAGGTCTTCTTTGACCATTTTTGCAAGCCTTATGTCTGTATTTGCCTACAAAAGCTGTTTGTTTCCTTTCTCATAATTTATTGTGCCAGCAGTAATGTCCCAGGCATCTATCACGATTTGAGTGCATCCTACTTTTCTGTGATTAGAAATCTCTGCCTTTAAGCATTTGCAGATTAGAATATAGCTGGTATGATAGCCTACCATCAACTTTCCATTTGAACCTGAGTATATAATCCCTTTGAGATTATGGTTTAAGATATTATATTTTTTTCTTCTTCACAAGAATTCCCACCTGTTCTATTGAAAATAATTGTTTTCTTAAGCAATATTCCATAACCACAGTTTCCCCTTTCTCTGTTGCTACCAGTTCCTCGCCATCTCCTTTTCTGTCTGTATCCAATCTCTTTCTGGTTCTCATTAGAAAACAGTTGTAATATTTTGTGTAGACTTTTTTGTTATTCATTCTCATTTTATATAGTAAATATGTTAAGTATGCTGTAACTAGCATACAAAAAATTCACACATTACTAAAATCTAATCTTCAAACAGGTATGCTATTTTCATTTATATTCTTCCCCATATTACATGTCATTTTTATTTTCAAATACTCATACACAGCCTATATATATTTATATTCATATTTATATGTGTTGTTCTCAAATGACTAAATACTGAGTAAAGATATTTTCTCATCTACTCCCTAATTTTTAGCTGAACTGTTAATTCACTGCATAAAAGAAAATGAAAATAAATTCTAATAAGTGATGACAATATTGAATGAATGATTTTGATTTAGAAAGGTACCAAAAACTATAATTAAACAAAGTAGTAAAGGTATCCCCTGACATCTACATTTAATTTTGCTCTTGTACCTCCCTACAGACAATAATTTTATCATTTTCTGGTGAAGGATACATTAGCTGGCTTTGAATTATGAGTGCATTTTACTGTCTAAATACAAGGAAACAATATTGGTTTAAAATAGGCCGTACTGCCTTGCATTTCTCTGTGGGAAATTAAGGGAAGAAGAGAAAATGGTTTCAGCTCCTGTAGCACTGCCTACACCAGAATAGAATTACAATTATGTTGCAGGTGGAAAACTACTCAAGGTACCTGCAGAGTACAGATAAGGTTGTTCATGGCCATCCGTGCCCCAGGTGGTTTAACTTAATTTGTGGAGTAGGTAGAACCCATATTAATCAAATAGCCCTAAACACTAGTCTTTTGAAACAAAGTACAACTGTGTCTGCTTTTCAGGATATGTTTTAGCATGCATTTTTTCCTGGTTCTAATTATATTAATTCTTTATTTTTAAACCCATCTCTAGACTCATATTGTTACCCTTAAATGATTATTCAGAATTTTCACATTAAAAGGTTTTCATACCAACAAAAGGAATGATGACACTCAGTTTGCATTGTGTCAGAGATGCCATGTTCAAACAATGGCATCTCAACTAAAAATTTGTCATCTTATATTCTGCCTATTTTTATGAGTTATTGGAAATGAAAAATTTCTGAAGTGTGAGACATTTTATCATTCATTAAAGCGGTGTTAGTGTCAACTCGAAAAGCATCCCTTGCTACTCTAATAAATATGTTTTTTATCAACACAACATATTAAACATATATTTTAAAACATAATATTATTTTAAAAGTATTGTTCATTTAGTCCATTTATTGTGCATCATACATGTTAGGTTGGCAAAAAGTTTGAGGCTATTTTTATTTATTTCAAAACATTTTTATAAATACATGCATTATATTTAATTAAATTTGTTTCTTTTTCCTCCATCTGTCCCTCTCCACAATATATCTCCCTTTCAGCTTCAAATAAACACATCCATGCACACACCTGCATATACACATACATAATCTACTGACTCCAATTAATGATGTCCTCTAATAAACATGAATATAAGGAGGTCATGTAGCAGCAAGGCTTTGGAAAATAAGAAATTGTTCATTCCTCCAAAGAAAAAACAGTCCTCTTTCTCAAAAGCTTTCTCAAAATGATTTCCACATACTAGAAAGTGCCTCAGACCTATTTCCTGATGCCTTAATATATTTATTTGATGGTAAATTAAAAATTCATGACCTCAAGTCATTTGCAGATAAAATTAGAAGCAGTGTGATTCTCAAGTAAACTCCATATTTGAATGTGTAACCACTCTGAGTTGTTCATGGAAATAAAATACAAGTTGCAGTTAACAGTTGTGGTGAGTTCATGTGTGCAACAGCTGTGCCACGTCTAGAAGACAACAGTTACCAACCTTCCCCTCACCATCCAGCTCTAATTTATCCTCTTGTCACTATGGATTTCTATATGATAATACAAATGTTCCATCTACAGCTACACACCCATAGTCACTCACTATCAGAATTTTAATGTCTTATGATTCTCTGTACTAACCACTATGTATTGCAATAAAATCTCTTTGCCCAATTTCATCACAACTACATGTTCCTGGATTGGTAGGAACAACTACATGCATTTAGATTTATATATGATAATACAAATGTTCCATCTACAGCTACACACCCATACTCACTTACTATCAGAATTTTAATGTGTTATGATTCTCTGTACTAACCACTACGTATTGCAATAAAATCTCTTTGCCCAATTTCATCACAACTACATGTTCCTGGATTGGTAGGAACAACTACATGCATTTAAATAAAGAAGACAAGTTGACATCATGACCATTAAACAACAATAACAACAAGCATCAAAATGTCGCTTCCTTGGTTTATCTCTCCTCTAATCTAGGCTATGTACTATGTTTACAGTAAAATGCAAGTAATTTCTTCTTTGTAAAATGAAGCTGAAACATAGACAAGGGGGAGAAGAAAAAAAAAATAAAGGGTTCCAAAATTGAAGATGCATGAGGAAACTTTGTAAAAACCTCTACTAGTTTATAAGCTAACTAAAAATAATAAAAAATATAAGTTTGACAGAAATAATATACCTGGGGAAACAATTCTGTTCCCAGGGGATATGGGTTATTAAATGAAGACTTTGCCAAGAACAAGTTAGCACTCTATGTATCATTAGGGTAGTAATACATGACCTGATGTATATGCTTACCTAATAAAATACAAATACAAGTATCAGTTATCTCTAATTCATTGATATCATGGGTTAGTAAAGGAGCCTTTGTTATAATTTGGTTAAAGATGTTATACAGTTGGGTAATTTGTATATAAAACTACATACTTTCCTTTATCGCTTTTAATTTTTCAAATTTAGTATTTCAAACTAAATCTTATGGCAACAAAAATAAAATTATTCATAAACTAAGACAATTTTACTTGAAAGAGAACAAACAGAAGTTTCTGTAAGGCCAAAGACACAGTTACTAAGACAAAACAAAATCTACAGATTGGAAAAAGATTTTCACCAACCCTATAAGTGACAGAGAACTGATCTCTAAAATATAGAGAGAACTTAAGAAACTAGAGCTCAAAGCCCTAAATATAGAAACTTCTCAGTTTCAGGAGATCCCATTTATTAATTGTTGCTTTCAGTGTCTGTGCTACAGGTGTTATATTTAGAAAGTCATCTCCTGTGCCAATGTGTTCAAGGCTACTTCCCACTTTTTATTGTATGAAATTCAGTCTAACTGTATTTATGCTGTGGTTTTGTTCCACTTAAAGTTGAGTTTTGAGCATGACAATCAATGTAGATCTATTTGCATTCTTCTATATGTCGGCATCCAGTAATGCCACCACCATTTGTTGATGGTGCTTTCTTTTTCCCAGTATTGTGGTTTCTCAGAAAACTGGGAATCAATCTACCTCAAGACCCAGCAATACCAATCTTGGTCATATGCTGAATTATACCCAATTTTATTTATATACTCAATCATACTTCAAAGACACTTGCTCAACTCTGTTCATAGTAACATTATTTCTAATATCTAGAACCTAGAAAAAAACCTAGTTGACCCTTAACTAAAGAATAGATGTGCTACATTTACACAATGGAGTATTACTCAGGAGTACAAAACAATAATATCGTAAAATTTTCAGATATGTGAATGAACCTAGGAATAAAATCATCCAGAGTAAGGTACCCTAGACCCAGAAAGACAAACACAGTATACACTCACTCATAAGTCAATATTATATTTAAAGCAAAAGATAACCAAGTTAAAATCCAAAGCCCCAAAGAAGCTAGGTAACAAAGAGAAATCCAAGACAGACACCTGGATTGACCTGGGAAGGGGAAATGGGTGACATCTCCTGGGAGAATGACAGGGGGAATAGAGGGAAATAAATGGGGTTGTTAACATGAGGGAACTGGATAGTGGAATTGGGGAAGATGAAGAGGGAGATCTGTAAAAGAGATATCATGATGGGGGGTGGATTACAGGGTTATGGAGAAATCTGGTGTCAGAGACACTCTCATGAATTAACAAAGATGATCACAGCTAAGAATCCTAGCAATAGTGGAGAAGTTGTCTGGTATGACTCCCTCTTGTAATCAGATTCATAGTTGTCTCATAGAACCTTTGCCCAGTAAAGCAGACACTGAGTTCCACAGGCAAGCACAAGACAAAATTCTGCGATTCCAGTTGAAGAGATGGGGGAAGGATTATATGAGCAAAGGAGGTTAAGATTATGATAGAGAAACCCACAGAGACTAGTGTCCTAAGCTTATGGTGGCTCCTGAACTCTAGACCAACAGCTAGGGAATTTGCATGGGATTGCATGAAGGTAACAGTTGTCTGTTTGAGGGGTCCTTGGCAGTGGGATCAGGATATATCCCTAATGTATGAGCTAGTTTTTTGGAGTCCATTCCTTATAATGATATATCTTACTCTGCCTTGATGCAGGAACAAGGAGCTTTGTCCTTCCTTAAATCAATATGCTATACTTTGTTGACTCCCATGGGTAGACTTATCTTTTATGAATACTAGATATGTGGTCAAAGAAAGGAGGTAGTAGGGAAGGAAAGGGAGGAAAAACTGTGGTTGGCACATAAAATAAATTATTTTTAAAATGCAATGAAATATTTTGCAACTCAGATACTTGCAGTGTAACTTGTGATCAAATTTAATTTATTTGCATTTTAATTAAAATATAATTACATCACTTATCTGTTCCCTTTCCTTCCTGCAGCTTCCCTCATGTCACCTGCCTCTTTGGTTCCTACAAGTTCTGTGGGAACACTCAAAGCTCTTAACAGTTGAAAGATGCTGAATGAATTAGCAGAATTCTAATTCCAATCATTTTTTGTGGTATGTTTCCAGGTTTCTATAAGAAATGTCAATGTTTCCCCTGATTATTCTATCATACTACAATGTTGTTACTAAATTCTAGATTTTACCCCATTTTTTTTGTGCTAGATCCTAACAAAGTTTTTTAAAATTTTATGTGGATATTTGTTAGGTATTTAATAAATCCTGGGATGTCAGAGAGACCACACAGTCAAATCCTAGGCAGACAACTCAGGAAATTCTTGATCCTTGAATACAAGGATAAACAGCTGAGAGTCAATCACACACACATTTAATTCCAGCACAGGGAATGCCAAGAGTGGAAACAACACCCTTAATCCCATAACTCCAGAGACAGAACTTCTGTTTCTGTGAGTTCAAGGCTACACACCTTTAATCCTAACCTGGATGGGATAAGGTATTTAAGGGCTCATAGAAACTAGGCAGACACAGAAGTGACTGGGAGAAGAGACAGGCCGAGGAGAACAGGAGTGAGGCTAAGGAAGTTGCAAGACAGTTTGGTCAGAATTGACTGTGGTGCTTTCTCTCTCTGATATTTCAGCTTTCCCCCAATATTTGGCTCAGAGTCTTAATTTCTTACACCCTACATTTGTGCTTCTATAGTTTTACCTCTTATCCTTCTTACTGAAATATTGTTTGTCTATGAAACTTGCCTGATGTCTTAATGATACTTCTTTGAAGGATTTCAATGCATCATTAGCCAAGATACAAAGGGTGATCTTGATACTATGAAATGAAATCATCAGATACTATCAAAGACCTTATTAGACAATATTTTTAAATTTCTGATATATAATCTTTTTATTTAAATATATTAGTATATATACAAAGGTTCTCATAATTAATTTTGGTGTCATCGTGACTAGATATGTAATCACCTAAAATTCATTCAGTTGAGCAAGCCTGTGAAGAATTTTCTTCACTGAATTATTTTAGATGGAAAGATCTACTTTAAAGATGAGCCATACTTTCTAGTGGTAGTTCACATGAAAAACAAAATTTCAAACATTTTGTTGTATTTAGGAATGATGTATGTATGTAGCAGTAATGAATTTAAAAGGAGAATTTAGAATGATGTATGTATGTAGCAGTAATGAATTTAAAATAGAATTTAGAAGAAAAAAGGAAAATTACATAATTATAGTCTCACAGAAATGTTTAACATGACACAGAAGAAACAGAGAGAAAAACAAAATACTATTGCACTGTTAAAAAAATGTAGCTATAAATAACTACTATTAGTACTACAACCAACTACTAACAAGTCATAGTATTCAGTTATAATCATTGATCAGTTTCTGTTCATAATCAAAGCCTTTTTATGCAGTAGCTGAGAAGAAGCACAGAGACCTACAGGTGAACAATGTACAGAGAAAGATACAGAAGTTCCAACAGTCAGTTCTAAAGGAGATATGTCCATCTCATCTCTTCTTTTGGGCTTAAGGAACTTTACAGAATGAAGACATAAGAGAGAGAGGGAATGGCAGACACTAAGAAAATAAGGCCATGAAAACACAATAGGACCAACACACATATGAACTCACAGAGAGCATGGCTGCATTCTCTGAGACTGTATTGTATTGTGAAAGGTTTTGGCACAGACTTTACAGGCCTAGACCAAAGGTTTAGACCCATCCTCAGCCCCACTGCTGCTTAGGCCCAAATAATCACACAAGGGCTTATATTATTTTTACACTGATTGACCTGGGGGTCCAGGCATATAACTTGCTAGCTCTTTAGTCTTAAATTAGCCCATCTTTCTTATCTTGTTTGGCCATGTGGCTCAGTACCTTTTCTTAGAGGAGCATTTCAACTTCTTTCTTCTGTGGCTGTTCCTGCATCCTCATTGTGTCTGTGTTGCTTCTCGCTGGTGGCTCTCTGACATCTGTCTCTGTTCTTCCTGTCCTCAGAGTTTTCTTAGTCTAGTAGTCCCACCCATACTTTCTATCTGCCTTTTGGGCAATCAGTTTTTATTAAATCCATAGGCGAAACAAATATATACATTATCAGCATAATCCCACTACACTGTTGGTCTGAGACATATGAGTGCCACCATTCTTAAGGCCAGTCTTCATTCCCAGGACTCATTGTGTTAGACAGACAACACAAAATGAAATCAATAGTATTTTTGTAGTTTCTGTGTCTCATAAGGTTTAGATAAGACATTTTTATGAATATGTGTGTGTGTTTATTAATGTGCTTATGTATTGACCTTAGTAGCTCTTTGCTTATATATAAAATGGCTTCTAGTTTGGGGATTTTAGGAGATTACTGTTTGTATATGAATCTTCTGCTGTTTTATTTTTCTATTTTTCTTCTGTTTGTTTTATTCTATTCAGGTTTGCTGGGTTTTATTTTCATCATTCTTTAGATGCCTGTTTATTTTCTAAGGGGAGACAAGAATGGTAGGGGAAGTGTGGGAAATCCCAGTGGAGTTTGGGGGAGGGAAACAATACTCAGATACATAGTAAAATAATGTAAAAGAAAAAAATAGCTAAGTGATTTAAGAAAAGGAAATAGCAAATTATTTCTAAGCAGTGCTGATGTAGCTATGGGTATATTTCTGAATTTAAATAAAGGAAGAATTTACAATACATGCCATAATTTATTAGCAATTTAGTGGTTGATCTGGAGTTTGTAGTTTTATGAAGTATAAAGTAAGATCATAGTCTATAGTTAATTCAGAAAAGAAGGGCTAACATTTAGAATAAATAGTCCTTTAGATGCTACCATTGGAAGGGTAAATAAAAATTCCAGGTAAAGTACTGGAAAGGATTTTACCCTGATACTTGTAATAAATTGTTATTATATAAAGAACAGAGATGAATAATTTTTGAAAAACATTATTGATAAAGTTTATACATCTACTAATTAACTATTTGATGAGAACTATGCATAATTACCTAGACAGGGTACAACCAGACACTTAAAGTATAAGATCAGGCATAATAATAGCAAACCACCTACTGGAAATGATAGGTGATTGAAAACTAAACAACTACATCTGAGGAGGGCTCAATACAGAAAAATAAAAATAATAGTTAAAAATATTGAAGATATTAGAGTATATATACATATATATGTAGAGAAAAGGAAGTACAAAGGAAACAAAAGTTTACATGATTGTTCTGAAGACAATGTATGAATATGAAAGGGTGAAATTTAGTTGTGCAAACTTCTAAGAAATATGCTTTAGGGAAATTTTTTGTATGTATGTATTATATTCTTAAATGCTATGTTCAAATATTTTTCCTCAGGCTTCAGAGATGGTTCAGTGTGTGAAGGACCTTCCATGACTGCATGTAGACATGCATTTAGATCTCCAAAAGCCACATATTTCCAGACATAATGAGATGTGTGAAGAGGAGAATTCCCAGAGAAAATACGACAGATTACATAGTGTCAATGATTGTAATCATGACACACAATGCACATATACAACACTCAGTCATATACATGCATACATACACAAACATTTTTTAAAATATCTGAAGTATTTATTGTATTTGTTAATGCTGATGTGGGTATGTATTTATACTTGTATTTATTGCTATTTGTTTTGGCACATTTTTTATAATGTTTTAGTAACTTGTAGTCTGAGAAAAGCCATATAGAATACTGCCTCCTTTCAAATTCTGCAATATAAGAAATAGGGATCTAAATGGCTTTCCCAAGTGTCACCTTATAATGCTGCCATTTGGGGGATAGGAATGAACAGGATTCTTTTTTGGGGACACATACATGCACCCAGCAGTATGTTTCTTATTAGTAAGCCATTCCACGTTTTTGATAGTACATTCTATTCATTTTGGGGGCAGAACCACTATTTGCTTGTTTACTGTAAGGTCCTTATGTCTTCAGACTACCTGTATACCTCAATATTTCTTCTGGAGTTAAAGGCAATTATATAGATTTTGTTTGTTTTTTATGTATTTTGATAGCTAACAATATTAAGAAATTCAAAAATGTCAAAAACAAGTTAATACAATTGTCCAGTGAGTATATTGAAATTAAATTCGTGATATTTAACAAAAAGATAAATACTAAATTCTTCTCTAGATACTTTATTCAAACAAACCATTCCTTTATTTTAGTTACTAGAAATAAGAAATAGAACAGGGTATGACAATGGAACATAAAACAGATATTTGATTTCTGGGCATTTATTCTATGAAGGTAACAAATACAGTTCATGTCTAAAGTGAGAACTTTTCACCACATTTATATTTCAAAGGTGCATTTTGATCTTGTACTTATCAGAGTTTTATTGAGGCATTAAAACAATTTTTTGTTTATAACTGCATATTATAAATGGGTGTAAGTATCAGGTGATTTCATGTTCATGCATGTTAATTCACTCTTCATTTTATATTTTAATTTAAGAAAAATAATTATATATGAGAAAATTAATATAATAAATATTGTTTGTGATTATAACATTTGTTCATTTTTGAACAACTAAAAAATACTGAACAGTACAACTTTTCTGAATGAAAAAGTGAATACATTCAAGAGACATCACCATCCCCAATTTCAAGTTATACTATAGAGCTACAGTATTAAAAACAGCCTGGTAATGGCATAAAAACAGACTTGTAGATCAATAGAACCAATTTAAAGATCCTAACATAAACCCAAATACCTATGAACACCAGATCTTTGACAAAGAATCTCATAATATGCAATGGAAAAAAGATAATATCTTTAACAAATTGTGTTGGCATAGCTGGATGGTTGTGTGTAGAAAAATGCAAACAGATCCAAGGTTATCACCCTGCACAAAACTCAAATCCAAGTGGATCAAAGACCTCAACATAAACCCAGCTACATTGAACTGATAGAAAAGAAAGTGGGAAATACCTTCCAAAGCATTGGCACAAGTGACCACTTCCTAAATAAAACACCAGTAGCACAGACAGTAAGAAGAACAATCAATAAGTGGGACCTCCTGAAACTGAGAAGCTTCTGTAAAGTCAATGGCACACAATATGACAAAACAACAGCCTACAGAATGGGAAAAGATTTTCACCAACCCTACAAGTGATAGAGGACTGATATCTAAAATATATAGAGAACTTAAGAAACTAGAGCCCAAAACCTTGAATAACCCAATCAAAACATGGGGCTCAAAACTAAAAAGGAAAATCTCAGCAGAAGAATTACAAATGGCTGGAAGGCACTTGAAAAAGTGTTGAACGACTTTAGCCATCAGAGAAATGAAAATCAAAACAAATTTTGGATACTACCTTACAATTGTCAGAATGACTAAGATTGACAGCACAGATGACACCTATGCTGGAGAAGATGTGTAGCAAGGGGAACACTCCTCCACTGTCAGTAGGAGTGTAAGATTTTGAGCCACTCTGGAATGCAGTATGGTGGTTTATCAGAAAACTGGGGATCAATCTCCCTAAGGATCCACCAATACCACTACTGGGCATATACCCTAAAGATGCACATTTGCACTTCAAAGGCATTAGCCTAACTATGTTTATAGCAGCATTATTCATAATAGCAAGAACCTGGAAACAACCTAGATGCCCATCAACTGAAGAATGGATTAATACACTGTGGTACATCTATCTACACAATGAAGTACTACTCAATAGTAAGAAGAAATGATATCCAAAATTTGGAGGGATTTGGATGGATTTGGAGAATATTCTTCTGAGCAAGGTATCACAAACCCAGATATGCAGGGGATGTAATCACTCATTAGTAGACTTTAAACAAAAATCAAAGCAGTACCAAGCTGCAAACCACAACAACTGGACAGTATGGGATCTCAAGCACCTTGGACTGGCATCTTGCAGCCCATTCCCTCCAAAGAAATAATTGATCCAGTCTCCATGTTGGGATGAGGAAAGCAGATCTGCCTGGAGTGGATGGTGAATTAAGCCACCTTGGGACCTTGGGAATCCTGCCCTTGCTGGGGAGAAGATAAGGAGATGGAGAGAATAGAGAGTGACTGTAAGGGGCAGGAGGGGAAGAGAATTTGAACAAGGGGATATATGGATGAAAACTGAGGTTGTATACATAATAAAAAAATAAGAAAGTGAATAAACTTAAAAGTTGTCATTCTTTGTTTTCCCTGACTTAATTCTTTTTTGCTAAATGATAGTTTTATCAGTGATTTCATGGGTAATATAGTCTTGATGAAATGGAAACAGAGAAATTAACTCATCTAAAACATATATTTTTCTATTTTGTACGTGGTTAAAATAGCAAAACTTTTAAAATAATTGCTCCAAATGACACAGCAGTGAAATTTTTATTCCATGGATCATTAAAATAAAATAAAATATGTTAAACTAAGATCAACTACTATTTTTAGGTGTTATAATCTTAGTACTAATATAATAAAATTATCTAAATTAAGACATAATTTAAACTGCATAAATTTGTGCATCCTGTGCATGAAATCAACATGGATGCTTTCAATCCTGAGTAAAAGTGAAAAATACATTTGTAGTCTCTCAAAGCCATTGAGTCAATACATTAATTATAATTGAGATAAAGTTCATTACTATTTCTTTATTATTTACTCATTAGTATTCAATGAATAATGCTGACAGGACATTATAATGTATAATTTTCTGTGTTTTGAGAAGGGCAATACTTGTTAAACTCTCTCAGGAGAAAATGGACATCATTAATTTTGATATCATGACATATTTCTCCTGTGCTCTTTCTTAGCACATGGTAAACTGTCAAAGTAAGTCCAGAGAATGCATCAATACAATGAGGGCATATTTGTGATATTTAATTTTGTGAACATAATGATATTTAATTCATGAGAGAGTGTGAAATATGCCACCTTGAGTACAGTAATGCACATTAGGCGCTTCAAAACAGTCTTCACAAAATTCTCAGAAAATCCCAAGGTTTCTGCACTAATCTCACATGGAATGCAAATAGCACACTTTAAAGGTTGCTCTGCTTTGGGGAAAATGGTTTTGATGTAATGTTTACACAGGCTTCAATACTAAGGCTGAAGTGGAGGCTCTTGACTAGATATATAAAAATAAATTTTATGTATTTTATATGTATGTGATGCTTCTTTATGTCATTAGGATGTGACTTTAAATTAATAAAACTAGTAATTTCATCTCTTTATTACACTTTAAGCACAAGAATTGTAGAAACACGTATTCCAAATATATTTTAAATAGTGTATAATTTTAACTGTATTAGATCTAACTTTTAAAAGTTATTTTATATATTTTAAATAAAAGTAAGTTGAGTTATGCTATGTACATTTAAAGAATTGTATAAATATTCAAATATACAAATAAAACATAATTGAAATATGACATTAAATAAATTTGTTTTTCTTTATAAAACATATGACCTAGGACACTTTTAATTATAAGTAACAGCATGCAGTCTTAAACTCAGTTAACAAATTCAATTAATTTTCTCAGTTAAGACACAAATGTCCAAAGTTAGGTTCACAATATTTTTGTACTTCAAAACAAAGTATAATAAAAGGTAACCTCCTCTTGTTCTGTTACATGTACCCCAAACATCTCCTTCTTCTCTGTTTATGTCAAACATCCATTTTTTGACTAATTATTTTGAATGCTTAGAGTGAGTCACAGGTTTATTTTTCTAAGCATGCAATTTATATTCTCAAGCAAGTAATCAAAAGGCATTACATAGGAAAGCATTTTTTGTAAAAACAATAACCAATATTTAACATTCCTAACATAGGTTCTTTTTATTTTATGACAATGATACATGCTTGCTCCTGGCAGCACCAATCCAAAGAAACTCCATATGCAGTTAACTTTCTTTATGGCAAAAGTTAGCCACTAGAATTGGTCCTTGCCTCAGTTGCTGACACTATGATATACATCATACAGGCCTAGCATATCTGACAGACTTATCTGTAAAACAGGATATTCTTTTTTTAAATGTTTTTCTATATCTACCACTGCTCCCCCTCTCTTCCCTCCTCATAATCCCTCCCAGTCCTCACTCAGCCTCCCACATCCCAATCCATTCTGCAAGGAGGGCAAGGAATCCCAAGGTGAGTCAGTTCAGTCTGGTGTATCTAGTTGAGATAAGTCCGAGTCCTTCACTCAAGTATTAAGGCTACTAGGTGTTCCTCTGTAGGAAAAGGGCTCTAAGATGTTAGTTCATGCACCAGGAACATAGTGTGCTCCTACTGCAAGAGGCTACACAAACTAGCCATGCCATTTGACAGCTTCTACCTTTGGAGGATTTAGTGTCTTTCCTTGAAGATTCCTCAGTGATTATTTTAGAGTCTATGAGCTCCCAATAGCTGAGGTCAGCCATCTCTGTGGTCTCTTCCCCATGATCCCGATTCCTTTGTTTATATACTCTCCTCTCTCTCTTTTCAGGGAGACTTAGAGCATGACCTGGTACTTAGCTATGTATGTATGCTTCTGCTTCTATCCATTGCTGGATGAAGGTTTTATAATGACAATTAGTGTCGTCATGCATTTGGATATAAAGGAAGTCCTGTTTAGGCACACCCTCTTTGCTATTGATTCCAGTCCTAGTCAGGGATATCTTGTACGTTCTTGGATGTTTCCATAGCACCAGGTTTCTCTCAAACTCTACAGTGGCTCCTTCTATTAATATATCTTTTTTTGTTCTCCCTCTCAGTTGATCTCCTCACTCAACTATAGCCTTCATTCATAATTTGCCTGCACCTCATCTTACTTGCTCCCTGTTATGTTCCCAATTTACTCAGGAGATCATCTCTATTTCCCCTTCCTGGGGGGAATCTCTGGATATCTCATTTAAGTTTGTCTTGTTACCTAGCTATTTTGGGTTTGTTGTTTGCAGCCTGGATATTCTTTGTTATATGCCCAAAATCAACTTATGAGTGAATACATACCATGTCTATCTTTCTAGGGCTCTATTACCTCATTCAGAATGATACTCTCTAGACCCATCAATTTGCCTGCAAATTTTAGGATGTCAGGTTTTTTAAACTGCTGAGTAATACTTCATTGTACAAATGCAGCACAATTTTTAAATCTATTCTTCAGTTAAGGGCCATCTAGTTTGTTTCCAGGTTTTGTATATGATGAATAATACTCTTTTGAACATATTGGAGCTAATGCCCTTTGGGTAAAATGTGCAATCTTTAGGTATATGCCCAATAGTGGTATTGCTAGATAATACAGGAAATTGATTCTCAATTTTCTGAGTAACTGCCATACTGATTTTCAAAGTGGGTATACAAGTTTATACTAGCACCAGAATTCTTTTTTTTCTTCATTTAAAAGGTTTTTATTTATTTATTTATTTTCAATTTCATACAACAACCACAGTTCTCTTTCCCTCCTTTCCTCCTACTAGCCCCCAACTTCTCCACACCCTACTCCTCAGAGAGGGTAAGGACTCCCACAGGGAGTCAGTATAGTCTGCATATCAAGCTGAGGCAGGACTAAATGTTTTCACCATATGAAGACTAAGCAAGGTATAATTTGGAGCCCAAGGGAATTGGCTCCATAAAGCTAGTTTATGCACTTGAGTTAAATCCTGATCTCAATGCTAGAGGAACCACATTCTGCCCCAGCCACACGCTGTCTTCCATATTCAGAGTGCCTAGTTTAGTTCTATGCAGGTTTCCAACTGTCAGTCCACAGACCATCTACTCCCAATAGCTCAACTGTCTCTGTATGTTTCCCGATCGTGATCTTGACCCCTTTGCTCATATAATTTCTCCTCATTCTCTTTGACTGGACGGGAGTTTGGGCCACAATTCTGTGCCATTTTAAAGGTTCTGTCACTTAACTTTTCCTTTTCTCTTTTATTTATTGTATTTAATTATTTTAAGTGGATGAGACAGTAACAAATTCAGTGGAATTTTAGGAGACTAAATGCAGATGGATACTGGATCCAAATAGTATCATTGTAAGGAAAGCTGAAGATCCAAGACATATATGCTAAAGATTTTCCCTATTTCAATTACATAAGAGTGTTTTTGCTTAAGACCCACTAATGAGTAAATACACCCCCTGCTTATCCTTCTGGGTTTGTGAGACTTTACTCAGAAAAATATTCTCTAAATCCATTCATTTGCCTGCAAATTTTAGTATATCATTTTTTTCTTAGTGCTGAGTAGTAGTACACCACTGTGTAGTACCACAGTTTGTTAACCCATCCCTCAGTTGAGGGATATCTAGGTTGTTTCCAGGTTCTTGCTATCACGAATAATGCTGCTATGAACATAGTTGAGCTAAGGCTTTTGCAGTGCATATGTGCATCTTCAGGGTATATGCCCAATAGTGGTGTTGTGGGATCCTTGGGGAGCTTGATTTTTCAGTTTTCTGAGGAACCACCATACTACATTCCAAAGTAGCAAGACAAGTTTACACTCTCACCAACACTGGAAGAGTGTTATTGATCTTAGCCATTCTTAGAGGTGTAAGGCGTTATCTCAAAGTTGTTTTGATTTGCATTTCTCTGATACCTAAAGTTGTTGAGCATTTTTTCAAGTGCCTTTCAGCTATTTATAATCCTGCTGGAAAATCCCTTTTTATTATGAACCCCATTTTTTGATTGGGTTATTCAAGGATTTTAGCTCTAGTTTCTTGAGATCTCTTTATATTTTAGAGATCAATCCTCTGCCACTTGTAGGGTTGGTAAAAATCTTCCCATTCTATAGGTTGTCATTTTGTCTTATTGACTTTGTCCTTGACCTTACAGAAGCTTCTCAGTTTCAGGAGGTCCCACTTATTGATTGTTGTTCTTAGTGTCTGTGCTACTGGTGTTATATTTAGGAAGTGGTCACCTGTGCCAATGTGTTGGAGAGTATTTCCCACTTTCTTTTTTATCAGGTTTAGTTTGGCTGGGTTTATATTGAGGTCCTGGATCCACTTGGATTTGAGGTTTATACATGGTGATAAACTTGGATCTATTTTCATTTTTCCACACACTTCCATCCAGTTATGCCAACATCATTTGTTGAAGATATTATCTCTTTTTTGAATAAATATTTTTGATCTCTTTGTCAAAAATCATGTGTTCATAGGTAGCACCAGCCTTCTTAAAGACCTTGCTACTTGTCCTACCAAGGTCAAGTTTTTTCTTGTGTATCTTAATTGTCCATTTCAGATATCATACTGTCAACAGTTGAGGTAAATACAATTTCTTGTCCAGTGGCTAACTTTTGGCACAGAAAATGAAACAGCCATATGAAATTTCTTTTATTCCCATTATCTTCTCTGAATTAGGTTGGTAGTGCCAGGGGAAGGCATGTATCATTTTAGTCAAAGTAAAAACAAACTAATTTATTAAAATATCTAAAATGTCATATTCTGTAGTTTTATGAGGTTTTATAAGACCTGTCTATCTGGAATATGTTTTTGCTTGAACTTTAATACATATCTAACACAGCTGTAAATTTGATTGTAATATCTAACTACTAAGTTGCATTTTTTAATATCCTAATTAGTCAGTAATAATAACTTTCAAGGGCTAGCAATTTGTATTATATTGTTAGATGAATTGTTATGTTGCAATACTTTAAACAAGCATATATATATATGAGTTTTAATATATATGCATTAAAACTCAATGTTGTATCAGTATAAAAAATCCTTATAAAATATAAAAATTTCAATCCAATATAAAATATTTAGAACTAGTAATTGCTTTATAATAGTGCATTCAATAATCTGCCTTTCTGTTCTATTGTATTTGTATTCCCTTTTTCTCATTGAAAATTTGATAATCTACCTTTTATCCTATCATAATTTTATCTCATTTTTATTTTCTTTTGTCAAACAAGAATCCTAAATCTAACCTCCCATAAGCAGCATTTTTGATAACCATAATCAATAACAATTTTTAACCAGTCACCCTAAGTAATGACAAGTATCTACAACCCGTTGAAAGACTAAAACTCACTCACCCTTACTCTCTGGAATGTAAGGGTGAAGTTCTTAAATTTACTTCCTGCTGTATGGGGCAATAACATCTTTAGGGGATTCCTAAAAAAATAAAATTATTAATTGTCAAGTCTTAAAATAAGTAGCTGTATTATTTGTAATCCAGTCTCTGCATAATGGGAAACTGAGAGCTTCTCTCAAGTTCTTGCTAGTATAGTCTGAGACTGGTTTATATCAGCTAGACACCTTGAAATTACCCTGAGCTGTGTGTATTCAAAAGCTGATCACTGGTTGGTATTTGTCAGCCTCATGGAGTTGTCATAGCCCATGTAAAATCACTGTACTGGGGCCCCATCTTACTTCTGGGGACTTCAAAGTCACACAGAGCCGGGTATTGTCCTGGATCTCTGCATTAAACTGATAAATGTCTCAAACCCAAAACAATGTAGAGGAAGCTAGATAAAACTTTTTTCTAGAATTAATTAGTGCTTTATAAAATCATTAATATGAAAAAGTTCAAACATATATACACATATATGTATGTATATGTAAATATATGTATATGTATATATATAATTCTGACAACTTTTATATAAAATTTATACTAGAGGTCATAGTCTCTTAATTTTGGTTTTTCTTCTGCTCCATATCAGATGGCTCTTCTGATATGATAGAGACTTTTCATGTTTTTTTTAAGAAGAATTCTTGGGTTTGGAGGAAGAGAGAACCACACTCCAATTCCAAAGCCAGCTTTAATTTATAATTGAACATGAACTTCAAATTTTCTTAGAAGTAAAAATATAGATGTTAGGCACTATGATTTTACCCTGTAGAGTATAAACCAATAGGTCTGATATTCTTTGACTTTTTTTCTGGAGACCTTTTCCCTCTGCTTTAGACATTTATATTTCTAGAATCTTCTGACTTGTTAAAAATTGATATTTCTATTTTTCTGTAAATTGTCTTACAGTGCCTGCCTTTGTTTGGTCACATCAGTGGATGAAACATCATTTCTCCTTATCAAGAAAGTTCTCCTGTTTAAATCACTTTTTTATTAATTTTGGTGATATCTATTGTTTTTTGTCACTTGCAGAAAAACAAACTGAAACCCCTTCTTCAAAGTAACACATACCTTGTTTTCCATTCTGCAATCAATGCAGATTTGAAGTACACAGGCTAACTTCGCTCAGTAGTTTCTTCGTTACTCCCATCTATACTCCATTGCGCTTCCAAAGCTGTTGTTGCTGTCTCATTAGCACTTAGACGATTGGAAGTTAATAAAGCATTGTGTAGTCTATTTCTGGGATTTATTTTTATGTTTTTCTGTTTATTTAGCATATCTTTTGGAGTGTTATTTTATCTTTCTATGACTGCTTGCCATGTATGATTATGAGGTAAGCCTGTAATAGGCTTTATGGTATAATAAGTACATGTAGTTATAAATGATAGATTGTGGGAATTGCTTATAAATCACTTCTAACAGCTATTGTACAAAATATGGTCACATAATGGAGCTATTTAATATTCCCTATGGGAGAACTTTTTATTCATATCTCTTTATAGGCCAAGACTTATTATAAGTGGGCACTGTAAAGGCAAATCTTTCTTTGTCCTATTGTTGTAGAGATACAAAGCATAGTATTATAGGCCATTCTTCAGGTAATAGAGAGGGCAAGGATATTCTAAATTGTAGAGAGCCCATTGGCTGAAACACCTTGTTTCCTGCTCTTTGGTCTGTTACCAAACTCCATTTTACTAACTTCTTTTGATAACAAATAAAGAAGAATTCCAAGGTATGGTTGATTCTTCAATATACTAAGCATTTAAATGCTTTTGTACCAGCTGCTCTAAGGCCTGAAATTTCTCTTTTGTTAAATGCCATTGCCCATTTAGGCTTATCTGTTAAGTATTTTAAATATAGAACTATGGGTGCCTTTGAAAGATCAGCAGCTGTTATGCCTTGTTTGTGCACAATCTGATATTTGGTGACTGTTTTTCATAATCCTTTTGAATTTTTTTTCAAAATCATATGTTAGTTTATAGCTTATTTCTGAGACTGGAAGATTGTTAATCTGAGTATTCCATTAATAAATCTCATTTCCATAAATTTATAGCAATATTAGTCATACATGGCTTTAATTTTTCTTTCTGTTTTTCTGACCCTATGCATTTGAGCAACGTTGCAGTCTGTTTTATCTGGGATAGTGGTCCAATATTCAAAAACTGATAATTTAACAACTGAAAGGGCTAATTTGGAGGCAAAGATGTTGGTAAGATTATTTTAAAAAAATCACACATGAGAATTTAGTTATCTACAGTAAGTAAATAAGAAGCATAAATTGACATTTTTGTAAATGGGGAGATCATATGACTGGGTATAAGCCTAAGAGGTCTGATAACTAAGTTTGATGGGGTACATGATATAAAATCACCAAATAATGAATATACAAATAAAAAACTATAAAGAAGGAAAACAATTATTTCACAACTAAAGCAAGAATAATCAATGAAATAATATTGATAATAGATATTATGATAATTCCATGTACATTTTTATCTTCTCTTTTAATGGTTCTATTTTCAAACCATCTAGTGTATTATTAACAAAAACTAAATACCTTTAATTATAATACCGTTTTCTGTTTTTAATGTTGGAAAAATACTCAGTGCTTAAACTAACTCTCCTTGTAAAGAAATTCCAATTTACTACCAAATTTGCTGTTAATGACAATTCAGATGATTATAAAGTGAGGCAGCTACATAGTTTGGAAGCATCCCAAAGAGGGGGTTCAGGAAAAAATAAAAACCCAAAAAGCACCAGGAAAGAGAAGCTGCTATCTGAAAACTCACCCTAGTGAATATGGAGAAGAAAGACATGAAACTGGTACAGCCTAAGGCTAGAGTCTAACTCAGAACAGAAAACATAGCCAGTTGGTTAGTGACTCTGGACACATGTACCACTGGCTTTTTTAAAAATCCATCTCTCAAATGTTGAGCACCAGAAATTGTACAAATTTTATGTATTATTGTAATAAAAAATCTGGAGCCAGAATTTGGGAAAAAGCTGAAATATTAGAGAGAGAGGAAACAAACCACAGCCAATTTGCACCTACTGAACTCTCCGGGCTGAATAGGGTAAGTCCTAGTTAGAATATTGAACTTCTCCTTTTTCTCCTCACTTATATTTCTTTTTCTGCCCAGATACTTAACTTCCTGGTTTAACTCTCCTAGAAAGAGGAATAAAGGTGTGTACTATCACTGCCTTGCAATCAGGCCTAGAACTTAGGAAAAGCAAATAAATCTCTGTCTCCTATGTGGTGAAATCAAAGGAATTAGTCACTACTCCCTAATCTTTATGACTTAGCTCTGTGGGTAACTTATCCTCTGACAGACTATTTTTATTAAGTATACAATACATCACCACAACTCCCTAGACACTAATATTTTGGATATAAACCTTCATATTGATGCTGATTAAAGGTATATCATTACTGTAGTTTGAATCTAAAACATTATTTAATGCTCATGTTTTAGAAGATTGAATTCCAGTCTGTATCACTGGTAGAAGGTAACCAAACACTTTAAAAAGTATGTCCTATTAGAAGTGGGACCTTCCAAGAAATATATCAAATAGATAAGCCTGTATGAATTACATACTAAACAGCAGAAAATACAAACTGGACAAAAGACACTACATTTAAAAGACATTCTTGGCATTACTTGTGCCAGCATGTCTGTATAAGAAATCATTTTCTGAGGAAAATTTTCACTGTATTTAGCTATCAAGGACATTGAAGGATGTGGTAGAAGCAATGGCTACACTGGGCCCAGGTATAACTTACAGAGGTGACACAACTTGTCAAAATTCCTGCTTTTTACTTTAGCAGAAGAAACACAGAATAAAGTCTCAGATCTTCCTTCTGATCCATTAAAGGAAAGAAAGGGAGGTCAAACAGTATGCGACCGCTACAGAATAATTGAATATGATCTCAGATGGCATGAGGGAAGCTGAGTAAGTGTAGTTTGGAAAGTGCAGCTGGAAGAAAAATTGAGAATCCAGAAACTAAAAGGTGCTAACAGCATAGAAAAGCTGTCAGAAAAAGTACAGGTTAAAATAGTAAAGAGTGCAAGAGTGGCCATATGTGTTGTGCTGTGCAGTGCTGAAGTCAGGATTTACCATATCCTCAGTGACAGATTCTGAACATGAGGGCTTCAGATTTTATGTTGTCTGTGCAGTGGTTTTGACTCAATTGTATCTAAACTCTTCTTTCAATGGTCCTACCACTTTTCATATGAATAAGGATGTTTTGCCCTGCAGTGGTGATGCAGGTCTTTAATCCCAATACTCAAGAGGCAGAGGTATGTGTATCTCTGAATTCAGGGATGGCCTGTTCTACAGATGATTTACAGGACAGTTTGGATCACACCAAAAAAACGCTGTCCAAATGCTCCCTCTTCAAAAAATGAGAGAAAGAAAGAAAAGAAATAAATTGCCAGGAAAGGTACTCCATGCCTTTAATCCTAACACTTGGGAGGCAGAGGAAGCAGATCTCCGAGTTCCAGAAGAGCGAAGGCTACAGACAGGAATCCTTTCTTGAAAAACAACAATAAGAAAAAAAGAAGGCTGTTTAATTTAGAACATTTTATCAGTGCAGCTTTCTTCTTTATTTTTACATAATTTACTACTGATTTCAGTCTGGAATAATTTGAGTCATAATGGAGATCTTAAGAGTGAAATTATAAACTATTCTAGATAGAATTCCCTAGGTTTGGGGAAGCAATGAATATAAGCTGAATGAGTTCTACAATGGATTTGAGATCTGGGAGGAAAACAAAGAACATTAGCTAATTATTTTTATCTTAAATATCACCATAAAACAGGATTGAAAGTTTGATCTTTAGCCTGTTACTACAGAACAACAGTGCAACCTTCAGGGACGAGTGCCTAATATACAATTTATGGCAAAGGAAACTTAAAAGTAAAATAAGTCTAATTACAAAGTAGTATCTTTATTGACTCCTGTATTCACTTTAGCATGACAACTGCTTCTTAAAATTTCTAATTTTGTGTTACTTTTTAAAAATCTGTCAGCCCCGTAAGCTTTTTACACTCAATTACTGTCATTCAGTAGCCTCTTAATGCAGAAATAAACCTACTCAAACTTTATTACTAAGACTGTAGCAAATAACATTACTGATAGAACTTATTTTTTATTTTTGTTTAATAGAGAAGTGTTGTTTCTTTTTTATTACGAATAAAGTAATATATTTTTATCAGTGTATAGTCTTCTTTGAACTCCCTTCCCCCTCCCACACCTTCCAGTCACTCTTTCTTCTCCACATCTCTTTATTTTCTCCTCAGCAAGGGCAGGAGGTCTCAAGGGCTATGGATATGTCTAATTTATCAAGAAGAGAAGATAAGGTTTAATTGCTAATCACCAGCCACTGATAAAGAATACATTTTATTGAGGAGTTTCTGAGGGTAGACTTAATGGTACCAGAGATTAAGCAGTTGTATGATTCCTGGAACACTGGACTGATACACTAGGCTCATTGGGTCAGATTCTTTATCTAAGAGTAAACAACAACAAAAGGCTTGAATATAAGCTGATCTTAAGCTGCCTTTAAGCCTTGTCCCTAATTTTACAGGCTCAATGGTCATATACAAAGCCTAAATCTTTGCTTGCCTAGAGGTTACACTTCTAATTCAAGTTGATAGTATCTATTCTCCACTACAATAAAGAAAATAATTTACCGAACATTAATGAAGAGAATGTTTAAATAATATTTTATAGATCTATTTGAGATGCAGAGTAGATTTGGCAGTAGAGTGATACCATGATGTTTTAGGGAGGGAAGAATTTTAGAGAGGTACAAAAATGCATATCTATGAAATAACACAATGACGGATATAGCCAGGAAGTTACTGTCTTTCCCATGCATGCAGTCCAGACAAACCTCTCCCATTCTGGGTCCTATTATTAAGTATTTATACATGTAGTATGTAAATTATTTTTGATTTTTTTCTATTTCTAGATTTTTATTATGACTTATTTTTGATATTTGTAAAAACAAGACCTTTAACTGGTGCTCAACATAATAGAGTAGTCTTCCAGCTAAAAAGTTTTAACAAGTGTCTTGGAATGCAGGCTTAAAGAATTAAACTCTTCATATCTTGTTTTGAGAACATCTTTATTCCAGTTTATTTTACTCTCAGAATAAAACATTTTCATCTGCCAATTGCTTATTATTTATTTTTTAACTTTGTTTGCCTTATTCATTCATTTCATTCTACTAGAACACTGTCACTTTATTGAAGTATCTTATAAGCACCTATTCTCATCTGTATTTATTAGTATAATATCCATATCAGTTTCCTCTATGGTGATTAGTTTTTCTTCTCACCTGTAAGGCTTTGTGTATCAATTGTTTTAGTTTTCTTGAATTGTCTGTGGGTTATATTTTAATCATGTTTGAAAACTTCAGTGCTTGTTTTTATTTTTTTTTACATTTCTCTTTGGGATTTGGAATATTATTCTAAATGTCTTAGATTTGTGTTTATTAGGTCATGTGATGTTTCATAACAATTGTCACAATATCTATATTTATGTACTAACTTTTATTCATTCTGGAGTATAATTTGAACTTTGAAATACTTGTATATTTAATTATTCTCAGCTTATTCTCGATATGTTCATTTTATGTGATTTCTACTTAGCAAAATTGTATTTAGTTTTTTTGTAAAATTTTATTTATAAATTTTTTATATATTGTATCTTTCCTCAGTAATTTTATGATATTACCTCAGGCTAATATTAAACTCTAAATACTGATTAAAGTTTTTTTTTAAAAAATCTCATCATCTCCACTGTTCTGTTTCTCTTGAGTTATCTTTTTGTTATAGGCTACTTTCCCAAAATATATGCATACCTAGTGCAATTTAAACAACCACTAGACATAAGGAATGTTACCTTATTCAATTTGTTAGCATTTTATTCTCTTTAAAGTGTATTCAACATTTTCTGGTTTATTTAATTTTCTCAAAAATTAACTTAATGACTTCAGAGCTGATTTTTAGAAAAACATGTCTCCTCAAATATGTATGTTATGCTTTGAATTCAAGCACTTTAAAAACTACTATGTTAGAGATAAGAATTGTAACAAAGAGATTTAGTTGAAAGTCCCGAGGTTGCAATCTAATTTAATCTTCCAGTATCTTCATAGGAAAAAAAGCATTAGGAGAACAGGAGTAATACCAAAGATGTGAATGGAGACGGAAAAAAACAAAACAAAACAAAACTCTGCAAGGTCAGAAAAAAAGAGCTCACCCAAAAGGAATGGACAAAAGACTCACAAAAACAAACACCCTGACAATTATATTTTCAGAATTTACATCAGGTCTTCACAGAGAAATAGTGTATTGCTTAAGACCTAATTTCTAGAAGCAACAGAAAACTAACATTATAGGTCTAACCTCAACCTTACTGATAGCCAGATAAATATTGTAGGAAGTTCTAATTCTGTGATAGAACAAAAGAGTTCCAGAAATTGACCATATCTGGTTCAGTTTAAATCCTCACCCTGTGCTATGAGTTATTTTATCATTTATTTTCACAATTTGTTTGTCATTCTTTCCCTAAACTCTTCAAGTAGTTAATTTCAGGTATGCAAAGGATCAATATTAAGCAAAACTCATGGGAGCCCCATAAAAATTGCCATGGTTGTTTCCCTCATTTTATTTTTCTGATATTATACCTTATAGATTCTAAATCTCCATGCAGATTTCACTTGGTATAGTCTTAGGGCTTGTCTAAATTCTATTTAACTTTACTACTATTTTGATTCCAAATATATGGAAATCTAAATAAAATTTTATTTTTTTGTTTATGTGTATTTTTTTTAAATATGTGTTTGCAGATGTTTATATACCTGTAGAAACCCAAGTTTGATATCTAGATTATATTTGTACCAAATTTCCTGGATGTTTTGTGACATGAAATTTTCATTTTAACATTTCTTTGACTTATTTTTTTCTTTCATATATATAATGCTGAGATTCTCTTTTCCATGTTTTGTGTTCTGCTTATGAAGCTTACCTTTGTAGCTTTTGTTCACATTACTATATATTTCTATCTCCATTTTCAAGTTTAAAAAAGTTTTATTTCCTACAATTGATTGGGTTTTTTCTTTATTAATCCAATTTATTTATTTATTTTCATTAATTATTTGTTTTATCTAGAGTTCCTTAAGGGATCTATAGTTTCCTCCAAATGTTTGCATTTTCCTGAATTATTTTGATTATTTCTCTTTAAACACCTGTACTATTATCTTATAGTTGGTTTTAATGTATTTTGTTGCTGTTGTTCTTGACCTTTGTTGGAATACTCAGGTTCTTCCATTTTAGAATAGCTGGACTCTGGCTGATACATATTTCCCTGGCTACATTTGATTGTATTTTTTTCTTACATTGTTATCTAGGCATCTGGGATTTTGGGGAAGGTAGGTTTAGGTGCTAATTTCTAGGTTTCTTTTTGTTGGGTGAGTGTTTCGTTCATTGTTTTCTATTTATCTGTTTTTCTTTTCTGTGCTTTCAGAAAGTATGTTGGCCGAATGATGCCTATTTTACTGGTATGCCTGGCTGGTGTGTTTTTCTTAGGGAATGATCGCTGGTGATGGAGGCCGTTGGAAGTGAAAGTCAGGGAGAGATGTCCTGTTACAACATTAGGGTTTGTCCTGAGAATTTTGTGTGAGATATCAGAGAGAGTAAGGAGAAAGGTCTGCCTACCTGGTTTTCTGATTAATGTGGTCTCTGGTTGAGCAGGGAATTTCCACCAAAGTTTGGGGCTGTGTCACATTAACTATGCTGAGAGAAAATGTCAGAGTTCAGAGGGACTCTTATGGATTCACAGGGAAGCATTGACAGGGGAAGCTGCAACTGTTATTCTGATGCAGTGCTAGAGTGATCATGAGAATTGGGTCTGGGGTAACAGAGAGGAGGGGAAAGTCCACAGTCAACCTACTGCCTACCAGGATTTGTGTGTACAAATAATTTAAATAGCAACAGGAAAGTTTTGATACATTTCTTTTTATGATTTGAAAAGCATTACTTTCTGGCCCCATATGAATTATGTTTACTATGCTAGATTAACAAACATCATTAGTAATAAACATCCAAAGAAACTGTCATTATTAGAAAAAACAAATATGCACTTTATTATTTCAATATAATGTCTTCTTAATTATTTCTCAAGAGAACTATCTTCGATGTGGATCACCAGTGATTCAAAGTAATGGTTCTTTTAAAATATTAAATTATTTCTTTTAGTTTTTGAAATATCAATTTCTCTTTCTCTTTTCCCCCTCAACTTTATTATATATCTGTCTTTCATTTTATTTACATTCGTAATTGTTTATTAATTATTTTATATACATATTTCTATAGACAGAGATATTACTAAATATAACCTGTTTGGAATAATGTTACATATATATATATATATATATATATATATATATATATATATATATGTTTTATTTGGAAGACCACTTGGTCTTGGATTAACAATTTGGTGTGCTCTCCCATAGTTCATACTATTTCTTCTGCTTTCAGATTCACTTAGCTGCCTGTGCTTCTTTGTGTAGGATGGATTATTACTATTACAAAGTAATGCCTTCTCTATTATTGTTGGGAAAGAGCAATGAAGAACAGATTCACCTAAGAAATTATTTTCTGTCTTAGATTAGACATAGTGTATCTTTTTCAGATACACTTTAATGATCAGAGATACACTCCTGGTCTGGATTTATTAAAAGTTTTTTTTAGTGATAAAGTCTTTTATGGATAAGAAAAGAGAAAGTAATACATATGCAATCACTTGTAACTTTCATCTGAAAGTTTCACACTAATCTGCAAGGCTCTTGCTTAATATTTTAAAAATAAATCAATCTTGAGCAATGGCATAAAGAATTTTATAAATTGTTCATAAGAACATTTTGTATATTTACCAAAGTACATGGGGCATGATCTATACTGACATGACAAAGTTTTAAAAAATTCTAAAAGGGAGGCAGAAACACCTTCCTACTTGTCTCTCAAGTGGGCTATGGTACAGAGTGATGTTCAGACTTAAACTACAAAAACTTGTGATTGTAACTTGCAGCTTAAGCTACAAAGTTGTGGCTTCCCACAGTTTTGCAAAAGCCTTATTTCAAGCATGAACTCCATATGATGGACTTAAGGTTTCTGCTCTTACAGACAAAAAGAAAACAGAGTCCTGTAGCTTCTTAGTAGCAACATTTTCTCAAGGGCTCTATTTGTAGAGGCACAGTTCCTTTAAGAGATGCTTTCCCCCCTCAGAATTAGCAAGAAAACAAACAATAACAAAAAATGTGGCTCTCTTAAGAGGCTCTGTTGCCAAATACTTAAATGAGGTTTATGAGCAGCTGGCAAAGGTGCTTTACTTGGCAGCAGTATAGAACATGAAATCTCTCAGAGTTGGGGATCATAAATGTGGTTATTGACAGTACTTCTGCCAAACTGCCACAGCCCAGCCTTTAATCCTAGCATGGTTTATTCTAGTAAATGTGTGGTCAGATAAAGATAAGAGATGCAGAGTAAAGACAGATTTAGAAACAGCTCTAAAAAGGGTACAATGTTTTTAAAAATGTACATAGGTCTAAGAAAGAAAAGAAAAAAGGAGAAAGGGTAGAGAAAGGCCTTAAAAAAGAAATAAAGTTATATATATATATAGGCTACATAAAGATGAAAAATATACATAAATTCTTGATACTGTGTTTTTTTTTTTCCTTTGAACTATTTGATTGCCAAGAAAAAAACAAGAAATGACAAGAGACATTTGATAATAAAAGCTGCTGGATCTAAACTCTCCAAAGGTAGATGACTATCAAATGGCATGGGCAGTTTGTAGAACCTCTTAGAGTAGGATGAGACTATGTTCTTGTGCATAAACTGGCATTTTGGAGCATATTCCCTACAGAGGCATACTTAACCCAACCTTCATACTGAGATGAGGGAATCAGATCTACCTGAACTGACCCACCTTGAGACTTCTTACTTTCCTTGGGGAATGGTTGGGGGTTTGGGGTGGAGGGAGCCTGAGGAACGACTGGAAAGAGGAAAGAGAGGGCAAACAGTGATTTTATATATATTATAATTATACATATATACTTTTCAATTAAATTTTATAAAAGAAAAAGCAAACAATTAATTTTTTAATAAAAGAACTTTTTGGACAGTAAGGCATGTTTGCTCCTGGGGGCATGAATTTACTTCAAGAAGATAATGGACATCAAAGAAACCATATGTGGAGTTAAATTTCTTTGTGGCAAAGGTTGGCCACTATACAAGAGATTGTTCTTGCTTTGACTTCTTGACAGTATGCTGTATAAACTGGACATGCAAAGCCCATATGAAAGTGACATCTGGAACTTTGCCAGAACAAGCCAAGATGGTTTCTGCTTCACAGACACTTCCAGACCTTCTGCAGGGCACAGAGAAATGCAACTGACAAACCATGCCAAAATGGTTGAAATAGTCCTTCAAATTTCCTGCTTCACTGAAAGATATGTCAGAGGTTCTGGGCCTGTAGGCTAAATGTGGATGCATCAACATTACAAAGAAACTTTGGATGACTGTCTAAATGTGATTCTTGGTGACATCTAGAATATTATTTTTAACAAATATTTTCAAATGGGGGAAATGAGGAGGTAGATAATTTGGTGAGCAGTAAAAATGACCAAGTACAGACTAAAAAGAGACGGTTTAAGGGCACTGAAGTAAAGAGATTTGGTGGTGGGGGAGCACCAAGGAAAAGTGGGACTGGGCTGACTTTCCCAAAAGAAGGCCACATCTTAGAAATGTGGGAGGTAGGCTGGGACCTGGGACAAGCCTTGTACCTACTACCTTTGGGCCATTTTGCATGCACTACAACAGTCACATTTTCACTCTATCATTTCCGGAATTTGGAAGGTGTTGGAATGCACTTCCTTTTTACTCAGGTAATATTATATCTTTCTGTGGTCTTTGAAGGACTTAAAAATCATACAGTTATTAAGTATAGTTTTCCAGTTATAATAAAAGGCAAATTACATATGGAATTTTAGATGATTCTACTTTCTTTAATTTTGCTAAATAGACTAGCTATTGTAACTAATTTTTGCTTTATAGCTGTTTTGTTATGTGTAATTTTGCTATGTTGAAACAGAAAGCTTTCTTTTTGATTAGATAGAAAAAGAGAAGTGATGTGGGATTTCTTTCTGTATGCTGTGCATTACTATTAGACAATAAAGGTTTTGGCCAATAGCAAGGCATTTTAGAAGAAGGCAGAAAATCTGAGCATAGATACAAGGAATGAAATATGGAGTTGTAAACTGCCGCTCAAGAAAGCAAGATATAAGGAAACACAGGTAAGCTATGAGCCATGTGGCAATACACAGATTAATGAAAATGTGTTAAGTTGAAAGATCTTACAAATAATATGTCTGAGACATAGGCCAAATAGAATGTAATTAATATGAGCCTTTCTGTGATTATTTGGGGCAACGCAGCTGCAGAACTGCAGGTCTAGGATGTTGGGCTGGATTGACCACAAAGTTTTGGCTACAATGACATAAAAGGCTATACCAATTTTGGAAAAAAATTATTAGCTATTTTTTTAATAATATATAATTTTCTACATAGATTCTAAATAAGTAAATAAAAAATTCACTGCATGCTAAGATGCTTTTCTTGCCTCTCAGTGCTCTCAACACAGCCAAGGAAGTTTACGAATTAATAAGAGTTCTCTATTTCACAAAACTGTGCTAAAAATAAACTAAAATCCTTGGGAACGAATTCAAACCATTCAGTCTCTTCTATGTGTAACTAATCTCAGCTGATGCTTCTGAACAAAGAGGTACTTTAAAATACAAACAACTTCTTCCATCTTCCTCTTCAATTATGCTAACAGAAAACAGAAGGTGACTGTCAAAACTTTTCGAAACTGTAATTTAAGAAACAACAAATAAGATGTAGGAGAAAACACTAGGATAATAGCCAAACATAAGTGACATAATATTTAAAAATAAGTATAACGTTAATCATAAAGTGAGAGTCTCAGAATATAAATGCACCCAAAATAAAACAAGGAGAAAGAAACATGAATTAATCTTGAAAGCAATGTGATACATAAAAGACAATCACAAAAGACAACATATTGTATTAATCAATTTACATGAGATGTCTTAAGAAATCTGTTGTTCAAATATAATTTTTGAGATAATCGGGGAAAAGGTTTTGTTTAATATTTTGAGAGTCTTCAAGTCTTATGATTGATTTCACTTTACCTTATAAAATGCTAATACATTTCTGAATTGATTACCTTAATTATATACTTTGCTGAACACAGTGAAAAAGTGAACATCATCATTTTCTAAAATTGGATGATTAAGTAATCACATGTATATAGCCAGTGAGATGACTTACCAAGCAGGAGTGTTTGACCCCATGCCTAATCAGCTGAGCTCATTACTCTCCGGGAACCACACAGGAGAGGGAGTGACCTGGCTCCAAAGGTTTCTATTAGCTGTCCTCCAAAAGTGCACCATAGCATCTGAACTACACAAAGTACAAATGGATGAATTGGTGAATTTAAAGTTAATTATAAAGAAAAATATTTCCTCTCCTTCTTATCCCTTGGTGTCAATTCTTTTGACATTGTATCATTCAGTTAGATGAATGTCTATTGTTTATATATTAATAAAGAAAATGTGACTGTTGTAGTGCATGCAAAATGGCCCAAAGGTAGTAGGTACAAGTCTTGTCACAGGTCCCAGCCTACCTCCTACATTTCTAAGATGTGGCCTTCTTTTGGGAAAGTCATCCCAGTCCCAATTTTCCTTGGTGCTCCCCCACCACCAAATCTCTTTACTTCAGTGCCCTTAACCGTCTCTTTTTAGTCTGTACTTGGTCATTTTTACTGTTCACCAAGTTATCTACCTCCTCATTTCCCCCATTTGATCATATTTGTTAAAAATAATATTCTAGATGTCACCAAGAATCACATCCATTCATGACAAATGCCTCTCTAAGATTTCATTATTAATACTCTTTTGTTTGTAAACTTGGCTACTTCTCAATCTGAGGGACACACTAAATATCATTGGACATTGCCTGGCTGCTACCATCTGATCAGCCATAATATTTGTCACCATTGACTAAGTTTTCCACATTTTTCTTTTTAAAGTCTTTTATTTTTTTATTTAAAGCTGATTTTATTTATTTATTTAAGTTTTTTTTTTTTTATTTATACACCAACCACAGTTTCCCTTCCCTCCCCGCCTCCTACTAGACCCCTGCTTCTTCCCACCCTCCCTCTCATCCACTTCTAGAGAGGGTTTGGACACCCACAGGGAGTCAATATGGTTTACATATCAAGTTGAGGCAGGACTAAACCCATGTACCATATGAAGACTGAGCAAGGTATCCCTCTATAGGCAATGGACACCAAAAAGTCAGTTCATGCACCAGAGATAAATCCTGGTCACATTGCCAAAGGCCCCACAATCTGCCCAAGTCACACATTGTCTTCTACATTCAGAGTGCCTAGCTCAGTTTCATGCATGTTTCCAACTGTCAATCCAAAGCCCATGAGCTCCTAGAACTGTCTCTGTGGGTTTTCCCATAATGATCTTGGTTGTTTATATAATCCCTACTCATTCTCTTTATAACCTATCTTTAATACATTATTTCTTATAAATGATTCTAAAATTCTAAGTCAACTTTGGTATCAGTGGTCATGTAAGAAGAACAACAAACAGCTTTAGTAATTTTGAAAAATGGCTCAATGATCTGCATAGACACAATGGGTGCATTTTAAGAGGCAGATCCTCAAGACTACATGTCTTGAAAACTTCATGCTGTTATTGAGAATAGCAATGTTTATTGTCCTCATGGTTGCCACATTCCCCATTCTCCATGAATTGTTTAAAAACTCTAAGGTTTTTTTTTTTTTTTTTTTTTTTTTAGCTTTTTTGGGGCATTTTCCCTGGTACTTACAAAAATAACTGACTTTTTCTAAGCATTGTTGCTGATACAAATCAGTAACTTAACCACCATTCTTAGAAAGAATTTAGAGATGTAGATTGTTAGTAACATTAGGGTAAATTATGTGTTTTTTTTTTAATAGATTTAATGTAGGAGACTTTGGGGGAGCAATTTAAAGTTTAGAAAGACACACTTTCGTTAGTTGAGAAAGGGATTCTTTGAGGTCAAGGAACAAGAATACAGGCATCTCAGTTATTAATAGTTGATGTGCCTTTCTTTCTAAAGATGGGTTGGTGAGAAAAAGTGATAATTAATTTCTTGTATCAGGAAGCCTTCAACCTTCTGGTATGCTTTAATAAAAAAATGTTCATTGATGTGGGACATCTCTTATTATAGTTGATGAGTGGGTCTATATTCTTCTGAGGAATAAAAGAATAAAAGACTTGATTTTTATATAAAAAGTTTAGATTTGTGGCTCTTCAAATTTTTTATAAGATTGTCTTTTGAGATAAATAATAAAATGACTGAATATTTTTGTACCTGTAAAATGAAGATTTCTAGTGAAGTAATTGGCTGAGAAGAATGCCTTGTTTGTTTATATTTTGTAAATTTATAATAAGTTGCTTGGACAAAATACCTTGTTTGATTACATTTTGTTAATCATGTCTAAAAAGCTCATTGCTTTGGAGTGAAGATATTATGGTAGGAAAGTTTATACAAAGGAAAATGTTTAATTGTGGACTTCTAAGAAAACCATGTAACTTTTAATCATAATCTAATTTATTCCTGTGTAAAGATTTTAATTTGTTTTGGTAAAATATGTTACATGGTTTTGAGTCAGTTTCTTTTTGGGTATAAATTTTTGTCTTACAGATATAAAATGTATATAAGAAAAATAAGAGGTAAATGGAAAATATCAGGAAAGATGTAATAGAACGACAACTATAAAGAAGAAAGAAAACCCACCATGGTAGAAGAACAGAACAGAGAAAGAAGAAGCAACAGAAAGAGAAAAGTAAAATGAAGAATTAAATTTTGGCCAAGGTATGTATGTAGTTGTACTGATTCCATGTCTCCTCTTCAGTACCTGACATGTCTAGGGCTGGATCTCTCAGCACTTGGGACTGATATTGAAAGAGCAGCTCTTGCTAAATTGCAGCTCTATCAGGTCTCTCTCTAAGATGTAGATTTGCTGCTTTATAGAAAATCCTGGAGACTTGTTGCCTCTTTATGCTGTGGTAGCTCCATAACACATATTTACATTAAAAAAAAATGGCCTCAACTTATGAATCACCACTTTTTTCTGGTTCTACCTTCCCCTTTGTGGTGACTTTTAATCCCATCACAAGTTTGTGAGATCTTAACTTCGCAGATCATCAGCCTGAATCTATCATCTTTTATCTTTTTCCTCACAGTTCCCTGGAAGAACCGCTGCCTCTTTCTAGTTTCCCTGGCCCATTACTTGTCACAGTTCATTCTCGGAGCCCTAGTGGTGTTGTTATTTAAATACTAGGCCATTCCCATTTCTTTTATTTTCCAATCAGACTTCACATGGCACTAGTTAGACCTTTAAGAAATTAATTTTGTGCAATTACCATTCTGTTGTTCAACCTTCGATAACTAAGACTAGAGCACCAAGTTCAAGCCTCATGACTCATGTTTCTATAACTATTATTACTTTGTCAGGTAATTGTCCAGTGTATGTACCTACCCTAATACTCTTTCCATCACCCAGGTATCCGTTCTCCATGAGTCCTGCCCTTGCATTCCTCTTCCCTCTGCTAGATGGGTAGAGGGAACAGAAAAAGCCTTGTTTTGAAGAAGTTCTCAGTGAATGTGTGTCATTGATATGAGCACAACTATTCCAAGTATTCCAAGTATCCCGTGGGATGTTAGAGTCCCGGTACAAAATAATCCTTCAGAGTGGTTATTTATGGAATAATCACTAGTATGAACCAAGAGTAAATTCTTTGTTAGCTTCTTACTTTGCCTTGTTGTTCAGCAGCTAAGATTGTTCTCTTCAGAGATAACCTATTGAGATTAGCTAGCTACCCCTGCCTATGTGTTACATATAATAAAAAACACTGAGGTTTTGGTTACAGAGGTTTCCGAATTCCATGTGATCCAAATTTACTATAATGTATCTGTATGTCTCTTCTTTCTTCATTTTCTCACTGCAACTTACTAGGGTTCAAGGACACAAACCACATGGGTTGTGGCAAGCCTCACTCCACAAAGGCTAGAATTCAGTTCTTTCTTTGCTGTTCCCTACTGCTCTGACCAGAAGCAGCCTCACAATATTCTATGGTCCATAGCATATGGTGAGTCAATTCTGGATATTGAAACTCTGGATGCTACAGCTCAAATTGAATTTATTCTGTGATTTTATTTCCCTGTCTTTACTGTAAGATCCTCATTAACAGAAAACAACTATTTACTCTGTATCCCATGGGACACCCATCATAGTTATCTGTACTTGGTCTATATTCAAAAAACATCTGCTCAAGTGTTCAGGAAAAAAATACACCAATTCAATTTTTTTTTAATCTATAGATCAAGATTATTTTTCACTTTCTCTTCTATTAGGTTCAATGTAACTAAATGTATGTTGAGGTCATTGAGGTCTTTGATCTGTTCAGATTTGAGTTTTGTGCAGGTTGGTAGATATGGATCAATTTGCATTCCTTTACATGTCATTATCCAGCTGTACCAGCACACTTTGTTGAAGATTTTTTTGTTTTGTTTTGTTTGTTTGTTTGTTTCAATTGTATCTGTTTGGTTTCTTCATCAAAAATCAGGTATTCATAGGTGTGGATTCATGTCAGGTTCTTCAATTCTATTCATTGATCCACATGACTGTTTTATAACAATACCAAGCTCTTTTTAGTACTATAGCTATATAAAAATAAAAGTATTACTAGAGCTTATAGTTGGGGATAGTTATGCCTTCAGGAATTTCTTTATTATAAGGGATTGTTTGGGCAATTTGTTTTTTTCTTTATATTTTCCATATAAAGTTGAGAAATGTTATTTTAAGGTGTGTGAAGAATTATGGTGGAATTTTGATGGAGATTTCACTGAATTTGGATATTGCTTTTTGTATGATTACAATTTTTACTATGCTGATACTATCTGTCCTATATCATAGAAGATATTGTCACTTGCTAATATCTTATTTAATTTCTTTCTTCAATGACAGAAGTTCTTGTCATATAGGTCTTTCACTTGTTTGGTTAGAGTTACCCTAAGATGCTTTATGTTTTTTGTGTGTTGTAAGGGTGATGTTTCCCTCATTTTTTTAGCCCATTTATCATTTGTATAAAGGAGGGATATTGATTTTTTTAGTTGATCCTGTATTCTGCCATATTGCATATCATGTTTATCAGCTCTATGAATTTCCTGGTAGAATTTTGGGGGTCACATATGTATACTATTATATCATTTGCAAATAGTGAAACTTGAGTTCTTTTTTTCCCAATTTGTCTCCCCCTTAATCTCATTTTGTTGTCTTATTGCTCTAGCAAGAACTTTGAATACTATACTAGATATGGAGAGAGTGTCTTGATTTTGCTTTTAGAGTGATGGCTTTGAGTTTCTCTCCATTTTGTTTGATGCTGCTTTCAGATTGCTGTATATTGCCTATACTATGTTTAGGTATATTCCCATAGAGACAGCTGATCCAGAGCTACTTGTAGCTCACTGACTCTGGACTGACAGCTGAGAAACCTGCGTTGGACAAAAGTAGGTCCTCTGAATGTGGATGATATTGTGTGGGTTGGGCAGTTTTGAAGGTTACTTGCAGTGGTGCCAGGATTTATCTCTAGTGCATGAACTGAAATTTTTGGAACCCATTCTATATAGAGAAATACCTTGCTCAGCCTTGATACAGGGGAGAAGAGTTAGGTCCTATCTCAATATTATATCCCAGGTAAAAGATACTCCTAATATGATGCAGAATAACTGTGATATCATCATCAAGTTTCTTAAGGGCATTCTACTGGTGACTGCAAACAAAAAAAATGATACACAATCTTTTGGCCCAGTAGTAGCACTGGTTACTTTTTTCCCCTCATAATCTACTCTACCAGTTAATTAAGACTGATATAAAAAATTATAACTTTTAGGTGGTCGTAAAATATTTCTCAAATTTTGGAGGTGATAATAGTCCAAAATCAAAGCATAGAGAGATTTGATGTATCGTGAGGACTTGCAAACAAATTCAATGATGGTTGTCATAAAGATTCTTAAGTGGTAGCTAGAGAGAGATTTTTCAGAATTTCTGCTTTCTTTTCAAAATTTGGTGATAATTAATTGGATTCAATTTGTTATAAGTAAATCCCCTGTCAAAGGTCACCTTTACAAATACTATCACAATGGGTTGGCAAGACAACACAAACATTTGTTTTTTCCCTATATAATAAAATAGGCTCTATTTTTTTTTTCTGTCAGCCTTGGGATTAAAGTTTATTTTATCAGGAAGATTGGGATAGAAAGAAAGATAGTTCTAGCTACTCTGTAAAGTGACTTTTCTAGTTTACATCAGTGCAGGTTACAAACTATGAGGTTTTCTGAGCTCTCTCTAGGTGGAGAGAAATAGTCATCTTACATTTTACAAAGAAATTTTAAACATTTGTCTGATTTATGACATCTTTACAGATAATTTATGTAGTTTCTCTCAGATGTGCTGTATTCTGACAAAAAATAAACAGCTCTTTGTTCCTTTCCTCTAAGGAGAAACTTGTCCTTCTCTGAGATTCAGTTCTCTTGATTATCTTAGGATAACAGCTTTTGAACAGGTCAAAAAAAGGTGAAGGAACAACTCATGCTTTTTTATTATTTGTATAAGCTTTGCATTATCTTATTTTTTTCGCAGTGTGTAAGTCATGTAGTTTCAACTAAGTTCAGGTTTATTTATCACTGCAAAATCAGAAGTTCAATATAATGCCCAGAAAACAGTAAGACATCTACTTAAATAAACACTAATGCTGTATAATTATGTTATTTAATTAAATACTTTATTTATATATGACATTCTAGATTACAAATAAATAATACTGTCATACATGTCATATATCTGTATCTGCTGTCTTATTTCCATAAATGTACATTATTTGTATATCACTTAATGTTATGACTTCACTACACTTGTCTCAAGATTATTCATAGGTATTTGTGTAGAAATAAAAGTATAAATAATTTGATTAATTTTTATTTCTTTTCCCATGACTGCAAGATTCATAGGGACATAGTATTTATATACTATAATTTCCCTAAAATATCAAATTATATTAAAATAGATCCTCAAATATTTTCTGATTACATTCAAGATATCCATTACAGAAAAAATTGACATCAAGAAAACAGTGGAAGAGTAATAAGTCACATTTGTAGTTGTGATGCGATAAAATAATTTTAGGCAATTATATTTGAAACAGTTATTTTAAAGTATTTGGTTCTCTTTCAGGCATAAATGATTCTTCCAAAGTCATAGAACTCATTAGTGGCCCAGCCTAGAATAGATACTAGGTCACCCATTCTAAATCCACTGCTCTCTTGATTCAAATGCCTTGAAAAAATCATTTTAAAACATTTGTTTATGGATTTTGGAATGTCTGTTCTGAGAAATAGGGAAATGAAAAGAAAGAGTTTAAAAATATGCCTCTGCCATGATACCCAAGCAGATGGTCATGCAGCCTCAAGTCTTCTGGGGTAATTATATTCAGAGAGGCACTGCATCACAGATCTGCTTGTCTCAATGGACAATGGCCATGCATAGTATTGGATACTAGAGTCTCAGACATATTGATATTTTCTTCCAAAGCGGAGATTAATAAAAAGTAGCTCTTTGTTCAAGCTAGAAATGATGATTTTTTTTTGCTCTGCCCTTTAAAAATAACACATAAAAAGGGAATGAATGTCCTCAAAGTCATTGCACAGATTCCATAAGCATCAGATCATAGAGCTTTTATGGATGTCAATATCAATAGCTAATAACAATAACTGCTTGCACAAATGAAATTATGTATAAACTGGTTATTTATTACTTCAAAGATCAACCTACATCACATAACACGAGAAAGGCTTTTAAAAAAATCAATTGACATAGAATGTATTTTGAAATAAATATTTAAATATCTCTACAGGTAAACAAGATATAATTTAATTTAAATGCCAGCTGCTTATTAGTGAATTATACATATGTGCATACTAAATAAGTAGTATGCTAAAACTTGTTTAATTAGGGGCTAATAAAGAATAATGTATAACCTATTTAAGTGACTCATGCAATTAAGACATAAGCACAATATCAGCATAGACTTTTTAAAAAATGACACTAAAATATTTCTAAACAATTTTGACTTTCATATTTCCTCTTTTGACAACCTTTTCCAAAAATAAAGATAATAGGCAATACTTATTCAATTTCCTTTTACTTGTAACCCTGTTTTCAAAAGTAAAAACACATGAATGAGATGAAGTTTAATCACATGAATTTTATTCTACTTTACGATATTTTTAATTGAACTTGCAATTTTGACTAAACAATGATATTTTAGATGAGTTATGTTTCTTCATATTGAATTTTTTAAGTCAAGCATGTATCATCTTGAGATTACCACATTTGAATCACTTTTATAATTAGGCTATATATCATATTAATATTATAAATTCATGTATAGCTAATTTACTTCATTAGAGCTTTTATAAATATCCACCTCTCAACAGGTATTTCTCAACTTATTTTTTTTTAATTTACAAAACTGATTTTGTAATGTAATAAAAAGTATTTGTCTCATTATGGACCTTTCATATGCATGCATCATTAAACAATGTCCTCTTGTCTTTATTTAATGATAATCCAAAAAGATGATTTTGGAAGTATCAAATATTACCTTTATTAAGTGAAAACAGGAAGAAATGAGTTTCATAAAAATAAGAATAATGTAATTCTGTTTTAAATGGTAATTTCTACTTTGCTCAACATGGAAAATGAAGATGGAGACAAGAAGCAAGTATTATGTTTTGTGACACAAGGTTTTCAGAAAATAAGTCTTTAAAATCATTAGCATACATTTCATTTTATCAACATATGAAATAGTACAAAGACTAGACAAATAATGTTTTATGTCTGGTATATTTTTTATGAGTACACTAGACAGTGTTTTGTTTTTGTTTTTATGTCAAATACACAAACTAGTCATTTCAGAAGAGGGGACCTCATCTGAGAAAATGTCCACCTAAAATTGGACTGGGTATATTTTCTTGATTGATGATTGATGTGAGAGGGCCCAGCTCATTGTAGACATCTCCACGCCTGAGGTGACAATCCTGGTTACAATAAAAAATCAGGCTGAGCAAACTATGTAAACAGCACTCTTCCACAGTGCTTGTTTCAATCTTACCCTGTATTTCTGCCCTGACTTCTCTGGCTGGAGCATGGAAAGTTGTAAGATAAAAGAAATCCTTTCTTCACAAACTTTCTTCTGGTCAGAATTTTTTTTTTAATCACAGTAATGGAAATCATAATTAGACAGTAGGTATGGGGAAATTCCAGAGACAGAAACTTGTTCTCTTTGTAATTAACATACACTGTAATGTCAGGTATTCAAATTTATGCTTAAAATGCATTCATTAGGGAGAATACTTCCAATGCATAGTGTCTAGATTTAACAATAAGCCATATTTCAATTGCATTTTGAGTTAAACAATACATTTTTCACTCAAGTACATTTAGGATAAATTACATATTCCTCTCTTTTCCTTATTTGACATACTGTACAAATAAAAAAATACAGACTTTAAATAAAAGTCTGCTTCTGTGCTTAGGACATGGAAGCACACGCCCACACTGCTGTCTGCTATTAAGTGTAATTGTTATTTCCAGCCTACCTGATATGTGAATAATTTTGCGTGTCACTATTCACTGAAGGCTGTGAATATTGCCTTCATTACCATCTGTTTGATTTTATTTATCATAGATTCAGAGCCTGATTAATTTCAAAACTGCATAGCATATTTAATTCTAGGCTGTAAAAGATTTCAAGTATTACTACTTACTCTAGTGACTGAGTTTAATAGTGATTTTCTTCAAAAGTGATAAAACTTCCATAAAGTTAGTTATTAAATGTCTTTTGAAATGGACCTTTTCATTTGTTACTAATATGGTCTGCCTTCAAATGACTTGGTATTGTCAATTAATGATGCTTTACTGCATAACAAGATTGTCTGACTGTATTCTGCTATAATCCTGTATTAGTTCTGAATTTAATTAGGAAAAAATATTAAGTTGCTATAGTCACAGAAGGGCCAAAAGCTTCAATATTTTCAAGTGCTGAAATACATAAATTATGTCTATGGCAATACTCCCGTATACACAGCAAATCTCATCTAGAAACTATACAGCATATGTAAAATACTCATAAGTAGCCTGAACTATGTAAAATATTGATTTACAACTGTGGTATTTGATATCTATTAAAATGACCTAGTAGCAAATAAATCATATGAAAAAATAATGTAGATTAGTGTTAACTGTTAGTATGCTGGAACTGTCAAATGAAGTACTACATATTGCCAAGTGAAAATCTACTTATCAAATGCAAGTCTATTTTTATTGGCTTCTTGTAAGTTCTATATACACTCACATTTTGTGCTGTGAATGACACATTGGAAGCTGGAATCTGAAAGTTGCAAGGCTCCAGAATAGCATTTATTCATGTCCTATTACATATTTTATTCATGACTTCATGCATCTCTTTCAGCTTGATGCTCATTCCTATTCATTGTTAACTCTTCTCATTCTTTACCTTGATCACATTCTCATAATCTTTGACTTTTGTTGCACTGCAATATAAATTTTCCCTCATCTATAATACTTACATCTTAAGATAATAGGGTTAAATTCATGATCATAGGAGAAACAGATGTAGAAAAACAAAGAGAATGGTGGGAGATAAAAATTATGGATCAATGTGCTCCAAAGATCTTTATTGTCAATTGTTTATCTGTCCTAATGGTTTATATGAAGACATTAGAAATTAACATGAACTTGCATTGTGCATTAGCTATATATCAGGCAAAATTTAAAAACTAATACAAGTTTCCAAACAACTTGAAGGACAAAACATATATTTGGCTTGTAGATGCTATAGTCTAGAATAAGTAACAGTATTTTATAACTCATATATGATAAAAGTTGGAGCTAGTATGTGTCTGATAAAAAAAAGGAAGATCTTTAGGTCAGAGAGATGGTTTCATTGACAAATCAGATATTTTGTAAATGTATTACAGTAAGACTGTATTACAACATCCATGCTAAGAGGTTTCCCAGATCATTGTAAAGTCAGTGATACAAGATGTCAAATTCCTAGAGGTTCATAGACCAGTTAACCAGACTAATGTGATGAAATATTGGAGAGTTGCAAATATTGACTCAAACAAAAGGTTGGAGGTTCTTAGGGACTGACAATAAAGGTTTTCCTCTGACTTTTACACACAATAAAGTATGAGCATCTGTGAGTAAACACACACACACACACACACACACACACACACACTGATATATTTTAATTTTTATTTTTGAATAAAGTCTCATATTTATCCATGTATAATCTTGTTCAAACTCCCTTCCTGCTCCCACCCTTCCCAGTTATTCTCTCTTCTCATCTCTTTATCTCATCCCCAGCAAGAGCAGGAGGTCCCAAGTCCCCAAGGTGGCTTAGTTCAGCATCCACTCTAGGCAAGTCCGATTTTCTCATTCTAATATCAAGACTAGGTTAACTGTTTCTCTGAAAGGAATGGGCTCCAAGGTGCCAGTCCGAGTTGTTTCAGTTCCCAAGCTGTTCATGCTTGTGGTTTGCAGCTTGGGTATGCTTTGCTTTTTGTTTAAAGTCGACAAAGGAGTGACTACATCCCCTGCTTATCTTTCTGCACTTATAATACCTTACTCAGGAGAATATCATCCAAATTGATTCATTTGCCTGCAAGTTTTAGGATATCATTTTTTTCTTACTCCATCGTGTAGATAGAATTACAATTTGTTATCCAATCTTCAGTTGAGGGGCATCTAGGTTGCTTCCAGGTTCTTGCTATTAACAATATTGCTGCTATGAACAAAATTGAGCTAAGGATTTTAGGGTGCAAATGCACGTCTTTAGGGTATATGCCTAAAAGTGGTATTGCTGGATCCTTGGGTAGATTGATTACCAGGTTTCTGAAAAATTGCCAAACAGCATTCCAGAGTGGCTGATCAAGCTTACACTCCACCAACAGTGGAGGAGTGTTTCCCTTGCTCCACAACTTCACCAGCATAGGCTGCATTGTCTTTTATCTTATCTGACATGTGTAAAGTGGTATCTCAAAGTTGGTTTGATTTGAATTTCCCTGATGGCTAAGGATGTCCAGGACTTTTTCAAATGCCTTTTGTTATTCTTCTGCTGAGAAGACTTCTTTTTAGTTTTGAACCCCATTTTTTGATTGGGTTATTCAAGGTTTTGGGCTCTAGTTTCCTGTGTTTTTTATATATCTTAGAGATCAGTCTTCTATCACTTGTAGGATTGATGAAAATCTTTTCCTATTCTGTAGGCTGTCGTTTTGTCCTATTGACAGTGTCCTTGACTTTACAGAAGCTTCTCAGCTTCAGGAGATTCCATTGATCCACAAGTCTGTTTTTATGCCAGTACCAGGCTGTTTTCATCACTGTAGCTCTATTTTATAACTTGAAGTCGGGGATGGTGATTCCTCTTGAGGTTCTTTTGTTGAACAAAATTGTTTGGGCAATCCTGGCTTTCCTGTTATTCCAAATGAAGTTGAGTATTGTTCTTTTAAGGTCTATAAAAAATTATGTTGGTATCTTGGTGGAAATTGCATTGAATCTGTAGATTGCTTTGGTAGGATTGCCATTTTTCTATGTTGATTCTACCTATCCAAAAACATGGGAGATCTTTCCATTTTCTGATATCCTCTTCAATTTCTTTCTTCAATGATTTAAAGTTTTTATCAATTAGATCGGTTACTTTCTTGGTAAGAGTTACTCCAATATATTTAATGCTATATGCACCTATTGTAAAGAGTGATATTTCCCTATTTCTTTTTCAGCCCTTTTATCTTTAGGGTATAAGAGTGCTACTGAATTCTTTGAGTTAATCTTCTTTCCTGCTACATTGCTGAAAGTGTTTATCAGCTGTAGAAGTTCCCTGGTAGAATTTGTGGGTCACTTATGTGACAATCATATCAACTGCAAATAGAGATAGTTTCAGTTCTTCTTTTCCAATTTGTATCCCCTTAATCTTGTTTTGTTGTCCAATTGCTTTAGCTAAAACTTTGAGAGCTATATTGAATAGATAAGAAGATAGGGGACATCCTTGTCTCATTATGATTTTAATGGGATTGCTGTGAGTATTTCTCCATTTAGTTTGATGTTGGCTTTGGCTTTTTGTAAACAACCTTTATTGTATTTATATATGTTCCCTGTATTCCTGGTCTCTCCTGGACTTTCATCATAAAGGACTGTTGGATTTTGTCAAAGGCTTTTTCAGTGTCTAAGGATATAATCATGTGGTTTTTCTCCCTCAGTTTGTTTATATGGTGGATGGAATTTACAGTTTTCTATATGTTGAAACGTCTCTGCTTTTCTGGGATGAAGCCTGCTTGTTTGTGGTGGATGATATTTTTTTATACATTGTTGTATACAGTTTGCCAGGATTTTTTTTGAGAACTTTTGCAACAATATTCATGATGGAAATTGGTGTGAAATTCTCTTTCTTTTTTTGGTTCTTTCAGTGGCTTGGGTATTAGGGTAATTGTGGCTTCATAAAAAGAGTTTAAAATTATTTCTCCATTTTGTACTCTATAAAACAGTTTAAGGAGTATTGGTATTATTTCTTCTTTGAATGTGTGGTAGAATTCTGCACTGAAACTATCTGGACCTGGGATTTTTTTTTTTTTTTTTAACTTGGGAGGCTTTAATGACATCTTCAATTTCCTATGTGGTTTTAGGTCTATTTAGTAATTTAATCTGGTCTTGATTTAATTTTGGTATGTGGTACCTGTGTAGAAAGATGTCCATTTTCCATTTTTTGGAGTATAGATTTTCAAAATATGATCTGATAATTCTCTGGATTTTTGGGTGAGTCTGCTTTTATGTTTCCCTTTTAATATCTGATTTGGTTGATTTGGATACTCTCTCCCTTCTTTTTGGTTAGTTTGCATAAGGGCTTATCTATCTTGTTGACTTTTTCAAAAAACCAACTCGGTGATTCATTGATTATTTTTATTGCCTTTTTTGTTCCAATTGTATTTATTTCAGCTCTAATTTTGATTATTTCCTGATGTTTACTACTTCTAGGTGAGTTTGTTTCTAATTGTTCTAAGGTTTTCAGCTGTGTTCTTAGTTCTTTAGTATGGGCTTTCTCTAGATTTTTCATATAGGCATCTAGTGCTGTGAGTTTTCCTCTTAAATCTGCTTTGTGTCCCTTAAGTTTATGTATATTATGCATTCATTTTATTTAAACTCTAGGAAGTCTTTAATTTCTTTCTTACTATCTTCCTTGACCCAGAGGTGGTTCATTTGAGTGATGTTTAGTTTCCGTGTGTTAGTAGGCTTTGTGTGATTTTTGATGCTGTTGAACTCTAATATTAGACCATGGTCGTCTAATATGATACAAGGGATTATTTCCATTTTTGTATCTATTAATATTTGCTTTATGAACAAAGATGTGGTCAATTTTAAAGAAAGTTTCTTGTGGTACTGAGAAATATGTATATTTCTTAGCATTTGGGTGGAAGCTTTTGTAAATATCTATGAAATCTATTTGCACCATAACCTTTTTTAGACCCCTTATTTCTCTGTTGAGTCTCTGTCTGGTTGACCTATCTAAGGGTGAAAATGTGTATTGAAGTCTCCCACAATTATAGTGTGAGAATTGAAGTGGGTTTTGAGCTTTAGTAGTGTTTCTTTTACATACGTAGGTGCCCTTATATTAATGGCATATATACTGAAGATTGAAATCTCATCTTGATCAAATTTTTTTCTGAGATGAATAAGTAATGTCCATCCTGGTCTCTTTTAACTGATTTTGTTTATTTGGATACTCTCTCTCTCTTCTTTTTGGTTAGTTTGCATAAGGGCTTATCTATCTTGTTGACTTTTTCAAAAAACCAACTTGGTGATTCATTGATTATTTTTGTTGCCTTTTTTGTTCCAATTGTATTTATTTCAGTTCAATGAAGTCTACATTGTTAGATAGTAGAATGGCAGCACCAGCTTGTTTCTTGGGGCCATTTTATTGGAAATTTTTTTCCCAACATTTACTCTGAGGTTGTGTCTGACTTTGGTTTTGAGGTGTGTTTCTTGTATACAGCAGAAGGATGGTTTCTCTTTTTGTTTCCATCATGTTAGGGTGTGTATTTTTAAAGGTCAATTGAGTCCAATGATATTAAGGGATATTAGCAACCATTGCTTATAATTTTCTGTTACTTTTGGTGGTAGCTTTTATGTATTTCTTTCTTTGGGCTTTTCTTCTGTGAGATTACCGATTGTTTGTAGCTTCATGGTTGTATCTGGGATTCTTAGGTTGGAGTTTTCCCTCTAATGCTTTCTAAAGGGTCAGATATGTAGATAGATATTGTTTAAATTTGATTTTGTTGTGAAATATCTTATTTACAACATTTATGATGATTGATAGTTTTGCTGGGTATAGTAGTCTGTGTTGGCAGCCATGGTCTTTTAGTGTCCATATAACTTCTGACCAGTACCTTCTTGCTTTCATTGTTTCCATTGAATAGGCAGGAGTTACTGGGATGTGTCTGCCTTTGTAGGTAAGATAGTCCTTTTCTTTTTCAGCTCTTCAATTTTTCTCTTTGTTCTTTATATTTTATGTCTTGATTATTATTTGGTGGGTAGACTTTTTTGGGGGTTCTAATTTTTTTGTTGTTCTGTAAGCTTCTAGTAACTTTATAGGCATTTCCTTCTTTAGGTTAAGAAAGTTTTCCTCTATGATTTAATTTAATATATTATCTCTGCCTTTGAACTGGTATTCTTCTTCTTCTATTATTATTCTCAGATTAATTTTTTCATGGTGTCCTAAATATCCAAATATTCTGAACATTTTGTGTTATGACTTTTTTTGGTTTTACTGTTTTCATTGACTGATGCATCTATTTCCACTATTGAGTCTTCTACTCAGAGATTCTTTCTTGCATTTCTTGGATTCTGTTGGTTATTCTTGTATCTATTTTTCTAGGCCTTTTCTTCAGATTTTCTATTTCTACCGTTACCTCACTTTGTGCCTGTTTTTATTGCTTCTGTTTCAATTTTTAGTTCCTGGAATGTTTCTTTCATTTGTTGGTTTCCCTTTTCTTGGTTTTACTTGTTTTCCTTCTAGGATTTGTTCATCTCCTCTAATTTTTTTTGTATTTTCTTATATCTCTTTAAGGGAATTTTTTATATCTTCTTTTAAATCTTCGATAATCTTCATAAAGGTGTTTTTGAGGTTGTTTCCTTCTGTTTACTCTTCATTGCTCTGTTCAGGTCTTGGTGTTGTAGAGCTTCCAGTTTCTTCTGTTGTTGCCTTGTTGTTCTTTTTATTGTTATATGTATTCTTACACTGACATCTGTCCATTTTATTAGTTGTTCACACTTAGTCAGCTATTAGTCAGTTGTGGTTAGAAGGCTTATGTCTCTCCTGTCTGCTCTGAACATGGGGTCTGCATGGTCTCTGACTTTGCTCTGGACATGGGTCTTAGTTTCAAAGACATCTTCTTATCTCTGAGTTTGCTCTGGACATGGTTCACAGTTCCTGTGTCTGTGATGATAATGCAGCTCACCCTGGAGGCAGGGCCAGGCCAAAAGAGGTCCTTTCTGCTAGAAATAGCTGTGGAAGGACCATCCCAGTTTTAGCTTAGGGATAGTCCACTAGCTTTGGAGTCTGAGATTCAGACCCTGGGTGTGAACCTGGTCCCAGGAGAGGGGTACTCTCTGATGCAGCCCAGGAACTGAGGTTCTCACTCTTGTCTGATTTCTTTATATAAAAAGAAAAGTAAATAAAATTTTCAGACTTTACATTGTTATAAATTAGGAAATGACATTTTGTGAGATTGGGTGTGCCTTTGGTGGCCATGTAAACACATATTAATATAGTTACCCAGAACTATTTTGTAAACACAACATGGTACTTATTTGGAAAAGTTCAAATAGTAAGCACTTCAAAGGTTCAAATATGTTATAAATTTTATAGTTAATCTCATAATGTCTCTTTTGTTTTGGATAAAATATTGAAACTTTAAATGATACTAGAAACTTACGTTAAGGGGTATTCTAGAAAATTAAGCCAATATTTGAAATCAAGTGTATCAATAACTTTAATATAAACTTTTTCTTTTACTTTTAAATATTCATGCTTTTTTAAAGTTGGGTTTATTTGAGTTTTATTTCCTAACAGAAACAGTCACCATAACAGGTATAGTTAAGCATTAGGACTTAGAAAGATGTTTTGTATACTTGCAAGTATTTATCAAGTTAAACAAATATAATAATGGGAATTTCAGAAATGACATCAGTGAAAAAGCCAAAGAAATCATTTTCTTCTCCTCAGATAATACAGTATTTTTGTTAAGGACTCAGGTATCTATCTGGTTTTCAAACCTTCTACTTTATATTAACACTACACACTTTCTCATCTTGAAACTGTATTTGTTGATATAAAGACACACACTATTAAGATACTTGTTATAGTTTTCAAAGTTCCATATTGGACTGAAAGAGGGCTATCATTTCTTGTGCTAAAGTACTAAAAATAATTTTGCCTTTAGGGTAAGTTTGGCTACACATACATCTCTGATTCTCAATTTTATTGATAATTTTATTGTCCCTTTCTATTTTTACAGTCATTTGTACTATATCTTATTTTCATTATTTTATCTAACACTTAATATGAACCAAAATTTTCTATTTGATAAAAATTATATTATTGATTTCTTGATTAAGAGAGCTGTAATACCTCTTCACATAGTATGTCTTTTAAGTGACCATTTATCTGTCATATATGTATGAATATGGTGTCAATTCATATTCTTTTTATTTATGTATGCTACAGGCATGCCTAGAATTAATTAGCTATTAACATACAATTCCCATTTTTAATAGATATATTAGAATTAACTGCATCTGAGTTATTGTTCATGAAGTATAGACACTTAACTATATGTGCCTTCTCTTGGAACTCTTTTTCTCCTATTGGGTTGTCTTGTTCATCATCATTATGAGTTCACTTGCATTGTCTTGTATCTTTTTTGTCAGGTTTGGTTGTTTTCTCTTGCAGGCCCACTTTTTTCTGAATGGTAATGGACAGAGAATGGATCTGAAGAAGAGGAGAGGAAGGATAGGCGAGAAAAGAAATTGTGGTTCTGATTTACTATATGAAAGAAATATCAGTTTTTAATAAGAAATTAAGAGAATCTGGATGCAAACAAGATGCCCCTAAACTGAGGAAAGGATTAACAAACTGTGGTCCATCTACACAATGGAGTACGACTCAGCAGTAAGAAAAAATGATATCCTAAAATTTGAGTCAAATGAATGGATTTGGAAAATATCCTCCTGAGCGAGGTATCTCAAACCCAGAAAGATAAGCAGGGGATGTGCTCACTCATTAGTGGACTCTAAACAAAAAGGAAAAAGGAAAGCATGCCCAAGCTACAAACCACAACCACTGAGCTGCTTGGGATCTGAAACACCTGAGAGTGGCACCTTGGATCCCATTCCCTCTAGAGGAACACTTGAGTCAGTCTTGATGTTGGGGCGAGGAAACTGGATCTACCAGCAGTGGATGCTGAACTGAGCAATATTGGAACCTTGGGACCTCCTGCCCATGCTGGGGAGTAGATGGGAGATGTGGAGAAGAGAGAGTGACTAGAGGGGATGGGAAGGGGAAGAGACCTTGAATAAGGAAATACATGATTAGAAAATGTGACTTTACTCATAATAAAAAATTAAAAAAAGAAAAAGAAAAAGTTAGTAGTCATCAAAGAAAATTAATAGACATCTCAAGAAATCTTCAAAACATAAAATAATAAGAAAAATATGTTTCATCAAATCTAGTTAGAGCAACACATGCTCCAAATGTTAGTAGTGCCATAAAATAACAAGTTAACAGCCATAATATATACACAGATGATGTGGTACAAGTCCATACAGGCTCTATGCCTGCCATTTCAGTGTCTGTGAGACCATGTATGCTAGAGAAAGATAACGTATGTAGGTTTGAAAGAAAGGATTCCATACTGAAACCACACTGTTATGTCACACAGAATGTAGTTACTAGTGACTGACTAATGTGAACACACGGCAAAATTTTCCTTGCAAGGTTCAATGACATGAGTAAAATATGACTATTAAATGACATAATGTAAGCAGAATGACAAGTCAACTTTGCCCTATGGGGATTCAGCAGCAGTATTAAGAGAGAACATACCAAAGCCGTAATTTGTCTCTTTGATAGAATGCAAAGTCAGCCACTCTGTGTTCACAATGCTCCCAAGACTACATTTTGCAGAAATGTCTGTCTTTTGATACTAGAGCTAGAGTCATTTGCATCTACTTTACCTGTGCTGGTGACAGTTTAATTGCTTTTAATGAGAATAAAAAATATTCTAGAGAAAATCTGAGTAAAAGAACTCAGTAACTATTCCTTAATCCTAACACAGAGGAAATATCCATTTTTTAAATCTTATCCTTACTTGTGTTCTAAATATGATGGATGGTGTTTGCAGGCTTATAATACTACTGCTCTTATCAGGCCTTGTAAACACTGTCCTTTTCTGAGGTGACCCAATGTATCTCTCTGTGCTGTCCAATTATTTTCTCATAAAGGACTGATAAGGTAAATGCATGCTTGCTATTTTTCTTTCCAGGAGCAATTTTTCCTTTTAACAAATATTTAGAAGCTTAGTATTTTCTTATCATACTAATGTGAAAATTGATATGTTTATCTCTAACAGTAAAATTGTAAGACTCTGTATAAGCAAACTGTGCATATTAATGATAATGACATGTGCCAATTATCAAGCCACTAAATCAGGATAAATTATTTTATAATTTAGTATGTAACAAACTTGTTCAATATATAAAAATTTCTAGAGCTTACACTAATATTATCACAAGATAATTTATATTTTGAGGATGCTGAATATAGAGGTACATTTTAAAGTTAGACAGAGAGTCTGAACAAGGGGATACATACATGAATAAAATATGATTTTATTCATAATAAAAAATAAAATTAGACAGAAAAATATGTATTAATTTGTTGACATAAACTTTTACGTATTTTTGAAAAGCTACAGTGAAATATTAGGATATGAAAATAATCCAATCTAGTTGCCAACTCTTGGGTCCTGTCATATATGTCTCTTTCTATTTCATGTTCTCTCTCTCTCTCTGTCTCTCTCTCTTTTACATGCACACATTCAAACACATATTGTGTATACTATATATATATATATGCATTTGTATGGTTATTAAAGCCATAGAGTTCAATTTTAGACAGCCTACCTGGGACACCATTCCTGAAGAAAACTGATATGCCCCAAGCAGCAAGGAACTGTCTGAAGTTCTCAATTAAAAGTAAGCCTTTGAGGAAAACCCATTATCCATGATGAAATAAAAACTTTGTATTTGTTCTGTTCTTGCGTAAGCTACTATAGCCTGTACTCATTCTGAAGATACAGTTTTGCAGTAATTAACCTTTGGCTATTATAATACCTTGCCACAAAATTCCACAATATTCCCCAGGAATGTGAAAAAGATTCACTTTGGACATGAGTATTTTAAAGTCACTTATGCTCCACAAATTTATCATTTCTGACTTTTCTGTGTTAGCTTACATCCAGTGTAAAAATAAATTAATGAGACAGGAGGTCTGGAGTACTTTATGTGTTTCGGAGTATTTATAAGAAAGTTGGACACTATAACTAGCAAAATTATAGTAGTTGGTTCTTATCCAAGGTGTACAATCTCTAGCCTTTAGTTTGGGACAAGATTAGACAGAATTAGCATTGATTCATTCTTGTTTATAAGACCACAAACTGATTGTTGTCATTCCCAAAGATGTTTATGTCATCATTGGATGAAGGAGTTGATTTATTTTTTTAGGTTAGATACCTGTTTACCTAGTTCTCACTTTTTGTATCTACAGATCCCAACTAAGAATTTAAAACCACGAGAAAGCTAGCTGTTAGGAGGATGCTTCCAGTGACTGCTTGATTTCCATAACTTCTGTGGCAAAACGGGTAGTGTCTTTACCAGTCATATTTTACCTTCAGTTATGGTGGGCAAAAAACAGCTAAGGCAATGGCTTGCACTGTTCGAAGAGTTTCTAGTACAATCCTTTCCAATAGCCCTAAGGGAAGTATTATAATCTGATAATGCAAGCTTGTTTATATGGTCTCTAAACAAAACGTAGTTCTTCTTTGTGGGGTAATTTAAATTGAACAAATTTTAAATTTAAATTTTTAGAATTATTATAAAATAATATGTTTTCATGGAGCCTTTTCAAATATTATTAAAGTTATTCCTTTCAAGTCTACCATGCAATAGAAGTTTGTTTGGCAAAAATAGTGTCTTAAAATATCTGTGAAGCTGGTTTTTATTTGTTTACTTTATACATGAGTTCTAATGAATAAAATACAATTTGTAACAAAAATGGTGCAATTAATCAAAATAATAAACAGAACACCATCCAAGAGAATAAAGATTAAGTTATTGAATATAGAAGATAAGATGTTTTTTATTTTTTTTTATTTTGAATAAAGAAGTCACATTTTTCTGTCCCTGCATATCGTTAATCAAGGTCCTGTCCACTTCCCAAAAGATAAGGTCATTCTTTCATCCCTACACACCCCCTGATCCCCCCAGCCCCACAGGCGATCCCAAGGTCCCAAGGTCCCAATATTCCTTAATTCAGGCCCCATTCCTGGCAAATTCACTTTCTCCCCCCAACATCAAACTGAGTGAGGTGTTCCTCAGGGGGAGTGGGATCTAAGGGGTCAGTCCAAGGTGATTTTCTGATCCCCAGCTGTTCAGTGGTTGTTGTTTGCTGATTGGGAATCCTTTGCTTTTTTTGTTTTGTTTAGTTTTGTTCAGAGTCCACTAATTAGTAAGTACATCCCCTGCTTATCTTTCTGGGTTTTTGATACCTCGCTAAGGAGGATATTCTCCAAGTCCATCCATTTGCCTAGAAATTTTAGAATATCATTTTTTTCTTACTGATGAGTAGTACTCCATTGTGTTGATGTACCACAGTTTGTTAATCCATTCCTCAGTTGAGGAACATCTAGGTTGTTTCCAGGTTGTTGCTATTACAAATAATGCTGCTATTTACATAGTTAGCTAATGCCATTGGAGTAAGACTGTGTGTCTTTTGGGTATACATCCAGAAGTGGTATTGTTGGGTCCTTGGGGAGATTAATTCTCAGTTTTCTGAGAAACTGCCATACTGCATTTCAGAGGGGCTGAACAAGCTTACACTCCAACCAACAATGGAAGAGTGTTCCCCTTGCTCTGCAACCTCTTCAACATAGGCTGCTATCTGTGTCTTTTATCTTAGCCAATCTAAGAGGTATCAGGTGGTATCTCAAAGTTGTTTTGATTTACATTTCTCTGATGGCTAAATATGATAAACACATTTTTAACTGCCTTTCAGCCATTTGTAATTCTTCCGCTAAGAATTCCCTTTTTACTTCTGAACCCCATTTCTTGATGGGGTTATTCAAGGTTTTGAAATCTAGTTTCTTGAGTTCTCTATATATCTTAGAGATCAGTCCTCCATCACTTGTAGGGTCAGTAAAAATCTTTTCCTATTCTGTAGGCTGTCATTTAGTCTTATTGACAGTGTACTTGGCTTTACAGAAGCCTCTCAGCTTCAGGAAATCCCACTTATTGATTGTTGATCTTTGTGTCTGTGTCACTGGTGTTATATTTAGGAAGTGGTCGCCTGTGCCAATTCAAAGAAATGTATTTCCCACTTTCTTTTCTATCAAGTTCAAAGTCACTGGTTTTATGTTGAGGTCTTTGATCCACTTGGATTTGAATTTTGTGCAGGGTGACAGGCTTGGATCTATTTGCATTTTCTACACACTTCCATCCAGCTATGCCAACATCATTTGTTAAATATGCTATCTTTTTTCCATTGAATATTTTGGGCCTCTTTGTCAAAGATCAGGTGTTCATAGGTTTTTGGATTAATGTCTAGACCCTCAATTCTGTTCCACTGATCCACAAGTCTGTTTTTACGCCAGTACCAGGCTGTTTTATTACTGTAGCTCTATAGTATAGCTTGAAGTCAGGGATGGTGATGCCTCCTGAGGTTCTTTTGTTGAGTAAAATTGTTTTGGCAATCCTGGCTTTCCTGTTATTGCAAATGAAATTGAGTATTGTTCTTTCAAGGTCCTTAATCTCCTTTCTTTTATTATTATTATTATTATGAACAAAGAAATTTCCTTCCCTTATTGTTTTAGCTAAAACTTTGAGAATTATATTGAATAGATAAGGGGAGAGAGGACATCCTTGTCTATTTCCTGATTTTAGTGGGATTGCTTTGATTTTTTCTCCATTAAATTTGATGGTGGCTGTTGTCTTCTTGTAGAGCGCCTTTACTATTTTGAGATATTGTACCCATATTCCTGATCCCTCCAGACCTTTTATCATAAAAAGTGTTGTATTTTGTCAAAGGCTTTTTCAGCATCTAAGGATATGATCATGTGGTTCTGTTCCTTTAGTTTGTTTAAATGATGGTTAACATTTATGGTTTTTCTTATGATAAACCACCCCTGCATTTCTGGATAAAGCCTGCTTGGTCATGGTGGATGATATTTTTTTATATATTGTTGTATACAGTTTACCAAAATTTTGTTGAGAATTTTAGCATCAATATTCATGAGAGAAATTGGTCTCTAATTCTCCTTCTTTGTTGTTCTTTGAGTGGCTTGAGAATTTAGGTAATTGTGGCCTCATAAAAAGAATTTGGCAATATGCATTCAGTTTCTACTGTGTGAAATATTTTGCGGAGTAATGGACATAATTCTTCTTTGAATGTCTGGTAGAATTTGGCACTGAAACCATCTGGACATGCCTGGGCTTTTATTTTTGGGGAGTCTTTTAATGAGTGCTTCAATTTCCTTAAGGGTTATAGCCTGTTTAGGTAATTAATCTGATCTTCATTTAATTTTGGTAAATTATACCTGTCCAGAGAGCTAGGTTTTCCATTTTTATGGAATACAGGTTTTCAAGGTATGATCTGATAATTCTCTGGATTTCCTGGGGGTCAGTATTCATGTCCCCTTTTTCATTTCTGATTTTGTTGATTTGGGCACTCTATCTTTGCTTTTTTATTAGTTTTGATAAGGGCTTATCTATCTTGTTAACTTTCTCAAAGAATCAACTCTTTGAATTACTGATTCTTTGTATTGTTCTTTTTGTTTCAGTTGTATTGATTTCACCTCTAAGTTTGAATATTTTCTGCCATCTACTCTACTCCTTCTAGGTGAGTTTGCTTCTAATTGTTCTAAGGTTTCCAGCTGTGCTGTTAGTTCTCTAGTGTGGAGTTTCTCTAGGTTTTTATATAGGCTTCTAGTGCTATGAATTTTCCTCTTAAGACTGCTTTCATTGTGTCCCACAAGTTTGGGTACGTTGTGGACTCATTTTCATTAAATTCTAGGAAGACTTTTATTTCTTTCTTAATTACTTCTTTGACCAAGAGGTGGTTCAGCTGACTGATGTTTAGTTTTCATGAGTTGGAAAGCTTTCTTTGATTTTTGATGTTGTTGAACTCTAACTTTAGGCTCTGGTGGTCCGATATGTTATAAGGAGTTATTTTCATACTTTTGTATTATTGTTTTGTTGGCATATCCAAAGGTGAATATGAGGTTTAAGCTTTAGTAGTATTTCTTTTATGTAGGTGCCCTTTTGTTAAGTGCAAAGATATTCAGGATTGAAATTTTACCTTGCTAAATTTTTCTTGAGATGAATAAGTAGTGACCTTCCTGGTCTCTTTTTATTGATTTTCTTTTAAAGTCTGGTTTGTTAACTATTAGAATGGCTACACCAGTTTGTTTCTTAGGGCCATTTGATTGGAAAGTCTTTTCCCAACCCTTTACTCTGAGCCTATGTCGGACTTTAAAGTTGAGGTACTTTTCTTGTATGCAGCAGAAGAATGGTTTCTGTTTTGTATCCATAATACTAGGGTGAAATAATTAACCTGGCTCATAGAAACTCAGAGAATGTAAACCATCAACCAGAAAACTTGCATGTGTCTGAGCAAGGCCCTCTAAAATATGTGACCAGTGTATAGACTGGTGTTCTTGTGGGATTTATAACAATGGGAGCAGCAGCTATTGCTAATGTTTTGGCTGGCTTTTGACTAGTGTTAACACAAGGGGAAGCACTTAGTCTGACTGCAACTTGATATGCCATGTTTTGTTAATACCTATCAGGGGCCTCCCTTTTCTCCTTTCAGAACATAAACAGAGGATTAATAGGCTGAGGAGGAGGGAAGATGGGGAAAGTTGAACAGAGATAAGAGAAGCTGATTGGAATGTAAAATAAATATTTTTTTAAAAAAATCAAAAGAAAATACTTAGTGGTACATTTGAGCTGTATTGAAAACTAAACAGAAATTGAATTCAGTTCAAATAATCAAGATGGATTGCTTACATGTGTAAATTTCAAATAAAAACTATGGTCATTTCATTTTTAATTAAATATTAATACTTTTAATCTAATGAACAATAAAGAGACAATACAAAAAATTAACAGATTTTAGAAAATTTAGTCTTTATAATATTAATTATTATGCTCCAAGAAAGGGGTTCCTTGTATTTTTCTTATGATAAAAAATGGTTTAGAAATATAAGGAATCACACAGGATGAAAATAAAATTGTAATTTGAAATTTTATTAAAGATTATATTTGAAAAGAGATTTTTCTTGAGTGTTTTAGCCACTATTAAGTGACCATACCCCTGTAAGCAAGGCTAGTGATCATTAGATCTCACAGATAAATAAATAAATAAAATAAGTATGTAAAAAATAAACAAATATATAACTAAATTCTTTAAAGACATATAAGTTGAAGGTAGGAAGGGAGACTCATTGGAACAAAAGGGTCAATAAGTTTGAAAGAGGCATGAGATAACAGTGGGCAACCCAGCATCTGAAAAAAATAGGCACATTCTGAATAAATCATATACATTTATGAAAGTGTTCTTATGAAACCCAGTATTACATATAATTAATAGAAATTATATAAATAATTTAAATTAACAACTTATTTAAGGCACTTACGATGTACACACAAATAACAACTATGAACAGTGTTAAATTTGTTTATTTGTTTGATGAAAATAACTGTTTAGCTACCTATGTTTATATTAAATTATCATGTTATAAGTTTATCCAATTTAGTAAAAATACTAACTTCTCAGTTTGGTTGGAGCTTCTACCAATTTTAGGATTTATATAAAATTATCAGAGATATGTATTTTGTGATGTCTTTGCATCCTTTGAACTGTCACAAATAATCATTTTAACTCCATGACACCATTACTTAATGGTTAGAAATCAATATGCCTACTTCAATTTGAGTTGCTTCTTAAAATGATGCATAAATATTTATCTTTATGTCAGAGAGAGAAATTAGACTTTAATTATGCCATGAACTTTATGGTCTATGGCCTAGTTTCCTTGATAATGCTGTGATAAACACTATGACCAAAATTAACTTGGGGAGCCAAGTGCTTATTTGGCTTATATGTTCAGATTATAGTCAATCAGTGAGGGATGTCATGACAGGAACTCAAGCAATAGCAAAGCATGAACTATGGAAGAAACCAGATTATTCAGTTGTGCCTAATGGCTTACCCTACCAACAGTGGGGTTACCCCTCATATATCAATCATTACTCAAGAAAAAAGATAACAGACATGCCCAGAAGGCAACCTGCAGGAAGACATTCCTGAGCTGAGATTCTTCTCCACATATAAGTCTAGGTTTCTTTGCATTTGACAAAAATTAGCAAACATAATTCAATCATTTATGCTAGAAAAGTTTAGAGTTTGTTTTTATTTATCTCATTGTGGATTTGTTTTGCATTAAGTTTGATATTTTAAATGTTGAATCAGTGACATATTGTTCTTTATCTAAGGATAAGACTCTATGAAACTCCCCCTTTTTTCAAATTAACCTGGCCACTAATATAGCCACTGTTGTCAACTTACCTTGTATATTTGAACATTTCTAGAAAAGACTGTTTCACACTGGACATTCTATTATTGTGCTTGTCATTATATGTCTTTTGCAATGCTGCTGGACCCATTAGATATAGAAGATGTGATACAGATGTGTCAGTTAGGGCTGGACTTCCCAGGGTCTGTGGCATTGGGTAGACTTTTGGGTTTCTATTGTGGGTTCAGTTTGCTGTAGAGAGACTTCTTTGATGAGTTATGGCAGATACACTTATGTTTTGTAGGTATGAGGATAAGATTTAGAAAACAGTAAGAAACCATGATAGATATTTTTTTTTTTATATGTCCATGACCTCACTAATCCAGAGAAAGCTGACTGGGTTTGCAGTACCAGGAATGAGTTCCCTAACATTGAGTGGGCTGTTACTCCTCTAAGTCAGCTATTGGTTGTCACTTATATAAGCACCAGCACCTTATTGTACCTTTATATATATCATATTTAAAATTGTCATGGTTTATAATTAGCACACTTGGCTATAATTGTTTAATCACTTTCCTTTTTTTGGTTCATATAGTATTTTCTGGAATTGTGGAATTTAGACAGCAGAAAAGAGACTTTAAACTCAGATCCAGTAGAGTCACTGTCTTGTATAAGTGTCAGACTCCAACTCCTAAAAGAAAAAAAAAAAACAAAAGTTACCTGAATATGTTTATGGTTTTGTGACCACTAGGACTACTCTGATCAACTATTTTAGAGAAATTTATTCATTCTTTCCTCTCTCTCTCTCTCTCTCTCTCTCTCTCTCTCTCTCTCTCTCTCTCTCTGCACACAGATACCACACACATATATATTTATTTATACACACATATATTTATACATACATATACATATGTATGTACTTTCATATTTTTGTATAATTGCTGATAAGAGAATTAGCCTCGCGGGACCAAGTACTGTCTGCAGAGTCCAAGTGCACTCTGAAGCTGGGGCAGATAAACTCTGCCTTTCACCATACCCACAGCTCTGGCTGAGGGAATTTGAATGGCTACCCACTGCCACCTCGAACTGAGCAAACTAACAACTACAGGGGTCCCTGAAGGACAGACTGAGACCCCAACCAGAGATGAGGAGGGGTCACCACGCCCAAGCGCCAATATCCCAGCCAGGGAGGGAGAGTTGAGCTCCCATCAGTTCTGGTTCCCCTGCAGGGACCAAGTGCTGTCTGCAGAGTCCCAGCGCACTCTGGAGCAGAAGCAGATAAACTATGCCTGTTACCATACAAACAGCTCCAGCTGAGGGAATTTGCACGGCTACCCAGCGCCACCTCAAACTGAACAAACTAACAACTACAGGGGTCTCTGAAGGACAGACTCAGACCCTACCCAGAGAGGTGACAGGAAGCACACAAGCCCGAGTGCCATAACTGACCAGGAGCCATCTAATCGGGAACCACTGAAGCCATGAACAAACGTCAGTGCAAAAACTTACATAATAATACAAAGAACAACGTGGTAACTGCAGAAGAGAGTGGCGATCTTACAAATACAAGACCTGAACTGAGAAATGAAGAGGAAACAGAAGGAAGCAGCACCAAAAATTTCTTTTTGATGATCATCGAAGCTCTCAAAGAAGATATGAAAAAAAGGCTTAAAGAAATAGAAGAAAATACAAACAAAATTTGGAAGAGATGAACAAATCTATGAAAGAAACATGCCAGGAACTAAAAGCTGAAATAAAAGTTGAAATAGAAGCAATAAAAAGGAACAAAATGAGGCAAAGATGGAAATAGAAAACCTGAAGAAAAAGATGGAACCACAGATACAAGCATAACAAACAGAGTTCAAGAGATGGAAGATAGAATCTCTGAAGTGGAAGACTCAGTAGTTCAAATAGATATATCAGTCAAAGAAAATAGTAAAACTAAAAAAGCCATAACACAAAATGTTCAGGAAATCTAGGACACCATGAAAAGACCTAATTTGAGAATAATAGGAATAGAAGAAGAAGAAGAATACCAGCTCAAAGGCACAGATAATGTTTTCAATAAAATCATAGAAGAAAACTTCCCTAACCTGAAGAAGGAAATGCCTATAAAGATACAAGAAGCTTACAGAACACCAAATAGATATGATCCCCCAAAAAAGTCAAAGTGCCACATTATAATCAAGCCACAAAACACAAAGAACAAAGAAAAAATTTTAAGAGCTACAAAAGAAAAGGGCCAACTCACATATAAAGGCAGACCCATCAGAATAACGCCTGACTATTCAACGGAAACGATGAAAGCTAGAAGGGCTTTGTCAGAAGTTATACAGACGCTAAAACAGCATGGCTGCCAAACTAGAATACTATAACCTACAAAATTATCAATTACCATAGATGGAGTAAACAAGGTATTTCAGGACAAAGTCAGACTGAAAGAATATCTATCTACCAATCCAGCACTACAGAGAGTATTAGAGGGAAAACTCCAAACTAAGGACACCAGATACACCCACAAAATCACAAACAACCAATAAGTCCACAGAAGAATACCCTAGAGAAAGGAAATACAAACAAGCTGCCACCAAAAATGGCAGGAAATATGAATCAATGGTCACTAATTTCCCTTAATATCAATGGTCTCAACTCTCCTATAAAATGTCACACACTAACAACATGGATACAACAACAGAAGCCATCCTTCTGTTGCCTACAAGAAACACACCTCAACTGCAAAGACAGACACAGGCTTAGAATAAAGGGTTGGGAAAAGATTTTCCAGTCAAACAGTCCTGAGAAACAAGCGGGGGTTGCAATCCTAATATCTAACAAAGCAGACTTTCAGATCAAAGCAATTAAAAGGGACCAAGATGGTCACTACTTATTCATCACAGGAAAAATTGGTCAAGAGGAGATTTCAGTCTTAAATATTTATGCCCCTAATATAGGTGCACCTAGTTATGTAAAAGAAACACTGCTAAAGCTCGAATCCCACATCAATTCTTACACCCTAATAGTGGGAGATCCTGGATAGACCAACCAGACAGAGTCTCAACAGAGAAATAAGGAGTCAAAAAGAGGTTATGATGCAAATGGATTTCATAGATATCTACAGAACCTTCAACCCAAAAGCAAAGGAATATACATATTTCTCAGCTCCTCATGAAACTTTCTCCAAAATTGACCACATAATTGGTCATAAAGCAAATATCAACAGATACAGAAAAATGGAAATAATCCCTTGTAACATATCGGACCACAATGGACAAAAGTTAGAGTTCAACAACATCAAAACCCAAAGACAGCCTACCAACTCATGGAAACTAAACATCACTCAGCTGAACCATCTCTGGGTCAAGGAAGAAATTAATAAAGAAATCAAAGTCTTCCTAGAATTCAACGAAAATGAATATACAACGTATCCAAACTTGTGGGACACAATGAAAGCAGTTTTAAGAGGAAAATTCATAGCGCTAGATCCTATATGAAAAACCTAGAGACCTAACAGCACAGCTGAAAGCCTTAAAACAATTAGAAGCAAAATCACCTAGAAGGAATAGACGGCAGGAAATAATCAAACTTAGAGCTGAAATCAATACAACTGAAATAAAAGGAACAATACAAAGAATCAACGAATCTAAGAATTGGTTCTTTGAGAAACTTAACAAGATAGATAAGCCCTTAGCCAAACTAATAAAAAAACAGAGAGAGAGTGTTCAAATCAAAAAAATCAGAAATGAAAAGGGGACATAACAACAGACCCACAGGAAATACAGAGAATTATCAGATCATATGTTGAAAATCTGTATTCCACAAAAATGGAAAACCTAGAAGAAATGGACAGGTTTCTGGACAGGTACCATCTACCAAAATTAAATGAAGATCAGATTAATTACCTAAACAGGCCTATAACCCTTAAGGAAATTGAAGCTGTCATTAAAAACCTCCCCAAAAATAAAAGCCCTGGTCCAGATGGTTTCCATGCTGAATTCTACCAGACATTCAAAGAAGAATTACTACCATTACTCCTCAAACTATTTCACACAGTAGAAACTGAAGGAATATTACCAAACTCCTTTTATGAGGCCACAATCACCCTAATAACCAAGCCACTCAAAGTCACAACAAAGAAGGAGAATTACAGACCAATTTCCCTATGAATATTGATGCAAAAATTTTCAACAAAATTTTGGCAAACTGTATACAACAATGTATAAAAGATATCATCCACCACGACCAAGTAGGCTTTATCCCAGAAATGCAGGGCTGGTTTAACATACATAAAACTGTAAATGTTAACCATCATATAAACAAACTAAACGAACAAAACCACATGATCATATCATTAGATGCAGAAAAAGCCTTTGACAAAATCCAACACTTGTTTATGATTAAAGCCCAGGAGAGATCAGGAATACAGGGAGAATACCTAAACATAATAAAGGCAATTTACAAGAAGCCGACAGCCAGTATCAAATTTAATGGAGAAAAACTCAAAGCAATCCCACTAAAGTCAGGAACTAGACAAGGGTGTCCTCTCTTCCCTTATCTATTCAATATAGTTCTTGAAATTTTAGCTAAAGCAATAAAGGAACAAAAAGAGATTAAGGGGATACAAAGTGGAAAAGAAGAAGTGAAGCTATCTCTATTTGCAGATGATATGATTGTATACATAAGTGACCCACAAAATTCTTCCAAGGAACTGCTACAGCTGATAAACACCTTCAGCAATGTAGCAGGATACAAGATTAACTCAAAGAAATCAGTAGCCATTCTATACATTAAAAATAGAAGAGCTGAAAAAGAAATAAGGGAAACATTACCCTTTATATTAGGTGCAAATAGTATAAAATACCTTGAAGTAACTATAACCAAAGAAGCAACAGACCTATTTGACAAAAATTTTAAATCATTGAAGAAAGAAATTGAAGAGGATATCAGAAAATGGAAAGTTCTCCCATGTTCCTGGATCAGTAGAATCAACATAGTAAAAATGGCAATTCTACCAAAGGCAATGTACAGATTCAATGCACTGCCCATCAAAATCCCAAAACAATATTTTTTGGACCTTGAAAGAACAATACTCAATTTCATTTGGAATAACAGGAAAGCCAGGATTGTCAAAACACTTTTACTCAACAAAAGAACCTCAGGAGGTATCACCATCCCTGACTTCAACCTATACTATAGAGCTACAGTAATAAAAACAGCCTGGTACTGGCATAAAAACAGAGTTGTCTACCAATGGAATAGAATTGAGGATCCAGACATGAACCCAAAAACCTATGAACACCTGATCTTTGACAAAGAGGCCCAAAATATTTAATGGAAAAAAGATAGTATATTTAACAAATGGTGTTGGCATAGCTGGATGGAAGTGTGTAGAAAAATGCAATTAGATCCAAGCCTGTCACCCTACACAAAACTCAAATCCAAGTGGATCAATGACCTCAACTTAAACCCAACCACTTTGAACTTGATAGAAAAGAAAGTGGGAAATATACTTCTTCAAATTGGCACAGGCGACCACTTCCTAAATATAACACCAGTGGCACTGACACTAAGACCAACAATCAAGAAGTGGGATCTCCTGAAGCTGGGAAGCTTCTGCAAAGCCAAGAACACTGTCAATAAGACAAAACGCCAGCCTATAGAATGGGAAAAGATTTTCACCAACCCTACAAGTGATAGAGGACTGATCTCTAAGGTATATAAAGAACTCAAGAATTTAGAGTCCAAAACCTTGAATAACCCTATCAAAAAATTGGGTACAGATCTAAAAAGGGAATTCTCAGCAGAGGAACTACGAATGGCTGAAAGGCACCTGAAAAAGTGCTCTTCACCTTTATCCATCAGAGAAATGTAAATCAAAACAACTTTGAGATACCACCTAACACCTTTCAGATTGGCTAAGATAAAAGGCACAGATGACAGCCTATGTTGGAGAGGATGTGGAACAAGGGGAACACTCCTCCATTGCTGGTGGGAGTGTAAGCTTGTTCAACCACTTTGGAATGCAATATGGCAGTTTTTCAGAAAATTGAGAATGAATCTCCCCAAGGACCCAGCAATACCACTTCTGGGTGTATACCCTAAAGTGGCACATTCACACTCCAAAGGTATTAGCTCAACTATGTTCATAGCAGCATTATTTGTAATAGCAAGAACCTGAAAACAACCTAGATGTCCCTCAACTTAAGAATGGATTAACAAACTGTGGCACATCTACACAATGGAATACTACTCAGCAGTAAGAAAAAATGATATCCTAAAATTTGCAGGCATATGGATGGACTTGGAGAACATCCTCCTGAGCGAGGTATCACAATCTCAGAAAGATAAGCAGGGGATGTACTCACTCATTAGTGGTCTCTAAACAAACAAACAAACAAACAAATCCAAGCATGCCCATGCTGCAAACCACAACCACTGAACACTTTGGGATCAGAAACACCCTGGACTGACCCTTTGGACCCCACTCCAACTATAGGAACACCTGACTTACTCTTGAGGGAGGATGGACAAAACTGGATTTAGCCAGGCATGGAGACTAATCCAAATATTATTGGGTCAGTGGGACCATAGGACTATCTGCTCCCTGCCCAGGTAGGGGATGAGGAGTTGTGGAGAAGAAAAATGACCTGATGTGGTGGGAGGGGGAAGGGACCTTGAATAAGGATATACAGGGATGGGAAAAAAAATTCAGAGGGAAAGCTTAACATAAAGTAAATATATGTGTAGCAATCTTATTTGCATTATCACACTTGATAAACCATTCTCATGATTCTTATCCTCTTTATAGTTACTGTTAACTCTTCCACATTTTATGTAGAGAGCTGCCTGCTGCTGCGCCCTAGAGATGGTGCTGATTTCCAGCCTCCACCCCCCGTGGGTGAGTGCTCTCTTTGATAAACAACTCCTTATTTGGCTTGAGCCTGGGGTGTGGTTTGCTGTTGCATATGTGGACCTATGAGCTGTGCCCACATGGCTTATTGGGATTGGATGCCCTGAGAATTTCTAGTCAGTGGGCGGGGTTTCCCGGGGATGAGAAGGAGAAGACACAGAGAAGAACAAAGAGAGAACAATTGTAAAGGTCCCGAATAAACTGCTCAAAGAAGATCCTGGGTGTTGCGCTTTCCTTGCTGGCAAGGGTGCGCGCGACAAGTGGTGGCCCGCACTGGAAACAACTCCTGCGAGCTTCAGGCATCAGAACTTTCTGCAGTCGGGGGGTCGACCGGTAAGTCCCAGGTAAATTGGGATCCCCAATGAAAGCGGGTAGCTCCGACCTGTAGATAAGGCGGAGAAGAGGGAGCTCACTGACGAGTGGGTGTAACCTCTATAGCTGTGGACGCAGGGCAACCTTGAGCTGAAAATGAAAGCAACAGCAGTTGCAAACTTGAGCTCAAAGTGAAAGTAAAAGCATTAGCAAAGCTGGGGCTGTTTGGTAAGGGCTCCAAGAAGATTTTTAAGGTAGGAATTAAAGGTTATACAAGGATGGAGTCTTCAACCTCACATCCAATTTTTTTTGGCTCTTAAGGAGCTGCTTCATTAAGGTTTTTCTGAGTCTGCTCT
>PVIH01001611.1:0-127500 GCA_004025045.1 Sigmodon hispidus
AGGGGGAAGGGAAGGGGGAGATGTCAAGGTTCTGGGATGCAGCTCACCTGCAAGGCCTTGGCCCTAGCTTGTTTTCTCCCCTTTAAAGTGGGACCACCCATCTCCGCTCACAGTTCACAGCAGAAAAGCCAGCAAACAAGCCATAAAGAAAGGAATACATGGGGGCTGGAGAGATGGCTCAGCTGTTAAGAGCACCGTTTGCTCTTCCAGAGGACCCGGGTTCGATTCCCAGCACCCACATGGCAGCTCACAACTGTCTGTAGTTCCAGTTCCAGGCAAACACCAAGGCAAATAAATAAATAATAAAAAAAAAAGAAAAAAAAAAGAAAAAAAAAAAAAGAAGAAGAAAGGAATACATGGGGGCTGGAGAGATGGTTCAGAGGTTAAGAGCACTGGCTGCTCTTCCAGAGGACCCAGGTTCAATTCCCAGCAACCACATGGTGGCTCACAACCATCTGTAATGAGATATGGTGCCTTCTTCTGGCATGCAGGCATAAATACGGACAAAACACTGTATACATAATAAACAAATAAAAGAAAGAAGAAATTGGATTGATGGCTTAGCTATTAAGAGCAGTGGCTGCTCTGTCAGAGGTCCTGAGTTCAATTCCCAGAAACCATATGGTGGCTCACAACTGTCTGTAACTCCAGTTCCAGAGGACCTAACACCCTCACACAAACACACATATAGGGCAAACACCAATGCACATAATAAACAGATCTTACAAAGAAAAAGAAAGGAATACACTGTCCGTACCTCCTTGTTGTCCTGTGAGTACTTGGTGGCCCAGAAGATGGTACTGATGGCTCCCGCCACTAAGAGTGCAATGAGGACATTGGTCCGTAAGTAGGTGAGCAGGTAGCACGCCTTTTGGGCCTGGGTCTGCTGCTGAGCCAGCTCCAGGCGGCGGCCCTCTTCCAGCTCTACCTGAAGGAAGGAAGGAAGGAGAGAGGGGCCCTGAAGCACTCCACACCCACCCACCCTCCCCAGCCACCACTAATCACAGACACACAGGAACCATGTGCACACCTGCTTTTTTTTTAAATTTTCACACTGTGTGTGTATATGTGTGTGTGGTGTGTGTGTGTGTGTGTGTGTGTGTGTGGTGTGTGTATGTGTCTGTGTGTGTGTGGTGTGTGTCTGTGTGTGTGGTGTGTGTGTGTCTGTGTGTGTGTGTCTGTGTGTGTGTGTTTGTGTGTGTGTCTGTGTGTGTGTGGTGTGTGTGTCTGTGTGTGTGGTGTGTGTGTCTCTGTGTGTGTGTGTTTGTGTGTGTGTCTGTGTGTGTGTGTGTTTGTGTGTGTGTCTGTGTGTGTGTGTGTGTGTGTGTGAGTGCCATGGTGGACACATGGAAGACAGAATACAACTTGTAGGCGTTTTCTTTTCTCCCACCATGTGGCATCTAGAGATAAGTTTCAAGTGGGCAGTCAGTCTTCACAAGACCCTTCACCTGAAGAAGAGACATCCTGCAACCCTTTGCTGTTGAGATAAGAGTCTTGTCTCTTGGCTGGCCAGGCACTTATGCAATTTGTAGGCCAGATTAGTCGAAAACTCTTGGCAATCCTCTTGCCTCAGCCCCTGAGTGCTAGTCATGGACATATACATCATACCTAGACACATTTACATGTTTGTTTTGTGAAAGGGTCTCACTATGTATCCCTGGCTGACCAGAGTTTGTTATCTAACTCAGGCTGGCCTTCAACTCAGAGTGATCTTACGGTGTCTTAAGGGCTGGTAGGCAGAGAGATTAAACAGGAGAAATCTGGAGGAAAAGGCAGAAGGACACCAGGGGCCCAGCCAGCCAGGGAGTAAGAGTAAGATTTTCAAGAGAGAAAGGGTTAAAACCAAACCAAACCAAACCCAGAGGCATAATAAGAAGTAAAGCTGCAATGAGCCAAGCTAAGTCTGGGCATTCATAAGTAAGAAAAAGCCTCTGTGTATTTATTTTGGAGCTGGGTGGCAGCCCCCCCCCAGAACAAAACAGCAAAAACAGCTGGCAACAGTGATCCACCTGCCTTCACCTCCCAGGCGCTGGGATTAAAGAGCTCACCATTAAACCTATGTCACATATTCTTAAAACAGTTGCTCATTCATGAGAACACAGCTGGTTCACACACACAGCCTCACCTGCCACTTTCATCGAGAAACAGAGACAGACACACACACACTGCCTCCCACACACCTTCAGTTCATTGCTGATTTCATGTTTTTTGATGGTGGCAGCTTCCCAAACCCGGATGCAGAAATCCCAGGATGAGAAGACTTTGGCGCTGAGGGGTGCCCTGTAGCCGCGGCCCAGGAGTGGCTGCTGTGGCAGCCCCTGTACCATCCTGGGGGCAAGGAGAAAGATTGCTGGGGGGCTCCTCCACTCTTCACCCTGACAGTGGCTTAGCTGGGATTCTGGCCTCAGAAAGTTTGGGCAAGGACCCCTGATCCTAGGTACCAGCCTCCCTGTACAGGAGGCATGTTAGGGGTCAGGGTATAAGCCTCATTGCACAGGGATCTGACTACTGATGAAGTATGGCCAAGGGTGGGGGCCTGAGGGGACCGAGGGTCTTCCCTTACCGCCGCAGTGTCCCACAGAAGCTGAGGAGCAGGCATGCCATTGGGGCGAGGAGGTAGGCCAGGCGGATGCTGTATGCTGAGCTTTGCTCTGGTCCTGCCCGGTAGGCACCATAGAAGAGATAGGTGTTGTTGAAGGCCTGGGGACACAGTGGGGGCATGTGAATGCAGGTGTAGTGGTGCTGGGTCCTCTTCTAAGGGCTTGTCCTGAAAGGAAGGACAAGTCTCCCTATGTGTCCCAGGCTGGCTTTGAACTTGTGATCGTCAGCCTCCCAAGTGCTGTGTGTGCAGGTATGTGCACCACTGTGCCTAAAATATCCATCCCTATTTTACAGACACTTAAAGAAGCTAGGTGACTTGCCCACTTAAGCCCAAGACTTAAGATACTGGCTCAGTGGCCTTCAGGAATTGATGTGCCTGTCTGTGCTTATCTTAGAGGCCTGAGTACTTTCTCCATTTGTCTCTTGCTCCAAGCTGGGTTCTATGGCTCATGGGCACATGTCCCTATTATCTGGCCTGGGTGGTCTGCGTAAGATTCTCCTTTAACCAAAATGTCTCTTGAGGGAACAGAGGTCCTTTCAGACTAGAGTCTCCCAGATGCCCCAGAGCATAGCCACATGGTCAGTAGAGACCCCACTTACCTTGCCAGTTAAAATATTCCAAAGTGGGTTGTGGAACCTTGGAATGGCACTCTGGGGCACATGGCTGCTGGAACACTGGAGGCCTGCTAAGTAGGAAGAGAGGAGCAACAGAGCAGGGTCCCCAAAACACACGTGACACTCAATCTTCCAACTCCATTCCATCCACCCTAACACTGAGGCTGTCTGAGGTTGTGTTGGAAGTAAACCGTGCAAAAGGTAGTGTCAAGCAGAGTCCAAGGCTAGCTCATGTAGCATGCCTAGACTGAGGGCAATCCCAGCACTCACTCAGTTTCAGGGCAGGGTCTGGCTCAGGGTGGCGGAGCCAAATCAGGGGGAGCAGGACAAAGCTGGCGGTCATCAGTAGGGTCAGCAAGTTGAGCAGCAGCAGGAAGCGAAGGAAAGTGAAGTAAGACTGGATTCCGGTCCCGAAGAGGCCTATGGGAGAAAGATCAGGAGGGTCAGGCGCCCACGATGGGAATCATTGGGCTGTGTGGTATGTGTGAGTCCATGGCAATATTGGGGTTTCACATCAAGTATTTCCAGTACCCATCAGAGGGTTGTCACCGACTAAGGTGTGCACGGGAGGAATCTGAGGGTCGTACAAAGGGACGACCTAGAGGAGGTGGGAAGTGAGGGTGGGCGTGGGATCCTACCCCCAATCTCGTAGAGCGCTCCCTGCCAGAGCTTGAAGCTCTGTGCCAGCCTCCGTGCTGCCTCCTTCAGATGCTGTCGCGCCACCTGCCCTCTACGATGCCACCGCTGTCGGCAGGAGGTCTTCACTCTCTCGGGCTTCCGCAGTTCCCTGCAGGAGCATGGTGATGGGGGGCGCCCTGACAGGTACATCCTGCCCCCGACCCCACCAGCGTGGCTGAGCGAGCCACACCTACCGGATGAAGCGCTTGTCGGCCATGGCGTAGGGCAGCATCCGCACCGGCTCCCAGGAGGAGCAGAGCCGCTCCACTTCTTCCTCCCACAGCTCCTCCGATGCCGTCTGGGATCCAAGCCGTCGGGGGCCCGGTCCTGACTGCACCGACCACTGGCGAAACATCCCAGTGGGCGCGCGTGGGACAGACATGCGCGATCCTTGCTCTTGGGAGGAGCGAGGGGTGGCAGAGGGTGAGCTTCGCCTTGGACCTGCATGCAAAGAAGGACCACAAGTAAAAGAAGTCTGTCCCACCCTACCTTCCAGCCTGTCAAATGAGGTGAGAGGCCTCCAGGAAGAGAGAGGCTGTCACACAAACCTTAAGCTTTGGACAAACAATCCCCACTCTTTCCCATGTCTGGATTGGCTCTTCGGGAAGTCACCCCTGCCCTGAACCCCGACAGCTCCTAGAATCCTGCTTCCTGCAACACCCCAGCTTTGGATGAGCTAGGGCACCGTTCTGTGTGTTCTTTCTTGTCCAGCCAGAGCCCGCTCTGGTCTTCTTAAGGGACCCAGAATAGAGGTTATGGCTACATCCCCAACCGTGTGAAAAGGAGGAACCCCCAAACCACCCCAGAGGAAGCTAGACAGTCCATCCTCTCCGCCTTCCTTCTCACCGCACAGCAGGCAGTTCGCCAAGGGATGGGGACCAAGCTCCCCAAGAAGCTCCCTCGAGCGACCAGCTCTCGACCCACCAGACAGGGCTGTGTGGGAGTGGGGTTAGGTCACGTGACAGGAACGGGGTGGGGGAGCAGCATCTCCCTCCCTCCCTCCCTCCCTCCAGCCTCTCTTGTCTTCCTCGCATAGTTTCCTCTGCATCTGCGTGCACTTCCTGCATGCAGAGGGAGGATACAGGTGAGAGGCCTCCGGTGGGTACGCACCAGACCTACCTGCTTCCCTCTGCTCCCCCTTTCCCAGCCGCGAGTGCCGGAGGAACCGGTTATCTGCGGGTGATAGTGACACACGGGGGTGGGGGTGGGTCCCAGAACATACAGCTGCTGGGGTTCTTTTCCTGTTTTTGTTATTTCAAGGCAGGGTCTCACTATGCAGCTTTGATTGTTCTGGAATGCTCCATTGTAGACCAGGCTGGTCTTGAACTCACAGAGGTAACTTGCTCAAGGCTTGGGTTAAAGGCTGGCACCATTACTCCAGGCTGGCGCGTTATTTGTGAACTTCCCGCTTTCATGGCGGGCCCTCCCCTATTGTAAGCCCTGGCGCCAAGGCCAGCCTGAGTGCTTAGGAAGCAACTCTTGTGCACTCCCTTTAGACCTTCAGGAGTCATCTTGGCCAGTGCCCAGGCCCCAGCCTTCCCTCCCGGTTCATCTTTTCTCAAGGACTTCCTTGTGATCTCAGCTCTGGATTCCCTGAACCTCCCCGTGTTGCTGCCCAGCGGCTCTGCATCTCAGCAAAGTTCATGCAGGAAGGCTCCCCAGGACACGGCTTTCAAGTTGAGCCAGAAGTTGTGAAAATTCAGTTTAAGTGCAAAGGCTGGGTTCTCAGCCATACAGGGACAGTTGTGAAGAATCTGTCACTGACCCTCCACTTCCCCAGCTCAGCCGGACACTATTATCTCAGCCTTTACTACATCCCTGTACCCCACATGCTTTCTGGTGTCTGTCATTTTTTGTGGGGGCGAGGGCTAGTTTTTCTCGTTTACTTCCTTCTCAGGGTCACCTTATCTGCCAGATTGGGGAAGGGGCTCCTTGGGACATTCCGGTGGCCCAGTCCCCTGCTCCAGCTGGTGTCATCTGGAGGCTGGTGAAACTTTCTCAGCCGAAATTTTCTCATCTGTGAAACAGAAAGGTCATTGCCTACGTCTCGGCTACAGAGAACCAGGCAATTGGCACAGCATTTGGGACAGTGGGTTACCGGAAGCGGCTTGAACTGTAGCTTCAGAAATAGACGCCACGCCCAGAGCAGAGGAGGCGGTAACCCCATCCTCGGCAAGAGATAGGGAGCAGTGAGCCGGGGCTGGGAGGAGGCGATTACCCAAATCCTCGTGGAGAGGCTAGGACCGGTAAGTAACCCCGGGACTTGGGTGCGCTTGGAAATACCGTCCCGTTTAGAAACTGGGAGAAACTGAGTCCTACAAAAATTTAGGGACTTCATCTAGGGGTTGTGTATCTCCAGATACTCGTCGCACCCACTTTGTTCAGACTTCAGGGTGGAGTATTGGGGTGGAGTCCCAAGCTGGCGGGCACAGGGGCACTGTTTTGGATGGGCGGGGCTTACCCGCCGGCGGGAGCAGATCACGTGACCTGCTGGCCCGCTGCCCCGAGGGCGGGCGGTGTGGCTACCTCCAGCTGCCGGTGTGGGAATCTTCAAAGGTTGCCCCCTGGACCTTTAATTACTGTCTGTTAATGACTCTTCTGCTGGTGGAGCTGAGTCTGTGGTTCCCTGCGGCGGGTCCACGCACAGGTGAGCCATTTGGGGGGAGCAGGCTCCTCCCCTGCAGCTGAGGGCATGGACCCCGGTGCAGGGTGTGGGGGCGGCTGCTCCGGTCTGGATGCTGACACCTTGGCTGCGGCTTCCTGCGAACTGCGGCTGTCTGACTCAGGACGCAGGAAGGTGCGGCCCGGAACTGCGCGCACCTGGCCGCGCCCCAGGCGGGACCGGAGACCTGGGGCCCTAGCCGATCGGGAGTCCCAGCCCGGAGCCTCGGGCCATTCCCAGCGACTTATGGACAAAAGGTGTGGGGCGGCCTGGGGCCTTAAGCCTGAGACGCGCTGTGGCCTGGGAGGAGACACAGAAACTAAGGGGCACCACCGTGCTGGCGGCTTTCCATTTGGGCGGTGCCACCTCCGGCTGGTTCCAGGCTGACCTTTCTGCTGTGCCCCACTGCAGCACAGGCGGGGGCGTGCCTGGTGCGAATCGGGGTTACATGGGGACTCGGCCGTCGGGGAGCTCCCTAAGTGAAGGCGGGGAGGACTTGACGGGGCTAGCCCGCAGGAGTCAGGTGACTGGTTGGTTGGTTGCGCTTTCCGCCGTGCCCTCCCTTAGGGCCTTTGGCCAGGAGGACAATAAGCCCCTTACAATGCTCTGGTTGCAGTTGTGCCTGGTGACAGAGCTGGACAAAAGGACTTTGTGTCAGCTCGCTTCCTCCTCCAGCTTTAAGCTGCGTTGGGAATGTAGGGAGTCATCTCCCGAGGACAAGAGAACCTTGGGGGTGGGTTTCGAGGAGTCCGGGGTGTAGAGCGATGCTGCCTGGACGGTGCTGGGGGAGGGCTTTGCGGGTGCCCGGCAGGACTTCCTGCCGGAGAAAGCACTCTGGGGTCATAGGGCGGGCACGGGGAAGTCCTTTGAGTCTCCCAGCCCAACTGTAATGGAGTTGAAGCCCTCGGTCCTCACCTTGGGAACAGACCTCTCCCATTTTCCTGGGACTAGTGACATCTAGGAAACTACGGGGGCGGGGGGAGGGGGACGGGGACGGGGACCTCACCCTTCCTGTTTTCTTCCCCCACAGCCGGTTACTGGTGAGAAAGTTATTTGGGGCGACTCATTTAACCACGTGTTTAGCTGTGGATGGGGTGGGGGCAGGGTGGGAGTTCCTGGGGTGGGGGGGAGAGAGAGAGAGAGAGAGAGAGAGAGAGAGAGAGAGAGAGAGAGTGAGTGTGTGTGTGTGTGTGTCCCAGGGAGTGAGTGCTAGGCATCGAAAGTTGCTTTTGTCTCAACAGATGGACTGTGTGGGGTCTCAGGCTGCCTAGTGCCTGAGCTCCCTTAGGCCTGCAGAAGGGCGGGGTGTACTGCAGCCATGGCTCAGCCACTGGCTTTAGCCCTCGATGTCCCAGAGACCACAGGGGACGAAGAGTAAGTACCCTGGTGCTGGGGTCTGGGATGTATTACCCTGTCTGATGTGAAGCTTTCTGGAAGTGGGAGAAGGCTGGAGCCTGGATTCTCACACTCACTCCTGTCTAGTAGCCAGGAGCCCAGCCCCTACGAAGAGAGCGAAGTGCATGATTCCTTCCATCAGCTCATTCAGGAGCAGAGTCTTCGGGTGGCTGAGGAGGGGCTGGAGCTGCTGCCCTTGGCTCCAGGTGAGCTCAGGCCTGCACGCTGACCTGGGGTGGGTGGGCTGGGCTGGGGGAGACAGCTACAGTGTCTCCATCCTTCCTAGGCAGAGGTCAGCAGACCCTCCCGAGGCCTGAAGGTGCCGCCATGCACAGCTCGGCTACTCTCCGCATCTTGGCCAGCATGCCCAGTCGTACCATTGGTGAGTGGGTTGCCCTTGTTCTGGCTTTGACCCCAGCCTAGGTGCCTGAACCTAGAGTCAGTTCTTCTGGGCTCCCAGACTCCCAGTCACTAGGGCCTGAAGCTCAACACAGGCCTGTGCCACACTTCACCCTTGCTGGATTCTAAACATGCCGGCTTTTGCCATAGGAGTAAAAATAGGTTCTTGGGGGTTGGCTGGGTTGTCACACACCTTTAATCCCAGCATTCAGGAGGCAGAGGCAGGCAGATCTCTGAGTTTGAGTCTAGCCTGGTCTATGAGTTCCAGGACAGCCAGGGCTGTTACACAGAGAAACCCTGTCTTCAAAAAAACCAGTCAGTCATCCAACCAGACAACCAAACGAAGGCTCCTGCCTTTCTGGTAAAGGGATTTTCCCCAGCCCTGGGAAGAGCTAAGGGAGGCCTTGTGAGGTCTGTCCCGAGAGAGATGTAAGGCCAGACCTCCTACCCTGCCACCTGCTTTCCAAGGTCGCAGCCGTGGGGCCATCATCTCCCAGTACTACAACCGCACAGTGAGGCTTCGGCGCAGGAGCAGCCGGCCCCTGCTGGGGAATGTGGTGCACTCTGCCCGGCCCAGCCTTCGCCTGTATGACCTGGAGCTGAACCACACAGTCTTGGAGGAAGATGGTGAGTGGATACTTAGCCTAGTACTTGAGGGCTGCCTGGTTGTGGGGCCTCTTTGGTATCAGACATGAGCTGCAAAGATCTCCTTCAGGGCTGACATGCCTTCTCCTCCATCTGTCACTGAGTGCTGAGGAGGCTTCCAGCGCGTAATGGTGGTCGATAAGCCAGTCATAGCTCTTAGCTCACTTCCTTCTGGGTGGCTAAATGGGTAAGCAGAAGAGTGAAGCCCAGATACAAGCGCACTTAGAGAGGACACGGCAGGAGAGCTGTTTGGGAGCGGCCCAGCCTAGGGCTCCAGGGAGGCTTTCTAGAGAATGAGGAGCAGGTGCCCAGGCCCGAGGCTGGCGCCAGTGTGAAGAGGCTTGGGAACAGAGAAGAACCCACGGCGTGATGGGGGACTGCCCAGCTTCTCCGTTTACCCTGCAATCTAAGCATTTCTCCCTTCTTGACGGTCTGGTCTCCCATGCTCCTTCCCCTTCCCCCTCCCCATCTTCCCTCTGTGGATGGGACCCAGGGAACTGAGCACTGGGCAGATGCAGCACTACCATTGGTCAGCAATGGTGACTGAAGACAAGGCCACGATCTTGTCAGGCCGATGCTGACCTCAGGTCCTCCTGCCTCTGAAGATCATCTCTATGTAAATTTGGAGCTGGGAAATCCCCTCACCAGTTGGTTGGTTGTCGTGGTGAAGGTGGCCTCTGCCTATTTTGTGGGGCTAGAAGCGTGGCAACAGTTTGTCTTCCTGTTTTTGTGATAAAATACTCTGCCAAAAGCCATGTAAGGGCCACAGGGTTTACCCTGACTCTTAGTTCAAACTGGTCCAGGGTGGCAGTCATCAAGGTGGCAGGCACAGCTGCTCACAGGACCCACAGTTGAGAAGGAATGCATGCTGGGACTCAGCTCTTCCCTCTATTTTACATTGCCCAGGGTCCCCATCCAGGGAACATTCTTATTCATAGTTACAATGAGTCTTCCCACATTGATTAAAATAATCCACATAATCCCTCACAGGCTGCCCAGAGAGCCATCTCCAGGTGATTCACAGCTGTCCAGTTGACAGTGAACATCACAGTGGCCATGAGGAGGAGGCAGTGCCACCCTGTCCCCATCCCTTTGTGGCTTTGCAAATCTGTTGTGACAGGCTTAGGACTTCTTTTTTTTTTTTTTTTAAACTTTTTTATTTATTTATTTATTTATTTGCCTTGGTGTTTGCCTGGAACTGGAACTACAGACAGTTGTTAGCTGCCATGTGGGTGCTGGGAGTCGAACCCGGGTCCTCTGGAAGAGCAGACGGTGCTCTTAACCGCTGAGCCATCTCTCCAGCCCCAGGCTTAGGACTTCTAAGATGAGGGAGAACACCACTGAGTTCTGGAACTTTTTTTTTTTTTTAGCTTTATTTATTATGTATATGGTGTTTGCATGTATGCCTGCAGGCCAGAAGAGGGCATCAGATCTCATTATAGATAGCTGTTAGCTGCCATGTACATGCTGGGAATTGAATTCAGGTCCTCCTCTGAGCCATCTTTCCAGCCCCCACTCCCCTTTATGTTGAGTTTCAGGATACCTTGATCAGGTCAGACCCTGCCCTCCACTCTACATGGACTGATCATAGCTGGGAAGTACTGGCTTCAAGGATGCCAGGATCTGGTGGGGATGGGAGAGGGGCTCCTGGGCTGAGGGATAGAGGAATGGGGTGTGAGTGGAAGGCTGTCAGAGGACAGTCTGGATTACTGGCCCAGGTCTGGCTTTGGCTGTAAGGGCAGAGGGAGCAATTAGTGGCTTAGAGGGTTGTGTTGGGCCCTGGTAAGTGTGTATCAAGAAGGGTACTGGGCAGTGAGGGACTTTCTTCCTCTGGGCAGAGAAGCGGAGCCTGCTAGTGAAGGAGCTTCAGGGTCTGTCAGTGGCTCAGCGGGACCACATGGTCCGGAACATGCCCTTGAGCCTGGGTGAGAAGCGCTGGCTTCGGTGAGTGTCCCATGGCCTCAGCGGGCTTCCCTGACCCAGGAGGTAGCCATATTCCTCTGGAGTGTAGGCATTTATGGTCTAGGCATTGTCTCTGTCCACAGAGAGAAAAGTTGGAGCCCAAAGGGAAAGCAGAGGGGCCAGCAGGGCCGAGGTGGGGCCTTCTCCTGCTGCAGCAGGCTCAGATACAGCTGCATTCTGGTAGGAGCTCTGAGCTGTAGGTCTGCTGTGGGTGTGGCTGTCTGGGGTGGGGGGTACCCTAGCCTACTGCTGTCTTATCAAGGGGCTTCTAGCCCTAGCTTTTTCCTGAGACTGTGCATGATCTGTCCTGCATCCCAGCCCTCAGGATTGACCTCAGCTCTTCTTCCAGGCTCTGCACAGCCTGGGGCTGGTGCTGCTGTCAGGACTCTATGCTGTCAGGCCCTGGCGCTATGCTCTGAAGCAGATCGGCGGCCAGTTTGGCTCCAGTGTTCTCTCCTACTTCCTCTTCCTCAAGACCTTGTTGGCCTTCAACGTGCTGATCTTGTTGCCTCTGTTGGCCTTCCTCGTGGGCGTGCAGGCTGCCTTCCCACCTGACCCATTGGGCCTGGTACCTGCCTTCTCTGGTCTAGAACTCCTCACAGGCAGGGTGAGGTCTTCAGCTCCTGCCGTGCCCCCGTTCCCGTCCTGTCCTAGTTTCCCTGGTAGACTACTGTCTGTTCCTTGATGTCTCCATGGGTGGCTTCCCCTCCTGGATGCCTGACTAGGCTAGGGCAGCAGTTCTCAACCTGTGAGTCACAGCAACCCTTGGGGATTGTGTATCTTGAGTATCAGATATATACATTACAATTCATAACAGTAGCAAATTAGTTACGGTATAGCAACAAAATCTTGGGGTTGGGGGTCACCACCACATGAGGAACTGAACTAATGGACTGCAGCATCGGGAAGTTCAGGACCAGTGGGCTGGGGCGTGGGGGAATCCCTGACTTTCCTTGGCCTCCTGACAGGGCTATTTCACACACACCGTCATGTACTACGGCTACTACAGTAACACCACGCTGAGCCAGTCATGTGTCTCCCCACGGGAAGGTGGCCAGTGCAGCCCCAGCTTGGACAGCCTGCCCTATAACATGCCATTGGCCTACCTCTTCACGGTGGGGGCCGCCTTCTTCATAACCTGCATCACTCTGGTATACAGGTAATGACCTCAGCCATGTGGCCCTCACTCTGAGTAGCATCCTTTCATCCATTGGTCCTCCATCTATATCTAGCTCCTTGTCTGCCCACCCACCCATCCATCTTCCCACATTTACCTACTTATGTTCCCACTGACCCATCTACCCACCCACCCATCCACTTACCATCCATGTCTTTTATCTTGATTAGTTTTGTCTTCTGTCCATATATCTATTCATTTGCCCACTTAATGCCCATTCATTCATCTATATACCCATCAACCTGCCTGTCCATCTGTCCACCCACTTATCCACCAATCTGCCCACCTACCTGCCTGTCACCTATTTACTAATCTATCTACATACCCTCCCTCCCTCCACCCGGCCGTCTTTCCATATACCCTCTCGTCTCCCTGTCTATCCATCTCTCCCACTGTTCACTTTCTTCCTGTCTCCACTGCTTGCTAGCATGTCGCACTCCTTTGGGGAGAGCTACCGGGTTGGCAGTACCAAAGGCATCCATGCTCTTACGGTCTTCTGCTCCTGGGACTACAAGGTGACTCAGAAACGGGCCTCCCGTGTCCAGCAGGACAGCATCTGCACTCAGCTGAAGGTAAACAGCCACCTGTCCACACATGGCCCTTGAAACCACATTAACACTCAGCTGTTGCGGACCTGGCCTGAATCCTCTTAGGATGTGTGGGAGTGGCTGAGAATGCCTCCCTTTATAGTCAGTTAAGGACTGCAGTCGTCAGGGGCTAAGGACTACCAGGGAAAGTGAGCATTGATGTCAGATCCTTTGTACAAGGTTTAAGGTTCCAGGGCTGGCTGGGCCTCATGGAAATTCTCAACCTTTCTGGGGTTTGTGCTGCTGTGACTCATGGGAGTTCCTGCTGGGGACAGGTGTCCTGTGCCCATAGGAGGGGGTGAAGGCCACCGGCTAGGCACTGGGGATTCCTAGAGACTAGTCTGTGGTGAAGGAATGAGAAGGGGTCTCTAGGTGGCAGCCACCCTGCATTCCCTATGTACCCTCAGAAGCAGGTGTGGCCTGGGCCTCTTTAGGGAAGGGAGGGGCCTGGGCAGCCTGCCTGTGTGTTGGGCAGGTGTCAACCTGGAATCCAGAGTTAGGGACACACTACCTACCATCTACAGGAACTGCTGGCCGAATGGCAGCTGCGAAAGTGTCCCCGGAGTGCATGTGGGCAGCTGTGGCAGGTTGTGATGCTAGGTCTAGGATGGTTGCTATGTCTGGGTACCACGATGGGATGTGCAGTGGCTGTCTTCACCTTCTCAGAGGTCATGATTCAGGTAAGGCAAGGGACACAATGTTCTAAGACTGAGATCCCACAACCTCACTAGGCCCAGGGTTCTCATGCTCCTTGCGTCCTTTACTGTTGGAACTGAAGTCTGGGGCAAGCTGTATGTCTGGGAGGGAGGTGCCATGTGGCCCCATCTTCCAGCTGGACCCTTCCTGTAGTGTCTGTTCCTACAGGACAGCCACAGTGAGCATGTCCCCATTGGTGGTATGCCTTTTCTGACTGAACCCTCTTCCTGTCCTCATAGAGATCTGCTATTGGCAACCAGGGGGTGGAGCTGCTGGCTCTGCCCCTGGTAGTCAGTGTCCTTAATCTGGGTGCCTCTTATCTGTTCCGTGGTCTGGCCACTCTGGAACGGCAGGACTCCCCCGTGTTGGAGGTATACATAGCTGTCAGCAGGTGTGTTGCCAGGAACATGGGATGCTGGGTAGGGCTCCTTGGAGCATTTGTTGTCTGGCGTTCTCCTTAGCCTTCACAACCTCTGTCTGTGCAGGAATCTCATCCTGAAGATGGCTGTCCTGAGTGTGCTTTGCTATCACTGGCTAGGCCGCAGGGTGGCTGAAGTGCCGGGCTGGTGCTGGGAGAATTTCGTGGGCCAGGAACTGTACCGCTTCCTGGTCGTGGATTTCATCTTCACACTTTTGGACTCCCTTTTTGGGGAGCTGGTATGGAGGTGAGGAGACTCTCTCTGGCCTTCCCACCCTGCCCTCTGGGCTCCTGGTACCCGCTTTTGTCAGTAAGGGACAGACAGGTGGGGCAGGGTTGATGTGTGCTGGACTACCCCCCCAGCCCGTGAGAGGTCCCTACACTGGGGATGGTGGGTGCCAGGGTGTGGGGTAGTTTCAGACTGGAAAGAAAAATGGTTTCAGTGTTGCTCAGAGACAGGAAGAGAGGGGGGAGGGGCATCTTTAAATGTTAGGGGGAACTCTGGGGTTTAGCTTCTTGTGTGCTCTGAGTTCTTTTGCATTTTCTTTGAGAAGATCCGGCTTGAACGATAGTTGAAATGTAAGATACCCTTTTCCAAACTTTTTTTTTTAATATTCATTTTTATTTTATGTGAATTGGTGTTTTCCTGCATGTATAACTGTGTAAGGGTGTCAGATCTTGGAATTACAGTTGTTAGCTGCCATGTGGATGCTGGGAATCAAACTCAGGTCCTCTGGAAGAACAGTCAGTGTTCTTAACCGCTGAGCCATCTCTCCAGCCCCCCAAACTTTTCTTATACGTGCTTATTGTGTGTTTTGTGCATGTGTGCTGGGGAATGTTAAAGGTCGGTTCTTCGCTAACCACTCGGGTCTCGGTAACTGAAGTCTGGTCATTAGGTCTGACAGTAGGCACGTTCACCTGCTGAGCCATTCCCCAGCCCCTCCCACTTTTTTGTTGTTGTTGCATTTGAAGTAAATCTTGAGTAGCCTGGGCTGGCCTTGAACTTCCCTCACTCTTCTGAACAGCTGAGGGTAACAGACTGGTGCCACCCGACCCAGAAGTCCTTGGGTTTTCTTGTTTTTTTTCTTTCTTTTCTTGAGATAAGGTCTTTATGTAGTCCCAGCTGGCCTGGAGCTCCCTATACAGATCAAGCTGGCCTCCAATTCAGAAATCCACCTGTCTCTGCCTCCTGAGTGCTGAGTTTAAAGGCATGTGCCACCACATCCTGCTACCCTGGTTTCTTGACACACACTCTCACTGTGTAGCATAGGCAGGCCTTGGTCTCTTGAGTGCTGGGAAAACATAAGGATTTATTGTTTATTTTTGTCTTTTCTAAGGCTGCCCATGTTCATAATCCTCCTGGGTGCTGGGATTTCAGTCATGCACCCCTTTGCTGTTTGTTTTGCTTTAGAGCAGTACAATACTTGATGCTGTGTGGTGAGACTGGTGTCTCTTGTAGAAGAGGCTGGGAGGCGCTCCTGTGGTGACATCCCCTAGGCCCCTAGACAGTGGCAGCTGTCTCTCCTGACATTTGCTGGGTGCTGGCTTGTGCTGGTGCAGGTGGCCCCTGCCTGGTGCCCTGGGGATGAGTGTTTCCCCTGCCCATCTCTCAGGGGCTCCTTTGTCCAGGCTCATCTCAGAGAAGAAGCTGAACAGGAGACAGAAGCCTGAGTTTGACATTGCTCGGAATGTTCTGGACCTGATTTATGGACAGACACTGACCTGGTGAGGGTCTCTTACCGGCCTCCCGCAGGCTCTTAGCTTTCTTTCCCTGGGCCACAGCGTCAGCCCTTGGTTCTGGGTGGGCAGAGGATGATGGGTGAGTGGCTCTCTGGGCAGGGTAGGGAGGATGCTTACCAGCTCTACCTGCTGCCCTGTTGCTCCCCTCCCCCTTCCTGCAGGCTGGGTGTTCTGTTCTCACCTCTCCTGCCCGCAGTGCAGATACTGAGGCTGATCTTCCTCTTTTATGTCAAGAAGGTAATGTGAGCTGGCTGTGGTATGGGTGTGGCTGGGCACTTTTGATCCCAGCAGTCAGGAGACAGAGGCAGGCAGTCTCTGAGTTCAAGGCCAGTCTGGTACTTAGACAGCTGGGGCTACAGAGACACCCCCCCCACAGGCACCAAAAAAGAAAGAAAAGAAGGTAACTTGGCAGCAGGCTGGGCACTGGGCTGCCCCTCCCTGACAACCTGGAGACATCTGCTGATTCCCCAGTCTCTTGTGAGAGACTCTGGGTCCCTCTCAGTTGGTGTGCTCAGGGGCTGACAGCCAGGACCTTGGTCCTCACTGGCTCTGGGCTCCCTTCTGGTTCTCCACACTGGGGCTGGCATACTCATCAGGCTGACATGGGCAGTGGAGCCTGGCTACAGGCTCAGCCTTGCCCACCTGTCCCTTCCTATTTTGCCTCCTTTAGAGGGCAGTCCATCGTTGACGGGGAAGGCAGGGGGAGCGGGTGGCAGCTGGTCCCATGGCATCCTCAGTCAGGAAGCAGAGGGGAAGGCTGGTGCTCAGCTCACTTTCCATTTTTCTGCAGTGGATTCCAGCTAGTGGGATGGTGTCACCCAGCATTCAGGGTGGGTCTTCCCACCTCTATTAAGTGAGTCTAGGAACACTCATGGGGTGCCAGAGGCTTGTCTACTGGTGACTCTAGATCCAGTCAGGTTGATAAGCAGTATCAGTCATACTCTTCGAGGAAGAGGGTTGGGGAAAGGTGTGTGGGGGCAGGGCATAGTGGCCTTGGCAGAGAACCAACCACAGCCTTTGTCCCCAGGCAAGCCTGATGGCCAACTGCCAGGCACCTGGAAGACCCTGGCTGGCATCACACATGAGCACCGTCTTCCTCACGCTGCTCTGCTTCCCATCATTCCTGGGCGCAGCCGTTTTCCTCTGCTATGCTGTCTGGCAGTGAGTGGCAGCCTGCTCCCTTCTTTGGCTTTGGGGTGCCACACGACACTCCTTGTCCTAGCTGGGAGTGAGGCTGTTGCCTCAGGGTTTCTTGTCTCTCTTCTTCAGGGTGAAGCCCTCGAGCACTTGTGGCCCCTTCCGGACTCTGAATACCATGTATGAGGCAGGCACAGTCTGGGTACATCGCCTGGAGCATGCTGGCTCTGGAGCCTCCTGGATTCCCTGGCTGTACCACTTCCTGGTGGAGAACACTTTATTCCTTTTCCTGGTGTCAGCCCTGCTGCTGTGAGTTCTGCAGGTGTGGGGGTGTCGAGGCTGGCCCGAGGAAGTGCCCAATGCTTCTGGCCCTGCCCTCTGCTCTCAGCCTTCAGCCCGAACCCCCATTTCCTCAGGGCTGTCATCTACCTCAACATCCAGGTGGTGAAAGGGCAACGGAAGGTCATCTGCCTGCTCAAGGAACAGATCCGCAATGTGAGTGCCGGGCACACGGTTTCTGGGTCAGTCCACCTGAGCACCTAACTTGTGGGTTCCCTTGGACACACTTGGGTTTGTTCTCTTGGAGATGGGGTTTCACTCTGTAGCTCAGGCTGTCCTGTGTGCTGAGGATGACCTTGGGTTTCTGATCCCTATTTTTTTTTTTTATTTGGTGGCACTGGGCATTGCACCTAGTATTTTTTTTTTTTTGGACAGAGTTTCTCCATATAGCCCTTGGCTGTTCTGGAACTCATTCTGTAAACTAGGCTGGTATCAAACTCAAGAGATCCACCTGCCTCTGCCTCCTGAGAGTGTGCACCACTACCTTCCCAGCTAAATTTTTTAAGTTTTTTTTTTTTTTTTTGTAGTGATTGTGTGGGGTTCATTCTCCCACTTCTTTGTGGGTTGTTCTGGGAGCTTCTCTGCAGATCCATCTCCACAGCCCTGGTTTTCATTTTTTTTTTAAATATTTTTTTTCTTGTGAATTGGTATTTTGCTTGCATGTATTACTGTGTAAGGGTGTCAGATCTTGGGATTACAGTTGTTAGCTGCCATGTGGATGCTGGGAATCGAACTCAGGTCCTTCAGAACAGTCAGTGCTCTTAACCACTGAGAAATCTCTCCAGCCCCCGTGGTTTTCATTTTTGAGAAAGGATCTTACTCTGTAGCTCAGGCTGTTCTTAAAGTGAAGTGTCTGAATACTGCGATTAGTGTGAGCTGCTTCTGTATGCCTGCGGTTAAGCGGAGAGCAGGCACTAAGTGGTCAGGCCTTGGGATGGAGTGGGCAGGTAGCCTGCTGTCTGGTTTAGGTGTGGGAAACACTGGGCTCACACGGTATTTTCAGGACCTAGGTATCTCTGGGGCTCTGTGCACATTGGACTAAAAACATTATTATTAAGGAGACAATATAATCCAAGTGTGGTATACACGAGTAATTGTAGAATTGAGGGCTGGTTCAAGGTCATTCATTGAGACCACCCCGTGAGGCCCTTCCTCAAGGGAACAAGAACAGGAGTGGGTAGGCAGAGGGACAGAATAGGTCAAGGGCAGAGGCAGGGCCAGTTTGAGATTGCATTAGGTTGGTCCACAGGCTTTCCCAGCGCCACTGCCATCCTTTCTGTGATTACTAGGCTTAGATCACAAATACGCTTTTTTTTTTTTTCTCTTTGACTTTTGAGACACAGGTTTTACTATGTAGCCTTTCTAGCCTAAATTTTGCCATGGAGACCTGGCCCCCCTCAGAGAGATGTACATGCTTCTGCCTCCTGCATTGAGGTCAAAGGTGTGGGCTACCATGCCTGGGCCCTTCTGGCCTCTTAACTCTGTTCCTTGTGATGCTGAATGAACTTTTGCACATGGCTCCACAGGAAGTCTAGAACAGGCCAACACTGGGGTGGAGGGGTGGACAGCTTGTCGTCTTCTCATGCTTGTGCTCTGGCCTTTCCAGGAAGGAGAAGACAAGATCTTCCTGATCAACAAGCTTCATTCTGTTTATGAGGAGGGGGAGCAGAGCAGGTGATGCAGAGGGTGCCTGTGTGAAGGGAGGGGAGGAAGGATGGGCACTCTCGTTACAGTGGCGCTTCCTTGGGGAGCCCCTGGCTTGCCTCACACTGCCTTCAGTGTCCTGCTGCCTCAGTTGAAGCTGAGACACAGGCTGCTGAGGTACCCCTGGGGATGGAGAGCTGCTTTCGGGAACCACTGAGGTGTATTTCTGTGCACCATGTCTGTGCCTGTGGGGGTCAGAAGGCATTGGAACCTAGAACCGGAGTTCACCTACCATGTGGGTGCTGGGAAATGAATCTGGGTTCTCTGGAAGAGCCACACAAGTGTCTTTAAAGTCTGAGCCGTCTCTCCAGTCACAGACCAGTTTTCTAGTGACCTTGACAAGAGAATTTCTCCCTGCTGAGTGGGGCACAGACACATGGAGGTTCACCCATCTCCCGGCAGCTGAGGTTTATTCCCCCAGGCCATGTCTGGAGGTCCTCAGCTGCAACCACAGCAAGGCTGATGTCCTGTAGTTGAGACATCTCAGAACATCCAGTCATCATGGGCCTCAGGCTACACACAGCCCTGCTTCTTGGCCTTGTGGAACTTCCTTTACTAGTGAGGTCTTGGCTCCACCAGGTCCTCATGGCTGGCATATGTGCTATGCTCCTTGAGCCCCCATACTGATGTCAGGCATTTACTGAGGTGACTTACTGCAAGCTGCTCCACACAAAGATGCAGATTCTCCAAAGTTTTCAACCACAAAGTGGCCAGTTCACGTGGCCCATCAGCTCTCCCCAGCAAATTTCTGGAATGTAATCAATCCCTGGTGGCTCTACTCTTGCCAGCCTGGCCTTCACTGCTCTAGAGCTTCTACCTGGGAGGCCTGTCATGTGTCACCTGGGACTCGAGAGCATCCGGTGAGCCCCTGCCACACAGGTCCCAGAGGCTTTGATGTTGGTTGGGTCACAAACTTTCCTTTCTGGCAGGCCTGGCAGAACTCAGGAGGCTACCATGCCATCTGCTCTGCTTGTGGATGGAGACGACAGAGAGGAACCTTGTATTCCCAGTCACTATGACTCTGCAGGCAGAGACTTGGACCCAAGGTCCCCACAAGACACAGCAGCAGAATGACTTTCTTTTCCACAGACTCCCCAAGGTGACGATGGAGCAAGGATGCTCCTTCTGGAATTTTAAACTTTAAAAAAGTATTTTGAAAATAGGATCCATCTACACAGCCTTGGCTATCCTGAGTTAACTATGTAGACCATGCTGGCCCTGAATTGGAATCAAAGGCATGTACCATTGTCCCCTCCTTTTTTTATTGATTAAATGGATTTTGCTTTATGTTATGGAATGAGCTTGGGATCTACTAGGCTTTCCATGGGAACCTCAGGACTTGGGGTTAAGTGAAGGTCGTCATCTACTGGCAGAGGAAATAGCCACATTTTCCTGGGCAAGACCAAAGGCCTGGGTGTGCTCAGGGTGAGAAACCAATCAGTGGTGATGTTATGTGGGCAAAAAGGGGGGCAGATTTAAGGACGGACTCCTAAGGGATGAGTTACTGCTTCAGGTGAGAAGCCCCACAGTAGAAGAACCATTAACACCTCGTCTGAGGTGGATGGTGTGGGGTGAGACGCCCTGAGTGGGCTGGGCTACAAGAGCTTATAGGTCTCACTCCTGAGACTGAACAGCCACAGCATCCTCCAAGTTCAAAACTAGCTGCAGTTATTTTGGGAGTCACCTTGGGTCGGAACATGCCAACAGTGCTGGGCCCACCCTTCCCCATGGAAGAAGCATAAGACCCTGCTGGGCACTGCCATCCCCCAGCTGGTCCAGTGCCACCCTGAAGGCCAGCCCCATGGAAAGCTCCTATGACACTAAAATGGATGCCATGAGTGTCTCAGAAGAGTTTTTAAGCTGTCACAGCTGATCTGGGCTGGATGGTGCTCTGTGTCTCCAGCCCCCATAGCCACTCCTGATATCCTAACCAACTTGGGTCTGCACTAAGTGAAGCTGGCAGTGGATGACAACTTTTACTGTCATTAGCTCTGTCTCACAAGGTCAGGACACACCGCTAAGAAAAAAAAAAAAAGACAGAGCCAGGGTGGTGTTTCATAGAATCACCAGGCTGTCTCCTATCAGCCCGGGTGAAGGTGGGGGGTGACTCACACCCCAAGGATCAAGGCACCGCTGAGGCAGTCAGCACCCCATCTGATGATGCTTTTTCTTAGACTGACCTCCATTTCTTAGGTTGGGATGGGGTTCTAGGATTCCTGGGAGTGCTCAGCATCATAATAACTGGGGGCTCTACTACAAAGCCACCCTCACTGATAACTTGTAGGGTTAGAAAGGGAAGATGACTTAGCTATAACCAGCAAATGAAATCAACTCCAGACTTGGAGACTGCAAACTTCTGTTTAGCAGGCAGCATCGTTTCACAGTGAATGCAGAACGCTACAGTGGGGTTGTCCTAGCCCATGATGGCCAAGGATGACCTTGAAATCCTTATCCTCTTGCTTGCACCCCATGCTGGCACTGCAGGTATACATCACTATTCTGGTCATCACTGCTTGTTGACCTTGGCCACACAGGGGAGCACATGGGATTGGAAACCACCAGTACCTCTGCTACTCCAGAGATCCCTAAGGAGTGCACAGGCTAAGCATTGTGATTCTCAGAGGCCAAGGCAGAGAACTGCTCTGGGTGTAATCTAGCACCATCTGTCATATGCAGACACCTAAGCTGAAGATTGTTCACAGGAATGAGGTTAGCAGGATTCAGGCCAGACTGGAGACGAGCTTGTGAGGAGGCCTTTATCGCAGTGATGCTCAGAAGCATTGGCTCACAAGGGTACATGTCACCCTGGCCTTCTAAGTCTATTCTAGTACCATGGCTGCAAAGAAGCTTCCCAGGATACCCCTTGCTGCCAATGTCTGTTTCATTCAGCCTGGGCCAGCCCATCCCACCCCCTTGGCTGGGCATCCTGCGTTCTGCCTTCACTGTTGTGCCATAGTCTTGTTAGAACTGTGGTGAGGGGGCAGCTCCAAGCCTACTGCTTCCTGGATCCCTGACATCAGCCCTCTTTCATCTAATCCAGTCCTATATGAGGCCTTTTCTGCTGGTCCTCACTGTTAAAGTCCAACACAACCTCAATAGGCAGGACAGGTGCTACCTCCACAAAACCTACTGTTGACTCCCTGGATGTCTTGAAGGTACCAAAAGGCTGACAAGGGCACCTCAGAGATGCAGACAAGATCCTTTAGGCCACTGCTTCTTTACTCACAGGAGACGAAAATACCTATGCCACAGCAGCTCCTAGGCTAGCCCTAGTTTGCTCTTCTGCTGGAGTTCTGGCCAGCAGAGCTGGAGGTTGCTGGAAAGCCAAGGGCAGCTTGACACCCCAAGTCGTCTTCTTCTTCTGGTCTTTGGGTTCCCATGAGGCCAGGGGCCTTTTGGTGATTTCTTCAGCAGAACTAGCAGAGCTCCTTTTCTGTGAGTTCCCCGTGGGAGGACAGGGCTCATCCTCAGCACATGATGGGAGAGGGTAAGAGCTGGCCTAGCATTTCTACTTCCGGTGCCACACATGAACAGCTGACAATGCTGCTGTTTTGTGCGTGTTAGCCAATATGGTTTTAGGACCAAGATCAATACAATGTTTAGGAAACACACTGCCTTTTTTTCTGAGTTGCCTTGAGCCTGTGGACTCAAGCAGTGCTACTCCTCGGCCTCCTGAGGGCTGAGACTGCAGACACATAGCAATATCTTCCAGATAGTGCAGGGGATGGAAGCAGGACCTTGTGCTTGCACATCTAGGCCCTGTGATTGAGCTACTACATCCCTGCCTTTCGGTCTCTCTCAATGCCTGTACTGGGGCATGTGACAATAAGTACAGGGCAGTGGTTCTGGGAGGATCTGTAGCCCCTGGCTCCACCTGATGCTGGCCTGAGCAACAGTGGTCTTCAGATGCATCCAATTCAGTCAGGCCCGAGAGAACTTGAAAGCTGTTATGTCTGTCTCCCAGTGGCTACTGATAGGATCCACATTCTCAGCAAAACCAAAGAGCAAGGCTATAGCTTCAGGTTAAACAGGCAAGACTGAGTTTAGGCAGGAACAGAAGCAAACGCAGCAGACACAGTAGATTGTCTCCACACCAAGTAAAAAAGAAAGTCCCTGCCTCTCAGAGACGAAAGACCCAGCAATAGTGAATAGCCAAGAAAAGCCGCACTTTATTAAGACTCAACAAAGCGCTGTATTTTTGAAAGCAACCTCCATGTGCGTCCAGTCACCACATTCCATGAGGAGGGGCATGAAGCGCCACAAACTCTTTTTCTTTTAAGAGTCAGAGACATTTTAAGTTCAAAGGGTTCAAATAAAGAAAAAAAAAGGAAAAAAAGGGAGGAACCCACAAAAACTGAAAACATCCTTTACTTCTATCCCCTTTTAAAACATTCGGAGTTTTCCTACAACTCAGTGCTAAATGGCAGCATGGCAAGCTGTACGTCTGGGAGCACACGCACACATTTGATAGACATACTTGGATATACATACATCAAATACCTAGGACGCACTTAATGACGATGAGATGCAGTCACTCTGAGGAGGCCGTTCCGTGGGATACATGATGAACCCAGTTGTGCATAGTTCACGATCCTCTAGAAAACCAGCGTCTCTCTGCAATCCTGCAGGACTTGCTTCCTTGTTTTGATAAAACCATTAAAAAGCTAATTAAAAAATGTAATGCACAAGTTTCCTGACCATATAGGCAGGGAGTACAATGTTCATATATTTTTTTTTAAACATACTTGAGGGTTTGTTATTTCATTGTCTTTCTTCCTTGCAAAACAATCAAAACATTGATCATCTTTAAAACATAAAGCAATTTTTAATATATAAAGCACTCTTCAAACATCTATTTCTTTTGAGTCCATTATTTGGTAAATATGTAACTGCTACACATTAGAGATTAGGTATTTTTCTTCTTTGTGTGTGTGTGTGTTTTTTTCTTTTTTCTTCCTTTCCTTTTTTTTTTCTTTCTTTTTTTTTTCTTTTTTTTTAAATAACATCTTCAGTGCTAGGAGTTGGGTTTAAAAATACATGAAATGGTGTGGAGCTGCCCCCGGGAGCCCTGGCTTTCCTGAGAGCTAGCCGGCATGTGCAAGACAGAGACCACAATGCCTTATCACCTTGAGGAAGGGTGAAGACAATCAACAGAGTCCATGATGGCTGGAGGGGAACAGCAACGTCCCATCCCACAGCTCTGAAGTAACACATTTGCATTCAGAAAATAGGTTTTTTTTGTTTGTTTGTTTTTTATGATGGAAGTCTTTTTTTTTATTCCTTTTAAGTTTTTAATTTTTTTTAAAATTTTATTTTAAAGTCTGAAGGAGAAAAAAAATGCTGTAAACAGGTGGGAGCCCAAACCCCAGCTCCTCCAAACGCAGTCCCAGCCCATGTCCAAGTGCTTGTTCCCGCTCCGTGCGGAGGAACACCAAGTCTCTACAAGTATCTATGGCCACAGCTCAACAACAGTTTTGTTTTTCTCTTTAACTTTATATTCCAGATGGGAAATGGTGCAATACTCTGGTAATAATCTTCTTGCATTAGTCCACAATGAAAAGCTGCTAAAGGTAGATAGACATATTATTTCTCCAGAGATATACACTGTAACTTTAAATGCAATAACAGAGTCCTTGAGTAAACATTTACACATGAATTGTCACCAGCCCTGTCCCACAAATTCTCTCGACTGTTTAAGATTAGCTACAGGGAAGGGCAGGGACATCTCAGTGCAAAGTCAGAAGCGAAGAACGAGAACATTTGACCAATGCGCAAAAATAAAAATAAAAAAAAAATAAAAGAAGCATATACTGAATAAAAGGGAAACCCACAGTTAGTCCCTCACACGTTCTCCAACACTCGCACACAGTAAGCGCTAACCATGCAAGAGCATAAGCGCATACACACTGTCCCACGCGCGTGCACGCACACGCACACGCACACACACGCACACACGCACATGTAGGCTATGAACGTAGACATTTCCTAGAGCCTGTTTCTGTGCACAGATGTCAACATGGAAGTGTTCACATTTCGGTATTGGCCTGCTGGGTTCAAGTATTTGCATGTTTGATATGTCTCTTTTTTTAACTTTTAAAAAATATTTTTTTGGGATTAAAAAAAAATGACATGAAAAAGTAATGAAACAAGGGTAATGTGCATAGGCGGATCCAGGGGGACAGAGCACTGGCCACGCCCTCAGCTCTGTGCCTGCACAATGCAGCCACCTGTCCCGCCTGCCTGCCGCCTCTGGTAATGTGCATAATCGTCACAGGCTCACTTTAAATAGGCTTCAAGTCTCCCCCCCACCCCACCATAAAATAACCCTTTCCAGCCCACAGTCTGAAAAGTGCCCTTCATGATAGAACTATTCTAAGCAGCTTTTATACTTAAAACTCAAAATGACAACACACCGTACAACATAAAACAACATAAAAAAAAAAGAAAAAAAAAAGCTATGAGGAACATCCTGTCGTTAGCACGTGACACTGACCAAACGCAGCACAGCCCGCACTGTCTTCAACAGTTCACAAGGGCTGAGGCCAAGGTTCATCTTCAGAACTGGACAGAGCTACTCAGAGGTACTCAAAGGGGCAGCTTGTTCATCATCAGCTGGAGCCTCAGAGCTGGGCCTGGCATGGTCAGCTCTCTTCTCCCCAGTGACGGTGACCCCTAGATGGACTCGCCACTGAGCAGGTCTCCAGGCAGCAGAGTGTTGAGAGGCGTGGGGCTGCCAATCACCCTGGCATCATCAGCACTGGGAGGACCCCAGAGACTGCTAGAGTACTGGGGCACCCCACCCCACAGCAGTTCACTGCTGCCTTTGCTACTCAGGCATGGGGTGTTCCAGTGGGCAGTGTCACTACGCACTAGGCCATGGGTGCTGCCCGAGGAGCCCAGCCTGGGCTGGCTGCCCCCACTGCTGGACTGCCAGCTGGAGGTGGGTGGGAGGGCTTGGCCTTGGGCCAGGAACCGGTTCACTTCTTCTTCACCAGCAAACTCAGCCAAGATGGTGGTGTTTCCCAGAACACACCTACAAGTAAAGAGGCTGGGTAAGTATATTACCCCAAGTCCTGAGTCCGTGCTACCAGGAAAGACAGACAAACCCATCATCATGTCATAGCTTATCTTGTGGGTATGCTGTCACTGTTAATTCTAAACTGGATAATGAATTTCCCTTATTGTAGCCTCCTGGCAGCAGCCACAGAGGATTGATGTATGAAATCCATGTTTTAAAAATGTGCTGTACAATGAAAGCTCAGTGGTATCAAGTGTCCCCACCTCTGGTCTTTATTTATTCTGCATGAAAAGCACCCTCAAGTGGGCAGGGGGCTGCAGTCAGCACCCCTGGAGCCTAGGTGATTAAAGGTTCCTTTTGGACTCTTCCCAGGGGACAGACAGACACAAGTCACACAGTGACTACGTGAGGGCAGGAAGGGAACGGCTGCCTATACGCTGGAGAGCTAGGATGCAGGAGTGAAGTCTGCCCACACACTGATCTTGAAGTTTCAAGATGAGGACTGGGAAAGGGCACAGTTCTGATCAGGGTACCACTACATGTGCTGCAGTGTGGGGGTGGGACCACAACACTCACCACTCCACCTAACAATATTGGGTACTTGTGACTACTTGGCAGTGTGAGGGGGCTGAGGAAAAAACATACATGTGCAAAGATTTCTGGGCCTTGGCAGCTTCTTCCTTGGAGCTGTAACGGACCACAGCGTTGCCTTGGGTCAGATTCAGGTGGAATGTGATGAGAGGCCCATGCTGCAAACACAGTGTCCGCAGTGTAGAACCGTCAATCTGAGAAGGAAGCAAAAGGCACAACATGCTTCACTCCACGCTCTTACTGTGTTTCATATTAGCAGTATGGAAACTGGATACACTGCACAGGACAGGCTAGTGACCGCAGCTGACACTGAAAGATGCCTCTGTGGCCAGGCAACTGCCATACAGCCTTCGTCAGTTACATTAGTCAGAGGGAAGGAAGGGCCAAAGTTCCAATTCTGAGCTCTGCAGTTTGCAACAGGGATAGCAGTGGCCTGGTAGCGTAGAGGTGATAGACTAGTTCTGTGCCAAAGAATGGTGACTACAAGCTGACCATATGTCCGAGGTGGCCAAATCTCTAGAACGGGTGTATAAAATGCTTGGTTCTTTTTATAAAGTATTGTTTTTTCAGCTTTTGAAAGGCAACTAAGCCACCAGTAACATCGCTGAGAGAAGCACTGGGCTGTGTTTGCTCACACTTCCCTATCATTCACACTTGCCTCTGCCACTCTAGGCCCTGAAGGAAGGAAGATGCCCGACACAGTAAGTTACCTACTCCAGAGGCAAAGTAGGTACTTTCTTAGCCATAAGCAGCTGGCCATGGGTATGCTCTGATAACCCCTACCTGTCAGCACCTGTACCTGGGGTGTGAGGTTGCGCAGAACGAGCCAGCTGCTTGTTCTTCCTGAGGTGTCAGTACTCCAAGCAGAACCTGTGGAACAAGTCCATGGGACAAGAAGTCAGCCCAGAGGCCGCATTTCTAGTCTGACCTAAAGTATAGCAAGCTCGAGTCTTTAGACCTATGGAAGCCATGCTACCTTTTGATAAACCCAAACTCATACACACAGCAGATTCTATCCATGGCCCATAAAAATCCTTCACTTCCTAAATATGCCTGCCAACCCAGAAGAACTGTCTTTTTCTGCTTGTGCCCTGGGGCTGGCTTGATGGGGAACCTGAAAATCCCCTGGAAAGTTCTATTCTCTACCTTGTTCTACTCCAGTCCTCAGACAACACACTGAAGTTCTGCTTGTTAAAGAAATAAACAGAGTAAACACAGCAGGGCAAGATTGCTACTGAAATGCTGCAATACTGCTCTCAGCATCTGTAGCTGACTGAAAAGCCTGGGTGCTTTCTTCTCTGTGCTGCCAATGGAGCCCTGTGACTATACGTGTGATGCAAGTACTTGGTGGGAAGGACTCTACAGAGCAACACAACACTTATGAGGTGCCTTGGTTACTGGTATGGAGAGCCATTATATTTCACAGAACTTTGTGGAGAAACTAAGATCCCTGTGCTGGCTGAGGCAGGTAGGAAGCCTAGAATGGTTGAATGGTCTTTTTGAGGACACAGTCCATGTGGTAAATGCCCTGCCAGTCTATGAAGCTCCAGCTGTTTCTTAACCTCCCAGGATCCAGGGGTCTGAAAAAGAGGCAAGGGATAAAACAGGAACCCCCTACCTAAAGCATGTATAGAGCAGCTATGAGGACCCTGTACCCATCAACAGGAGGTGGCAGTGCTTACCCGAGGAGTAGGAGCTGGTCCAGCCTAGGGGGCTGGTGCCCCAGGTGGAGGAAGGCTTGGGATTGGCTAGGCCTGGAGGTGGTCTGGTGGGTGCAGTAGTGTTTCTGGGTACCTTCCACAACTCATGAGACAAAGAGGCTTGCGTGTGAGAGGCTGGGCCCGAGGACCATGTTGATTTAATGTCTGACAGTTTACCTAGAAGGAGAAAAAGAGCACGTGCGCTGTGTACACACAGAGGAGAAACTCCAGCTTGGACAGTGTCTGGTAGAGTCCGACACTGCAGATGGGAGAGATCAACAGTGAAAAAGCACCATGGTGTATTCTGTCTCACGCCTTCCTGTCTCTAGGTTGCCCAAGCTGGCTTCCAGCTCTTGCCTCAGCTTCCGGAGCTGATGGGACACTGACTTTTCTGTTCAAGGACCCTGTGTGTGCCCTGTGTGGACCTGGCTGAATTGCTGACACTTCAGTCTGCTAACATTTGTTGTCAAGAAAATAGTACTTCTCGGGGCTGGAGAGATGGCTCAGTGGTTAAGAGCACCGTCTGCTCTTCCAGAGGACCCGGGTTCGGTTCCCAGCACCCACATGGCAGCTCACAACTGTCTGTAGTTCCAGTTCCAGGCAAACACCAAGGCAAATAAATAAATAGATAAATAAAGAAAATAGTACTTCTCAAGTTTAGTCTTTTCTTATTAAAATTTATGTTCTTTTGCTTAAGATAGGGCCTTCCTATGTAGTAGGGGTTGGCCTTGAAGTTGTAGTAATCCTCCTGCCTTTGCTTCCCAAGTGCTAGGATTACAGACATGTACCACTATGTCTGATTTATCTGGTGTTAGGACTAGAATGCAGGGCTTAGTGAATGCTAGGCAAGCATTCTATTAACTGGGCCTCATCCCATCCTCTGAAGTCCTGCTGATAAGTTTTTAATTTATCAGCAAGTTGTGCTGGGATAGTCATGGCCAGAACCATGATCTACACATACTCTTCTTGTGCATTAGTCCCCTGCCAGAGTGATGCTTCTTCTGATAGACACATCCCCCACAGCCACTATAATCTCCCAAGTATGCAGCGATCCTTTTTTCTCCACCCCTAGCTGTAGACGCTGCTTCTGGACACAGATGCAACACCAGGCAGAGAAACAGTAACTGGAACTCATTGAGAGAAACACAAAAGCAATGGCCACCACCAACCCCAGCTCCTTCATCTGTCCAAGCGCAACTGGAACAGGCACCATTCCATGTGTTCCTGAGATAATAGCCTCAATACAGATGTGCCCTTGCCCCAGCCTGGCCAATGGGAGAACCAGAGACTCACAGTGAACACAGGTTAGATGCACTGTAAACCAAATGCTATCAAGAAAGGTGATTTTTGCCTTTTCTTTAGCTACACCCCAGTGGAGGTGTAAAAGGTTTAAACATACTTCCCTGTCAGATTAGGAGTGGGAACCATCTGCACTGGCTTTAGAGTTTACCATGCTGCTGGAACACATCAACACGCTCTGCTCCCCAGGCATGGGGTTTCCGAACTCCTCGAGGAGGAGAGGCTTCAGTACCACTAGTCTGCAGCAATCTATCCAGCAGGGCGGACTATACCACACCAGTTTAAACTTCGGATGAGGTTTGATTTAAGACAGTGTGTATAGACACACTTTATGTCTTTGTCTTAAGGAAGTTTTTTTAAAGCCTGGTGTAGTTGCAGGCCTTTAATCCCAGCACCAGGGAGGCAGAGGCAGGTGAATTTGTGGGAATTTGAGGCCAGCTGGCTACAAAGAGAAACCTGTCTAAAACAAGAGTTCTTCACTTTTTTTATACTACAAGAAATGACTTATTGGAAGGAGCTGTGAGGGAGGTCTGCAGTGTACCACAATGACAGGACAGTGGAACATGGCAACACCGTGGAGCTGGGACTCGCAGTGGGAGTGCTGCCGTCTCCTCTAACCCACCTCAAACCCAGGTAAGCACACATCTACGCTGCTGCCTGCCTTTGTATTTCCAAAGTCCAAACCCTTGTCCCTGCGGGGAGAAGGGGGAAGCTGACCTACTCAGGTGGGATCTGTATATCATGTGGTCTTCATCACCCCATGAGGAGACATTACCACCCCCATTCTGCATATGAGAATACATGTTCCCACTGCTGAGATGGTCAAGTCTGCCTTGTTCCATCATACATGGCCTCCTTGCCTATGTGGAGCAATGGAACAACAGGAAAAGTTGGGGCCTGCCCAGGTTTTGTTCGGCGACAGAGAAGAAAAGCTCCTACGTTCCTACCTGCAGCACTGGGCGGTGAGGCAATGCTGCTGAAAGCCACTGCAGCCAGAGGCACTGAGTGGTCAGGCATTCTGAGAAGATGGTGGGGAGAACCCTGTAGAACCAAACATGCACTAAGATGGGGTGGTAGGCATGCAGTGAGCAGTGTGGATGGGGTATTAGGAGCTGTGGCATGACAGAGTAGAAAGGAAGACAAGGAAAGCCTACAATAGACTTTCTTGAAAGTTCCAGAAAACCAAGGTGACATTGTATGGGCGGGGCAATGGTAGGAATCACCTGAGGTAGGTAGGTCAAAAGGAAGAGAACCACTGACAAGATAGCTAAACCTAGGGGCTGGAGAGATGGCTTCCTCCCGGAGGTCCTGAGTTCAATTCCCAGCAACCACATGGTGGCTCACAACCATTTATGGTGACATCTGGTACCCTCTTCTGTATACTGTATAAATAATAAATCTTAAAAAAAAAAAGATAGCTAAACCTTATGCCAGGATGCTAGAGAATCATGGGAACTCTCCCTACCAAAAGGATAAGAATTTAAATATATGGCAATTCTCATTCTTTTATAGATCATTTTTAGAGAAGGTAAGCAGGAGGTGGGGTGAGGTGGGGTGGGGGCAGACAGACACACACAAACACACAAATCCAAACTTCTCAATATAAACCCTGGTGAACATAAAGATAAGAGATTTCTGAACCCTTCCCCTTCTCTTTTGGTGTTTTGAGACATGGTGGCTTCTCTGTGTAACCACCCTGGCTGTCCTGGAACTCACAGACATCCACCTGTCCCTGCCTCCCAAGCACCGGGACTAAAGGTGTGCCCACTACTGCTTGGCCTGAGCCTGCCTATCTCTTTATCCCACTCCCCCGGGGGACCTGGGGCAGTAGAGGGCAACTGTGTCAAACACTGTGTATACCCAGAGCCACAGCCTTCTACTCCGAGAGATGCTGTCCCCGTGTCTAGATGGCCTGTGGGAATTTGGGGTACCCTTGACACACCTGGGTTCCTCACGTGTAGAGTAAGTTTTTGGCCAGCCTAGTCTCACAGTTTGAACTGCCTGCCCCCACTTACTTTCTCTAAAAATGACTTAGATGTCTGTATTAATTATATTTTGTTTGGTCTCTGGCTCAGGCATACTGTTAGCTAGCTCTTGTATCTTAATTTAATTTATTTTTTAATTATTTTCTTTTGCTACGTGGCCCATGGCTTGTGTTATTCTTATATGTTGATTTTTGGGCAGCTTTTTTGACTCCTAGAGCTCAGGACAGCTGACAATACTCCTATGCTTTGGGTCTTCAGTCTGCTTTACCAATAATCCTAAATTACTTCCTCAGCCCACCGATGTCATCAGTCTAAGATCACAAAGGCACCTTCACAGCTGTCCCTTCATAGTGAGCAATAGGGTAGAGCCTAACAGGGACCTCCTGTTTGAAATGTTTTGTTTCAACAGTGAATCTATCCCATAAAAGCATGTCCCTTTCCACACGAAGTGAGTGTTATACGACAATCCTGCTAAACAGTACACATCAGTCTGGGTGCTGTTCACTTTTCACTGGTTAAAACCAAAACAGCACCCATCAAATACTAGGGATTTATACTTTTTTTTGAGATAAGAGTTTCTCTGTGTAGCCCTGGCTGTCCTAGAAGTACCTCTGTAGACCAGGCTGGCCTCAAACTTAGAGATCTGCCTGTCTCTACCTCCTGAGTGTGTACCACCACTGCCTGGTTCTGATTTTTTTAATACAGATCAGGATATAATACCAACAGTGATAAGATAATTAAAATGTAGTAGGATGATGTTACATTGTTAATAATTGTCCTGCCTACTGGTTTAATAAAAATGCTGATTGACTGAAGACAAACAGGCAGTGTGGGTGGGGCTACCAGACTAAGAAAACTCTGGGAACAGGAAGAGCAGAGCAGAGAAGCCAGAGAGACATCACGGAGGCACCATAAATGAGATGCCAGGAAAGGAAAGAAGTTGAAATGCTGCTCTAAGAAAAGGTACTGAGCTGCATGGCTAAACAAGGTAAGAATCAAGGGTTAGTTTACGAGTAAAGAGCTAGCAAGTTATATGCCTGGGCCCTAGGTCAATTAGCATAAAATTAATGTAAATGTATATGTGTTTCTGTTGGACTGCGGGTCTATGGGTCTGAATCATAGGCCGGATAGGCCAGAAACTTACTACTACACCATAAACCTTAATAAAATGTTCAGTCAAACCAGAAATGTTGGTATTATTCCTGTAATTTCAGTATTCAGTTAAGGTAGAAGGAAAGGGAGGCTAGCCTGATATAAAGAGTAAGTCTAAAGTCATGGGTTATATAAGACTCTGTCTCAAGAAACAAAAAAACAAACAAAACCAGTAAGTAAGAGTAATAACAACAGGGGCTGGAGAGATGGCTCGGTGGTTAAGAGCACTATCTGCTCTTCCAGAGGACTTAAGTTCGATTCCCAGCATCCACATGGCAGCTCACAACTGTCTGTAATTCCAAGATCTGACACCCTTACACAGTGATACATGCAGGCAAAAACACTAATTCACATAAAATAAAAAGAAAGAATAACAACAACAAGGTGTAGCGAGTGGTACATGGTGCATGCTTATATCCCCGACACTCCAGAGGTACAGGCAGGAGGATCAGGAGTTTGAGGTCAAAAAAACACAGTATTTTTCAGGGTTACATGAGACCTGGTCTCAAAACTATTGAAACAAACCTCTAAAACAATAATTAACACACTCCTCAATCTAAGACCCCTCATAACCAATAGCCTAAAATATATATAAATAAATACCATGGTCTAAGTACAAAAAATAAGGTCAACGGAGTTGTGGGCGCTGTCTTCCCTACTGTAGTTTGGATGGCCTTTGTGGCTGGGTCTGACACTGCGTCAAGGTTCTATGGGGAAGCTGTCCCTGTGTTGACCTAGAGTGAGCACAGCAACATTCTTGTGTGGCTAGCATGCTTGCAGGTGTGTGTTAGCTGTGCTTCTGTCAGAGAAGGCCTATTTCAGTGTGTAGGAACAAGTATTTCTAGCATTCAGCACATGGTGGTGGGGCCTAAAGAGCCTAGCAGTGGAGCCTGTGCCTGCTGTTGAGCATTTTTGCAAATACACATGAGCCTAAAGCTACATCCTTGATGGGACAGGCCATGTACACCGCACTTCAAGGCACTTGGTTAGTTAATTATCTCCTATAGTGCTGGAACTTGATTCTACGTTCTTGCCTCATTCCAGGAGCTGATACCTTTTCTAGGCTGAAGTTCCTTTCTGCTTTAGGTCTACCACTTTCATCAGGAATGCATGGAACTGGAAGATGGCTGCACTGTTGTCTAGAATGCATGGATTTCTCTAGGCTACCTTTGCTACAACTTGGCAGATGGTAAAAGCCACTCAGAATGTTCCTGGTGCCACTCAGTGCTGAGGGATCACTCACTACTCCACTGAAGCTTCACTCAGGCCACTCTGCATACTAAGCGACTGGCCCCTTCCTAACACTGAGAACCTCTGCTGCCCTTCTCCACTATCAGCACACAGCCACACTTAAGAGTAACAAGCAGTGAGGGACTGATGGGTCTACTACTTCCTCTTCGGCCTTACTCTTACTCTGCCACCTCCTGCAGGCTCCTGTTTTTGTATAATGCAGTGCATACAAGCTTCCATTCAGAGACGCCCACACCCCGAACAGGGAAGACTGTAAGTAGTGTCCTAACTGACCTTGGGGAACTGATGAGGGTCTGATGAGCAACAGGCTACTCTGGAAAGATTATCACCAACAGGGAGCTCTCTCTGTAAATGCCTTCCAGAATGACCTCCACTGTGTCTAAATCTAATGCTCATGCATGCTTTCTAGCTTTACAGTGTGGCTGGGCCACGCCACTGCACCTGGTATCTGAAAGAGGATGTGCCAAAAATCAGCATCAATGAGGCAGGAAAACAGACCCGGAGCTGAGTGTTTTTCCCATACCTTTAATCCTAGCATCCAAGAGGCTGGGTCTGAGGCCAGCCTGGTCTGCATAGTGAGTTCTAGAATAGCACTATAAGACCTTGTCTCAAACAAGTAAAAAAGACCAGGGATAGAAGGGGGGGGGGAAATGTATAAACAAAGGCTCAGTTCTCTTTCAGTTTAAAGAGATGTCGAGAAAAACCTTGTCTCCAGGAAGTGGTGGCACATGCCTTTAATCCTGGCACTCAGGAGGCAGAGGCAGGCAGATCTCTGTTAGTTCAAGGCCAGATAGGTTTATAGAAAAAAAGATAAAAAAACCCTTGTCCTGAAGGGCTGATGAATAAAGCTGTGACTGCCTAACACAATGATTAAAAAGTGATGCAGATGACTTGCTGGCTGAAGGTTCATCTACAGAGTGTTTTTTTTTTTTTTTTTTTAAGATTTATTTATTTATTATGCATACAGTTTTACAGAAGAGGGCACCAGACCTCATCATAGATGGTTGTGAGCCACCATGTGGTTTTGCTGGGAATTGAACTCAGGTCCTCTGGAAGAACAGTCAGTGCTCTTAACCTCTGAGCCATCTCTCCAGCCCCTACAGAGTGTTTTTCTAAGTGTCTAGTTGGGTTTTGTGTTTGTGAGTTAAAGACAATCTCTGCAAGCTTTCAGAATCTGAAACACCTGTGGTCCTGAAGCACAAGGCTAAAGACACTCAAGTTGTGTTAGGCCACTCAGCACACGCACACACCCTAAGTCAGTCTCCTAAAGGCTTTGCTGGGCCACCTCTGATGCCACAGTGATCAGAACCAGTGCCAACAAACTATGATGTTGTACCCGCCTCACAGCCCACACAGTCAGATGATGCCTCTACAGGAGCTTGGAGACCCTCCCACAGAAGGCAAGGGTGATGGCCCTCCTCACCTCCACTCTTGAGGAGGTAGCGGTTGACATCCTGGATGGTGGTGTTGATGGTAGGTCCAGTAGGGACACTGCCAGGAGTGACATCAGGGTCATTCTCAGGATCAATATTCTGAAGTCCTTTCCACGGAACTCCGGGATGGAATTCTGTTCATGGAAAGCAAAATGAGGTTGCATACTAGAGTACCTTTATGTTGCATCCTGACACTTGAAATTTAAAATCTGGTAAGTTAGGCTCAGAGGCACTCATTGCTTACATATAGTTTATTAGATCAGTCTTTCTTTGGAACAAACTAGAAATAGCTGCTGTATTTGAGGTAGGCCCTGGGGTCCCTTTCCCCACCCCCTTGGCCACAGGCCCACTCCTATCTTGAAATGGTAAACTACAGAACAATGCTTGACATAGCATACTCCATGAAGTCTTAATGGAAACCCCAGCTCCCCGACTTGATTACAGGACCCACAGTGCACATCTAACTGCTACCCTAGGCTTAGGGTGCACCTGCATCTACTATTGTTCACTAGTGTCATGCAGTCTTACCTGGTGGCCAGCTAATGCTGGAGCCGTTTGAGATTTTATCACTGTCAGATTTGGCACGTGACCAGCTATGGGGAACAGCTACGGGAGGACTGGCTGGTGACTCACTGTTCTGGATTAAATCGTACCGGCCATAGGAGTCATCAATGGAGGACTTACCTGGAGGCCCAATACTTAGACCTCCAGGGATAGCACCTACAGAATAGGAACCAGAAACCAGGTGAACACTCACCCATAGATGACTAAACATTATTTTTTGTGGCACTAGGCATAGAACCCAGGGCATTGTGTATGCTAGGCCAAGCTTCTATCCCTGAGATACTGAATAACCCAAATATTATCAATCACACACCATTACTGTTACTGAGTTTTTCTGTTTCCTTGAGGCAGGATTTCCCTGTGTAGTCCTGGCTGTCCTGGAACTTACTCTGTAGACCAGGCTGGCCTCAAACTCAGAAATCCATCTGCCTCTGCCTCCCAAGTGCTGGAATTAAAGCTGTTGTTATCATCATTATTATTACTTTTCAGTGTGGGGAATCTAATCCAAGGCTTCATACATGCTAGGTAACTACTCTACCACTGAACTTATTTTTTGAGTCTGGATTGGCCTTGAACTTCCTATGTAGTCAACAATGACCCTAATCTTCCTGCCCACAGCACCTCAAATGTTGGGATTATAGGTGTGTGCTGCTATAAACTATTTTAGTTTGTCAAGTTGGAGGTTTGTTTCTTTTTAAGATAAGGTCTTATGTACCCCTGCTGGTCTTGAACTTGCTGTGCATTCTGGACCTTCCTGTTTCTACTTCTCTAGTGATAAGATTACAGATTACAGGTCTGGGGCTTGAAGAGCTGGCTCAGAGGTTAAGAGCACTGATTGTTCTTCCTGAAGTCCTGAGTTTAATTCCCAGCAACCACATGGTGGCTCACAACCATCTATGATGACATCTGGTGCCCTCTTCTGTATACTGTATACACAATAAATAAATAAATCTTTTAAAACAAATTACAGGCATGTACCATCAAGCTTGGTTTATGTGATGTTGTACACTTTACCCCAGGCTTCCTGCAACCCAGGCAAGTACTCTACCAACTGAGTTTTAGCGTCAGCTCAGAATCTTACAAAATGTTTTGATTTGTATATGTAAGCCCATGTGCTTGCAGAGGCCAGAGGCCATCATCAGGTGTCTTGCTCTGTCACTCTCACTGACCCTGGAGCTCGGCTTCTTCCCTCTCACCTGCTCCAGGCAACACTGGGGCTACAGGTACAAGTGGACCATGCCTGGTTCTATGTAAGTTCTAAGGGTCTGAATGCAGGCTTTCATGCTTGTGCAGCAAGTGTTCTGACCTGCTGAGCATCTCCCTAGTGACACCCTCCAACACCTTTAAGAGACATTTTGCCCAGGCAGGTCTATTACTTGGACTTAAGTAATCATACTTTCTTGGCCTCTTAAGTAGCTAAATTCATGTCATGTACTCAGTGAATATCACTGACAATTTTTTTTTTTTGAGATTAAAATGTCTCTTTGAGGGGCTGGAGAGATGGCTCAGCGGTTAAGAGCACCATCTGCTCTTCCAGAGGACCCAGGTTCGATTCCCAGCACCCACATGGCAGCTAACAACTGTCTGTAGTTCCAGTTCCAGGCAAACACCAAGGCAAATAAATAAATAAAGTTTTTTTTTTTTTTTTTTTTTAAATGTCTCTTTGCAGCCCTGGCTATCCTGGAACTCACTATGTAGACCAGGCTGGCCCCAAATTCATAGAGATCTGCCTGCCTTTGCCTCCAAGAGTTGAGATTAAAGGAGTATAATACCATTCCTTTTATGCTCTGGCTATAAACATAGATTTTTGGACTATCACTGACTGAGTTACACCCCTAGCAATGTTGTAAATCTTATTTGGGAAAAAATTTTTTTTTTAAATTATGAAATACAGACTGGTCTAAGTATCTAAGTAGATGACCTTGAACTCCTGGTCATCTTGCCTTTACCTCCCAACTGCACTGCTGGGATGGAGTATAGGTGTGCACAGAACATCCCACATCCTCCCAAGATGGAAAGCTTTAGATGGTGGGATGCTGCTGCCCACCGTGAGTCTTCCTGGTTAGTGATCATGTTTGCTGGTAACTCTATATCCTCTTTCTGCAGTGATGCTCCGACGTACACAGAATAAACCAACGACAGGGTCAATGTCACACCGACATTTTCTTGCTCAATTAACCATTGGGGGAATTTTCTTTTTCCTTTCAGATTACTTTATAACAAGAGAAAACTACATGCCCTACTGCATTTCTTTTGTTCCTTTCCAATTCAGGGGCTAGAACTCAGGCCCTCATGTTTTGAGGCTAGCGCCCTGCCACAGAATCTAGCCCACTGGAGGCCAGCTTAGCTCCCCCACCAGTGAGCCACAGCCTAGCCCACTCCAGGCCAACCTGATGATTAGCAGTTTTGTTTCTTTCTCCTTTCTGAGTATATCTTTTTGTGTTTCACTTTTTTTGGAAAGGTTTTTAGTACTTTTTTTACATTAAAAAAATTCAATTTTTTATTATGCAGCTGTGTATCTGGGTATGGGTCTATACATGTGAGTGCAGATACCCACAAAGGCCACACAGCTTTAGTTACAAACAATTGTCAGCCTCCCAATATGGGTCCTCTGCAAGGGCAGCACCTGCTCTTCCCTGCTGACCCATCTCTTCAGTCTCACAGGCTCCTCTTGTTTGTAGGTAAGAAGATAACTAGAGTACATGAGCTCTGACCTACTCCATTTGATGTACTGGGACATTTTCTTTCTTTCTTTTTTTTTTTTTAAACTTTATTTATTTATTTATTTGCCTTGGTGTTTTGCCTGGAACTGGAACTACAGACAGTTGTTAGCTGCCATGTGGGTGCTGGGAATCGAACCCAGGTCCTCTGGAAGAGCAGATGGTGCTCTTAACCACTAAGCCATCTCTCCAGCCCCTACTGGGACATTTTCAATGATTTGTGAGTTTGAAGCTAAGATCTGATGGTTGATCTTACAGGTACTGTGTAATGAATGGTGGATTCCTTTTCTTATGCTTTTGGAGCTGCATCCATGGAAATGCAGAGAACATGTGATACTTTAGGCTACCCTATCAATAAGTCAACTGCCACCTTCTGTGGGCTGAGCATGTGGCCAGGACATACATACCATGCTTGCTAGGATTCTGGTCCAGGGGAGAAGCAGCACTAGACAAGTTACCCATTGAGTTGGGATGTGTCCACTGAGGGAGGCGTGACTGGGACTGAGATGAGTCTTTCACAGACAAACCACTGCTCATGTCTATGCTGCTGACATTCATGTTTGGGTTCAATCCAGCTGAAAACATAGGAATTATTAGTATTCACCTGTCCCATGAAAGAACTCACACTGAATGCCCTGGAGAGTCCCCCTCTACCCTTAGGCACAGCCACACACTTCTACTGTAATTCCACTCTGTCTCTACAGCTTTTTGAAGACAAGGTCTATGAAGCCCTTAGCTAGCCCCAAACTCAGAGATCTATCTGCCTCTGAGTCCTGAGTGTTAGCTAGGGTTACAGGCATATGCCAGCACGTCAGCCTGGCTTTTGCTTTTTTTTTTTAAACTTTATTTATTTATTTATTTATTTATTTGCCTTGGTGTTTTGCCTGGAACTGGAACTACAGACAGTTGTTAGCTGCCATGTGGGTGCTGGGAATCGAACCCGGGTCCTCTGGAAGAGCAGATGGTGCTCTTAACCGCTGAGCCATCTCTCCAGCCCCAGCTTTTTTTTTTTTTTTTTTTTTTTTTTGAGACAAGGTCTCACTATGTAGCCCCTCACAGGCCTGGAACTCACTGTATTATTGTTTTTTGAGACAGAATGCCAAAGAGTAGCCCAGGCTGGGCTGGAAATCACATGTAGTCCCAGAGTGCCTCATAGCTTCTCCAGCACTGTGATTACAGGCACTAGCTGCCACACTCAATTTTTTTTTTCTTTTTTGTTTTTTTGGGTCAAAGTTTCTCCTTGTATTTTTGGCTGTCCTGAACTCTCTCTATAGAATAGGCTGGCCTCAAAAAATCACAAAGATCTACTTGCTTCTGCCTCCTAAGCTCTTGGAGTAAAGGCATGCACTACCACCACCTGGGTTGACTTTAAGTTTTAATGCTGGGGAAAAAAATATAGTATTTTTTCTCCCTTTTTGCATAGATATTTTTTTTTTTTTTTTTACTTTATTTATTTATTTATTTATTTTATTTGCCTTGGTGTTTGCCTGGAACTGGAACTACAGACAGTTGTTAGCTGCCATGTGGGTGCTGGGAATCGAACCCGGGTCCCCCGGAAGAGCAGACGGCGCTCTTAACCGCTGAGCCATCTCTCCAGCCCCGCATAGATATTTTTTAAACTTTTATAACTATGTGTGTGTGTGAATGTGTTTTGCCTGTACGTATGTTTGTGTATCACTTGCATGCTTAGTGCCCATAGAGGCCAGAAGAAGTCAGATGCCCTGTAACTGCCATTACAGATAGTTGTGAGCCACCCAAGTAGGTTCTGGGAATCAAGCCCAATCCTCTGGAAGAATAACTAGTACTCTTAACCACTGAGCCATCTCTCTAGTCCCTAAAATATATTTTTGAAATAAATACTGCTCTTGAATTAAGGTGAGCATGCTATTAGTCTTCAGGGACAAACACCTCCCAATCATCTCCACTGCCGTTTCAGTGCTTGACAGCAGGATTCGGAGCCCTCTCAGATAGGGCAAGTTCAGATGGATCCACGGCACTGAACTGCCAGATCATGCAAACTTTCTCCAAGTCCTGATACGCCACCCGACAAACAAGCTGGTGGGGACAACTGAAATCAGCACTATTGCATTTATGAGTTCAGCAGTAAATGAATTTTCAGGAACTCTGTGAGAGTGTGGGTGTTGTTGTCTGCCCACCTCTAGAGTGGTGAGCTAATGTTTTTTGGGGGGGGGTTCATCAAGAACAGCACTACAGTAGGGTGATAAAAGATTTGATGAGGACGATCATGACAGAAGACTGCAGTGATACATTCCTGGTGAGGATCCCAGCTGGGAGTGGGTCAGACACTCAGCTGGAGGGGAGCAACCAGCAGCAGAGCAACCTAGTGCTTCCAACCCCTTTATGACAGTGATCTCCTGTACTGCAGGAGACATAGGTGTGGTCCATCCCCTAATTCAACTCTGTCATACCACTCAAGTAAAGTCAAACGTTTTAGTTCTAAATTTTAAAGCAGGGGCTGCAAATCCGACTGACTGCAGGAGTATGTGGGCAACACAAAGCGCAGACAGGTGGGTAGGGCCGAGGGCAAAGTGAACAGGTTCTGCCTGTCGCAATAAGGAGAAACTACCGGGAAAGACAAGTGCTGCCACGTGGAAAGCAGGCTCTGTGCACTAGTTTTGTTTGTTTGTTTTCTGTTTTGTTTTTTTTTGACAAGGTCTCTTTTTTTGCCTGTTCCAGAACGTGTTACATGGATCAGGCTGTCTTGGAACTCAGAGAGATCTGTTTGCCTCCTGAGGACTACTGGGATTAAAGGTATGTGCCACCACTCTGGGCATGCATCTAGTTTTTGCTCAATAACTCAAGTGCTTCTACACAGTCACATGTGACTAGAACAGCAGTGTGACTCTTCACAGCCTGAACTTCCTGGCCTTTGTTTCCTTATATATCTCTACCAGGTAAGGCAGCAACAAGGACTGGGTGTCAGAGCACTCCAGGGTCCTTTCTCCCAGGTCATCTTTTTCTAAGTCAGTCCTGGCATCCTCTCATGAGATTGTCCTAAACACATCAGGGCTCCTCTCTGCTGCACCTGTTATCTACAAAGACTTCATTACTTACTGGACTCTTGTTTGTCTGGGCCTCAATTTTAAATGTTATTTTCATATATTTTATTTCTTTGTTTGAGGGAGGGTCTTGGTATGTGACTTAGCTAGCCTGTTATTTGCTATACAGCCCAGGATAACCTTGAACTGACAGCAAATGGAGTGGAGCATATTCTGAACAACCATCCTAAAACAGAAGTCCACACACACCTGTCATGTGGAACACTGTTACACACACACACACACACACACACACACACACACACACACACACACATTATCGAGCAGGAACTCTGTAAGGCAGGCTGGCCTTGAACCTCTGTCTATCTTACTGGCTCACCAGCTCTAGTATTGGGATCACAGGTGTAAGCCACCATGTCCAACCCAAGAACTTTTACATATTATTAATTCATAAAATCCTTAAAAACAAGTCTGTGTAATAAATATTTCTACTTCACATGAACAGGAAAATTAAGGCAAAGAGCAACCAGACAAATGGCACACATTGGCAGTGGGTGGGAACTGGTACCAAGGAGGGCTAAGTCCTAACTCAGGTCTTGACCAGGGAGACTTGCGCTTCTTCTACCTAAAGGGACAGTAATTAAGGATACGATCTATCTTAGTACCCTTCAGCTTTATTATAAAGGCATAATTCATTTATTACCTATCAAGTAGGAAGATAAGACATTCCAGTCTCTGTAAAACTATGTATCAGCATTCTAAAGAAGGAAATAAGCTGTTGGCAGCTAGCTATTCACTGGCTATCCAGCTGGCCTTTGCCCCTTTGGAGATGGTATTGAAGCTACGTATGCCCTGTTGCTCTTATACACTGTAAATATTTGTCATTGTAAGTATTGGCTTAATAAAATGCTGGTTGGCCAGAAGATAGCAGGAAACAGAGGTGGGGAGAGGCTAGGAAAATTCTGCGACATAGAAAAGCAGAGAGACAGATACCAGCCAGACATAGAAGAAGAAAGACAAGAATGCTGCTCTAAGACAAAGGTACTCAACAATGTGGCTGAGCATAAATAGAAATATGGGTTAACTTAAAGTGTAAGAGTTAGCGAGCAATAAGCCTGAGCCATAGGCCAAACAGCTTGTAATGAATCTAAGCCAGGCAGGAGAGAGACACTTCCTACTACAGTTCCCCCTGCCCATGTCAACATATTCTGCTTGCTATCAGCAGACAATCCCTAAATGTTTCTCCTAGTTCCCCAGCTGGTACCAGGAAGTCTTCAGTATCAAGCTTGCTCTGACAGGCCAGGTTCTGTGTGCTGGGCAGTTCCCATACACTTGTACTATAAGAGTGCAGGGTGGCAACCACTCTTATGGAGGACCTGCTTTATCTGTGTGAACACCACTGATCAGACTCCTCTCTAAGGCTGAGGCTGGAGGACAGAAGCTAGAATAAAACAGCAGAGACCTGGAATCTTCGTGCTTGAGAGGTGGAGGTGTGAAGACTGTTGAGTTTTACTTAGCCCAGGCTAGACTTGAGATGATGTCTCAAAGAGGCAAAAACAAAACAAAAAACTAAACCAAACCAAACAAAACAAAAAAACCTCAAAAAACTAGCCAAGAGGATAAACAAGGCCAGTTGCTGGTGGTGCACTCGGGAGGCAGAGGCAGGTGGATCTCTGTGATTTTGAGGCCAGCCTGGTCTACACTGTTTTAGGACAGCTAGGGCTACAGAAAAACCCTGTCAAAACCAAAATAACAATAAACCAGAATGAACTAACTGAATTGACTTTGTTGTGACAGAGGGTTTTCATAAGCACTGGTCCTCAGCTCCAGGCACCAGGTACCATACTAGGCCCTTGTTCAGATAATTCAGGCTACTCTTGATAGTGCTGTCTCAGCCTCCCAAGTGATTGGACTGTAAGTGAGTGTCACCATAGAGGGCCTCTCAGATACTCCTAAGGATCTGTGGTAGTAGTGAAGCTGTGTAATGCTGAGGATGAAGAGGTCCACTCTGCCTCTGATGTGCTGTTTTGGCATAGCCAGCCACTCTGCCTACTGTCCAGCAGTCCTGGTTAGCGTAGGAGGGACTTGAGGACACCTGTACCTGGTGTAGCTTGTTTTTTGAAGATTTATTTATTATGTATACAGTATACAGAAGAGGGTAGCAGATGGAACTCAGGACCTCTAGAAGAACAGTCAGTGCTCTTAACCTCTGAGCCATCTCTCCAGCCCACTGGAGTAGCTTTTAAACCCACAGAAGACTCACCAAGAGGATAAGGAGCAAAGGTGTTGGGTGAAGACTGCTGCTCTTTGGTCTGCAGGTCAGGAAGGCCGGGAGTCTGGGGGTGAGGGGGGAAGCTATCCATGGCCGATTTGCCTGCAGAAGGGTGCAGAGACAGGTGCGGTGGCGGTGGTGGTGGAGGCTGCTTTACAAGCAGGGCCTGGGCCAGCTGGCGCTGGTGCTGCTGGATCTGCTGCTGCAGATTAGTGATTGTGCGCGCAACCTGGCAGGTGGAAACATACTGCACATTAGCCACGGTTGGGGAAGACTGCATGGATGATCTACTGACTGAGTATATTCGTACCTCAGCCTCTACCAGCTACTTCTGGGACTTTCCAAAGAGAAGGTTGAGCTGGAGAAAAGTGAGCATCAAGCTAAGAGTTCATCCACTGGAGTTTCCTCTACTACAGTTAGAGCTAATGGCAAAGGTCAGCCAAAGTGACACTTACTTGCTGCTCCTGCTGTCTCATGGGTCCGGAGACATTCCGCTGGGCCTGTAGCATCTGCTGCTGGATTTGTAAACGTTGGTATGCCTTTTGACAGAGAAGTCAAAATATTGTAAGAAAGCTGTCAAAACAAGTAATTCAATCTCCTTAACATCCAGAAAACAGAAAAAGGTATTCTTAGAATGATCTAGATTACAGGCTAGATTACTGCCTCTAGGTGATGAGGCAGAACACTACAAAGCTCAGTCCCATCATACATGAGCCAGCATGAAGCACCTGGATGACTAACTCCTCCATAAGTTGGGAAAGAGAGCAAAGACTCCATTTGATTTTCTCAGATGCTGGCTCAACACTGCTTATTTTTCTGCACAACACATATTTTGGGAGACTTCTTGGGTAGAGGATTCCTGTAGGTACTTCCAAATCAAATCACCCCTCTGTGATTTGATTCACAAGGCCCTCTGTGAGGTTCCACATGCAGTAAACAGGGGCTGGGAAGAGGTTACCAGTGCAGCTGCCTGTCAGTGCACTACAGGGAGCTCAGGAATGCAGCGTTTGTGAGCTGTCATCCATGTTGGAGTGCGCCGAGGTCACCCACGCTCCCTCTCGTAAGTAACAGTGAGTAATATAAACTCACTGGGTCACCAATCCAGACTCAGGCATAAGGAACTGTTTGTTTTGTTGTTGGCGCCCAGTTGATCTTTCTCTCCATGAAAAGTCATACAGAAGACTTAGTTAAAACAGAACCAAGGGGCTGGAGAGATGGCTCAGCGGTTAAGAGCACCATCTGCTCTTCCAGAGGACCTGGGTTCGATTCCCAGCACCCACATGGCAGCTAACAACTGTCTGTAGTTCCAGTTCCAGGCAAACACCAAGGCAAATAAATAAAGTTAAAAAAAAAAAAAAAAAAAAAAAACAGAACCAAATGGAGGTGTACTATATTGTTAAAACTGTCTCATGAGTTGTAGATAAGGTTTTCACTTAAGAATTCCTTAGAAGTTCTAAAACTTCATTTCTTTAATTCTTCTGGGAAAAAAAAAAAAAACAAAAAAAACTGTGCCCAGAATATACTAGGTGCAAGGCAGTCTTTCTTCTGTCTTACTCACAAAAGGCGGCTGCGTATACTGGGAGTGAGTCAGCCTTTTCTTGTACCATCCACACCACATGGGAAAACCCTGCTAGGAAAGATACTCTGTGTGTTAACCCCAAACCCACCTCTGGCCTGTGACAAGCTCTGCAGTGTTACCTACACCCAAGCTGTGCCCTGGGTGAAGCAGCCTCCTGCCATTGCTGTCAGTCCAGGAAGCAACACAACATCATGGGTGTGCTGCCCACTTCAGGGAGGCTTCCCTGCAGAAGGCCATAGACAGCGTGACTCCCCAGTTAGGGGCCTGTGTTGGCTTGAAAGTAAATAGCTCCCAAAGGGAGTGGCACCATTAGGAGGTGTGGCTTTGTTGGAAGAAGTGTGTCACTGTGGGGGGCAGGTTTTGAGGTCTCATGTATACTCAAGCCACACCCAGTGTCTCAGACCACTTCTTGTTGCCTACAAGATGTATGACTCTCAGCTGCTTCTATTGCACCATGTCTGCTTGCACACCATCATGCTCCCATCCAGTGCAGGGAACTAAATTTGGATCCTTTGGAAGAACAGACAGTGCTCTTAAATGCTGAGACATCTCTCCAGCCCCTAAACTACACAACTTTTAGGAACTCCTGGGCCACATTAGCTGATCTCAACTGTGACCTGAGTTTGAACGGGTCAAAGCACATGTTCCAGGAATGGCAGCAACTTTTCTCCTTTATGATCCCATGATGGTGTTTGTATATACCATCCTTGAGAGAAGTAAGAAAATACTGCTTTGTGTTCTGTGGCTCAGAGGAGAAAAGTCTAAGAGATCAAAGGAGCAGACAGGCCAGGTTACAGATCTGTGAGGTTATGAACAGGAAGGGCTAAAACATTTACAAAGCTTAGGAACAATAATACTCTTGAGCAAAAACCTTCCTAATTCATGAACAGTCACAAGACACAGTGCAATGTGTAAAAAAGCGTGATAGCAATGTCATCTATCAGGGTGTTTCTACTGCTTGCCAACATGAAGTCTTGTCTCTAGACTGGTACCTTTTCACTTACCAGCTGCAGCTGATAGAGCTGGTTCAACATCGTCATATGCTGAGGGTTAATTGGCGAGGTTAATAGTGCAGGGCTGAGACCAATGTTTTTTGCTGCAAACTGCAAAAGCTGTGCTTGAACCTGTTGAATAGAAAACATATCATTAATCATCATTTCTATAAAAACATTCACTTATTTGTGTAGTTTTGTTTTTGGACACATACTGCCTAACTGACATTGTATTTGTTTGACAGCTGGGCGGCCATCAGAACATTTTATGAACATTTAAATATGTAGTTAACATGTTCAGAAGACAGAAAGTTTTCTAAAAATAATGTACTTCCCCCTCCCCTAAGCTGGGTGTGGGAGTACAGGTCTTTAAATTCCAGCTCTTGGGAGGTAGAGGCAGGAGGACCTCTCTGGGTTTAAGGTCTGCCTGCTCTATACAGTGAGTGAATTTCAGGACATGTAGGGCTACATACTAAGACCCTGTCTCAATAAATAGGTATTTAAAAAAATTTTTTTCTTTCTTGAGACAGGAGCTCATGTAGCTCAGGCTAGCCTCAAATTGGCTAATGTAGTGAGTGACCTTAAACTCCTAATCCTTTTGCCTCTACCTGCTGAATTCTGGGATTACAGGCAAGTGCCACCATACCAAGCCAGCTTCCAGATTTCTTCATCTAAATACTTACTTTCCATGGCTTGAAGCTAGCCCTATTAGAGGTTAGTTTATGTTCTGCCAAAGGGAAACTTTAAGGTCTGGAGGGGACAAGATATTAGTCCAGTCAACTGCTGCCTCAGTAGGAGAGAGGTATGTGTATCTTACATATATCGCAACCAGTCTCCACAGGAGTTGCTACACCCTCATCAATACATAAAACTTATTTTTCTAACAAGTTCCAGCCATATCAACTCACTGTATACACCTGTTCTTTTCCATAGGTGGACACTTTCTTCCTGTGTTAGAATATATAGCTCCCAAATTCCTAGGCTCAAATGTGGTGGTAAGAGTGAATTTTGGCAGGGACTGACTGGAGAGATTGCTCAGTGGTCCTCTTGTAGAGGACCTGGGTTCAGTCCCAGTACCCACATGGTGGATTACAACTACCTGTGAGTAATTCAAGTCTCAAGGCTTTATATACCCTCTCTGACCTCTTTGCACACCAGGCACACAAATGGTTTGTATATATGCAGGCAAAACACTCACACACATACAACAAAATAGATAAAAAAAAATTCTTTAAAAAGTAACAATTTTGGGAGCTGACTAGGTTATGAGGGCTCTGTCCTGAGTGGGATCCGTGCCCTTATAAATAATGCTCAGGGAAGCCTGCTGCTTGCTCAATCCTCTGAATGAATAAAAGTTGCCATTTAGATGAACAAGCCCTCCACAGGTGCTAGATCCTCTGATCTTTGCTCTTGAATTTGCAGCCATTAGAACTACAGGCTGCTTGCAAATTCTCCATTCCAGCCAACTGCACAGAAATTTAAATGTTACAGGTGGTGGGAGATGAAGGATTACCTGCTCTCTTTTAACACATTAGATATAAGAGTCTTCAGAAATCCCAAATGTCTTCTTGGTAACAGAGGTCTTAGCTTTGTTTCTGTCACAGAGTGCTAGGAGGGGTGGGACTTCAAGGTCCCATAATTATGTACTGATTAGAGAGCTCTGAGTTATAAAGGTTCAAAGATGGTATTTATACAAACTGATGACTAATATTCTTTCTGCCCCCACCCCCAGCCTCCCCAGACAGGGTTCCTCTATAGCCTGGCTGTCTTGGAACTCGGGCTACCCTTGAATATTTATGGAGATCCATCTGCCTCTGTTTGGATTGAAGACATGCTCTACTACTGTCTGACTCCTGATTATTAATACCTTTTTTTTTTTTTTTTTTTGGTGGTTTTTCAAGACAGGGTTTCTTTGTGTTACAGCCTGACTGTGCTGGCATCTGCTTTGTAGACTAGGCTGGTTTCAAACTCAGAGAGATCCTCATGCTTCTGCCTCCTGAGTGCTGAGATTAAAGGCGTGGGACAGTACCACCCAGGCTGATTATTAATATTCTTAACAAGGGATAAAGAATGTCATTCTGTAATTTAAAAATAGTCCAAAAAATGTTTTAAAAGTAACAGTGCTGATGTGAAAAAAATAGATTTAGTGCTACATAAATCAAAAACATTGTTACTTCTGCTTGACTCCTTGCATCTCAGAATGGCATGATGGCCCTAAGAGTGCAGTAGTGGCATGGGAGGTTCCCTTGGTGGGAACCAACAATCTCTAACAGTCTTAAACCTAGTCAACAAGAGGAAAGTCATGCCAAGTACTGGAAACCTAGCCAACTATCCAGAGCTAGTGAGGTCAGGGATCTTGGAGGAGAACCCACAACTGTGGCTTTACTAACCCAACATCATCCCTAATTAAAAACAGTTGCCCCTAAACCCACAGTAAGTGTAGCCCTCCTCCTCCTCCTCAAGGAGACTTCTCTTTTCGCCAGACAGAGATCACTACAGAAAATCAGAACTGATAAATGCACAATTGTGGAGTCCAGTCCTAACTACTACATCTACAATGTAACTTCCTTACCGAAGGCTCAGGGAACATTGCAGAAGGCGCCAGGGCTTGTAAGAGCCAGAAAGACAGGAGGATTGCTGAGAGTGTGAGACTGTCGCCTAGAATATCAGAAGCTATACACATAAGGTCTCACCAACATGACTGCCTAAATATGATCTGAACAAGGACAATGTCAACAGATATGCTAATGTGGAAGGGCAAGGTCATGGGGCTTCGACCTTAGGCAAAGAACTACAGGCAATTAAGAAATGTTCTGCATAGAATAGAGCTGCCATGCAGTTGCTGGGAATCGAACCCAGGTCCCCTGGAAGAGTAGTCAGTGCTCTTGACCGCTGAGCCATCTCTCCTGCTCTGAGAACATACATGCAAGTAACATTATGGAGAATGAGAAAGCTGTATTCATATATTTAGGGCACACACACAAAGCACCATCACAAATATTAAAGACAAATAGGCCACAAATTTGTGTTTGTGGTTTGTTTGTTTTTTTCCCCTGTAGACAGGATCTTGCTATGTAGCTTTGGCTGGCTTTCAACTCACAGAGATCCTCCTACTTCTAAGAGACCATACATTCAAAGAAAGCAAGGAGGGGTACGTGGGCAGGACTGGTGGAAGAAAAGGAAGGGAGGAAATTAAATTATGCAATTATATTTTAAACAATCTCTACGGGTTTGAGCTAGATGATGGCTCAGCAGTTAAGAACTATGGCTGCTCTTGCAAAGAAACTGGGTTAGATTCCCAGCACCCATATGGTGGCTCACAACTGTTTGTTGCACATAAAATTAAAAAGAATCTCTTTAAGTGGGTGTTGTAGTGCACACCTTTGACCCTAGCATTTGAGAGGTGAAGAGAAGCAGATGGATCTCTGTCAGTTCAAGGTCAGCCTGGTCTAGATATCCTGTCTTGTACATACCTTATCTCAAAAAAAAAAAAAAAAAAAGAAAGAAAGAAAAGAAAGAAAAATTAAAAAGAAGGGAGGAGAGAAACACACTGTGCTGGCTACTTTTATGTCAACTTGCTACAAGCTAGAATCATCAGAGAGGAGGGAAACTCAGCTGAGAAAATGCTTCTATAAGAGGGCTGTAGGCAAGCAGGCGAGAACTGCATTTTCTACCTAGTGATGGCAGGGAAGGGTGGTCCTGGATGAGCAAGCTGAGCAAGCCAGTGAGCAGCACCCATCCATGGTATCTGCAACAGCTCCTGCCTCCACGTTCTTTAACTGACTGCTTTCAATGAGCAGTGATTTGGAAGCAGAAGCCAAATAAACCTCTTTCCCCGCAAGTTGTGTTTGGTTATGGTGTTTCCTCACAGCAGTGACAATCCTAACCAGGACACACATTATAAAACCAACAAACAACCCCCCCACACACACACAAAATCTGAGCAGGCAAAAAGAATCATCTACGTAAATGGAATTCCTAATCTATAGCACATACCAGATGTCATCATAGATGGTTGTGAGCCACCATGTGGTTGCTGGAAATTGAACTCTGAGCCATCTATCTCTACAGCCCTATAGCACATACCACTCTTAATTTTTTTCAAGACAAGGTTTCTCTTTGTAGCACAGCCTGTCCTGAACCAGGCTGGTCTCTAACTCAAGAGATCCGGTTGCCTCTGCTTCCTGAGTGCTGGGATTAAAGGTGCGAGTCAACTACAGAGCAGCCTACTCTAACACACAATCCCAACTGCCATCTCACTGAAGCCATCACTGTTCCAGCTGTCCTGCTGGTTTCTTCCTGGTCGCCCACAGCAACAACAGACTGCTTGTTTTTTTTTTTGTTTTTTTCATTTCAAATAGCTCAGGAATACTGTTAGGTTATCACAGTAATTTCCTTAAACCAGATCACATAAAAACCAAGTATAGTGTGCAAAGCTTATTGGGTCAGACCTGAGGGGATAGAAACTGAGGCACTTGAGCACGGAGGCTGGGCTGGGAGGAATTAAGAGGCTGCACTGGCGGCTGCTGCATGGTCCTGGCTTGTGCTGCTCCGCTATTGCCAAACACACCCAGATTGCCACTCGGGATCTGCAGGAGACAGAACAGCTGTCAGGAGGTAGGTAGGAGCAGGCAGGCTGGGGAGGGTAAAATGACAGGTTTCCCACCAGGAATGGCAAGGTTTTTCTGTTTCCTACCTCTTCAACCTGATCCCTAACTGCACTTTAGATGGATGCTATTTGTATAGGTTATAAAAGATGAAAAAAAATCAGCCTAGGAAGTTGTCTATGATTTTACATCACAGGACATACAAGTAACAGTACATTTTAAAGCATCCCCAAACAAGGCTGTCACAGTTCAAGAGATAACTAAGCATGTTTTAAAAATGGCAGCAATGGGCATGTGGTCTGGGTGACACACTTCCTTCCTATGTTCAGTCAGACACACAGTGTGTGTGTGTGTGTGAAGCAGGTAGACGAATCTACTTCAGTGGAAATGTGGGAGTTCAGTTACTTCAACAGACCCTACGGCTGGGTCAGGTAGCAACGTCAGAGAGTTAATCTGGAGTCCAATATACTGAACAACCTTGGGGTATGTTCTCCACACTGTGGCACAAGCCACATAGCTGAAGGCTGGAGCAGGATGGCTGTCTCTGCTGGAAAGCTGACAGAGAGGGACTGAGCAGGAGAGTTGGCTGTGCCCATGCTGTGCCCTGCCAGACTGGGTTTCTAGGGTACAGACTTCCCAATAAACTTTACCAAGGAGCTACTTAGAACTGACATGTCCATGATAATCCTTCAGGAACCACAGACATCCTTAGAGACTGCTCAGTTTCTACCAGGCACTGGGTTCCTTTCTAGAGACCTCTCACACATAACATAAATGGGCAAGAAAGCCAGAAAGCTCTGTAAACCTTATAGAAGTCCCTTCTAAATGGGGAAGAGGGCCCCATGTTGGAAACCACTTGGTTCATTCAGCAGCAGTTAGTTCTGAGTGCAGAGAGGAACTCAAATACAATTCATTCAGTATCAAACAATTGTGAAGTATTCCTGTACAGCAGCTAAACTTCAACAACTGCCACTTAGTTCTGAGCTTTCTCAGTACTTGTGAGAGCATTACTGTAGTTTTTTGCATACTCCCTCATATCTTAAGATCAAAGTATCTACTGAAAGCAATATAGTTCATTCTCTAAGTTTAAAAAAGCTAAGAGAACAAACCAGTGCAGACCACTGCCTGCTCTTCCCCAACAGCCTTACCTGTCTAGAAGAGTTCAAGTTTTGCATGCCCAGCCCTGAGGCAATCCCACCCAGGGCCTGATTGGGGAGTGCACTGTTGGAAAGGGGGAGCTTCAGGCTTGGGGAAGGCAAAAACGGTGAAGTCGTGGGCTCTTCCACGAGGCCGCCATCCTGATTGGAGAAAGAAAGGGTGAGCTGTGTGCAGTGCCCACCAACAACGCAGAGCACCAAACAGTTTCCCATGGAAATAGTGAGGGAGGATGGATGGATAAAGAATTAAACAATAAAAAAAGTGTGAATAATGAGAAATGGAGGACATGGGCAAAAGGAAGAGGGAAAGAAAGAGAGAAACAGGATTAAGACGCTGCTTTTGCTAAGACACTGACAAGCACACACTTAGATTCTAGCATTCTTCCCGCACCCCCGCCCTGGCCTGGCTGGTAGGACAGGAACAGAGACAGCAGCCAGTCTAAATGGAGACGTCAAGAGCACAGCTCCCACCTCCACATAGCACTTGACCTGCTCAGTGAGTGTCAGAAACAGACAACCCTACTGACTTCAGTTTCACTCAAGTTACACTAAAGTGCCAAGCTCTGTAGACCTAACATCTAACAGCATAACCAACCTGCAGATTATGCCACACTTTACAGAAAGAGCTCACGTCCCAATTACACTTCCAGATTCAGCAAATACAAATTAATGTAGTGGTACACATCTATCTAGACTCTCAGCACCCTGAGGCTGAGGCAGGAGGATAAGAAGTTTGAGGCCAGCCAATGGCATGGAGTTTCCAGGATGCCAATAATTTGGAATTTCAGATAAACAAATAATTTTTAGTATAAATGTAACTCCTGACCACACATGCCACAGCTCATCTGCCTGTGTGGAATATGAGGAGACTCTGAAGATAACAAGTTCCATCAGGGTGTCAAGGGCCCTTTATAGGGAACACAACGAATGGAATCTGGGCTTCAATGCCTATAAAGCAAAGACTCTACCATTAAGCTAACATCCCCAGAAAGTTTCTCTTTACTTGGAAACAGGGTCTTGTTCGTAATATAAAGGGTGGTTTGAACTTGCGATCCTCCTGCCTCTTGCTGGGATTACAAGATAGTGCCACCAACCCTCATTTTTTTTTTTTTTTTTAAACATGTGTTTTTTTTCTTGCTTCAGTTTTATTTTTAGAGTTAAATAAGTTGCATTTACGTAATGTTTTCTCATTTTGGAGTCATAGCACTTTGAAGTAGGGACAACTTCCCATGATAACACAGACAGAACTTTGACTGGATGTAAAACAGCCAGGGAGCTTCCCATGAGTACCTAATGTGGCCACTAGCCAAGAAGGGCCAGCTAGATATCGGTGCCCAACCCAGCCACTCCTTTTCTAAGGTCAAACCTGCTATGTGTTATTTCTATGGGAAGAACTACGTATTCCAAACAAGACAGAAAAATGTGAGGACCCTGGCCTACTGCCTAACACAATAGATAACTGTCAAGTCCGTGTAGTAACAGGAAGGGTCAGTTGTCAACTCTAGCACTTTCCATGCCTTATGATACCAAGTGTAATGCAACAATACCTCTGACTTAAACATTCTCACGTTAGGGAAATTGAGGCAAAAGCCACTTAAATGTCATAACTTCCCATCTGACTTGCTTTAAGGACATAGCTCAAATAAAAAGACTTCTTTTTCAGAAACAGACAGCTGCTTAGATCCCCACCTTGTCAAGGAAGGTGGGGCGGTCCATGGAAGACTCTTTGGAGATTGGTGGGCGGCAGCCGAGGGGTTTGGTGACCATTCCATTATAGTCAGTCACTCCCAGTCCACGTTTGTCCATGTCCACCTTCTTTTCCAGCAGAGCACCTGGAGTGCAACCCAGAGAGAACAACACTGAAATCAAAGGAATACACAGGAAGGAGGCGGCCCCTTGGCTGCTAGCAAGGAGCAGGGGTGCCATGAGTCTGAGCTGTTTCCCAGCCCCGTGACTACCCTCCACACCTATGACTGGCCCTAGTGGCTTTGCTCCACTCGACTCTGGCCACACTGCCCTCTGCCAGACCCTAGGGAGCTCAGTCATCTATCGTCTTCTGCCTGGGGACAAACTTCCACTGCTCCCCAGGTCTTCATGTACTTGCTTCTTCCTGCAAGCCACCATTCTCAGGGGCCTTCACAATGATATGACTTGGGAAAACTCCCTACCTCATGGCCACTGCTTCCCATTCCCTGGCAGTTGTGAAGGAACTTTTGACCTAGTAAACTGTTTGGGCCGCTTTAATTGTACTATACAAGTCTAAGCAGTTGGCCATCACTGCTTCCATTTGCCTCGTTTCCCTGCCTTACACCATGCACAATATGACTGGGCATTTTTATACAAATGTACTACTGTCTGTCCCTGTCATTCATGGATTCTGTACTCACTCACTGTAGCATGTTTATGGTCACTTGTGGACCCCTGTAGGTTGGCAGAAAGCTTGACTTTGCTGACAAGTGTCCAATTAAGGTCAGACAAGGTAGTGTTCTGCATTCCTGTTGGACCTTACATCAAAAAATGTCTGTGGTACATTTGGTGCTACACTTCATTACTGTTATTCTTCATTACTGTGTGTTCTTTGTTGATTAAAAATATTCCCTAATGTAGTGCTATGTGGTGGTCCTAATGCAAGAAAGCTAGCTATGCCTTGCAGAAAAAGTCCATGTGCCAAGTCATTTCCTTTCAGGTGTGAGCTGCAGCACTGTAGATTGTGAGTTCAGTATTAGCAACAGAATCTGAAGACAGCAGAGGGAGATGAGAGAGGCTGCTCAGGAGGTGCTGAGGTTAACATCCACAGCATGGGCTACGGAGAGATGGAGAAATAGGGAGGAGGCACAGTGACACTGGCAATATGTCTCAGCAGTAAAGGAGCTGACTATGCAAATTTGGTGACCTGAGCTTCATCCCCAGAACCCAAGTAAATTTTAGGAGAACTGACTCCACAAAAACTGACTTCTGACCTCCACACATATACCATTGCATGTGTATTCGCAGACACTTCATGCATAATGGGCAGTACAGCTGAGAGTCTGGGTACCGAAGAAAAAAAGAAAAAGAAAAAAAAAAAAAAAGAAACAACAACAAAACCCAAAACACCACAGCCACATTACCTAGGGTCAGGAGATACAATATCCTGATTAACTCACATTTTCTTAACAAAAACATGTCAACTACTGTCCTAAAACATATAATAAAACAAGGGTAGGTATGGCTAACAGACTTGTGGGGGTCTCCCTGGGTTACCTGGAAAAAAAGGGCTCTGTATTGGCTAAGGAAATGCTAGCAGTGGTTTTAGACAATGTAAATGCTAAGAATATAAAAATTCCTATACTATAGGTTGTCTGCTCGAGCTCTTGTCCTCCAGCAGAGTCTCTGTAGGCATGATGTGGTCTCCAAAGTAACTGAATAATGCAGAGGGACAGTGGCCCTTTACATTATTTTGGCTTCAGTTATGCAGTCCTGGTTGCTACCAGTGGCTATTCGAAAGCAGGTGGAATGCTATCTCTGGGTGCTAGACTCTTCTTTGGAATCCTAGCAGGCCTTGGTGCTTACTGGCTGTAGTGGTCTGAAAGAAAATGGTCCCCAAAGGTAGTGGCACTATTAGGATGTGTGGCCTTATTGGAAGAAGTCTGTCACTGTGGAGCTAGGCTTTGAGGTCTTGTATGTGCTCAAGCCACGCCCAAAGAGACAGATTACTTCTTGTTGCCTGCATACAAGGATGTAAAACTCTCAGCTTTTCCAGCACCATGTCTGCCTGTATGCCACCATGTCACATCATGCTAATAAGAGACTAAACCACTGAAATGCAAGCCACCCCAATTAAATGATTTTCCTTTCTAAGAGTTGCCATGGTCATGGTGTCTCTTCAGAGAAATCCTAACCAGACACTAGCTGTCTCAGGATCCCAGGAATGTGAGGGTTTCCCTAGCTCTATCTGGGGCCCTGAGTGGCATTATGGGGATGAGATTCTGTAATCTGGGAAATTTATGGTTGAAGGGTTAATAGCAGGTGCCAAACTTGGCATTAGTCTGTTGAGTTCGCCACATCCCTGCTTGTGCTCATAAAAAATTGAAACTCTCCAAACCGCCACATTTACAGTATGTGAAGAAAAAAGCACAGCAAAAGATGGAAAAAAAAAAAAAAAGAAAGAAAAAAGCACAGCATATTTACACACTCTGACACTGTATACTGGGCACAGTCAGGAGAAAATGAACGGTTGCTGTTGTAATTGTGCAGAGGTGGCCAAGTGTCTAACCTGAGGCAAATGTTGCCTCCATGCAGGTTCATCCTTGTGAGATGATGTCTCTCCTCTCTGTACTAGTGGATAAGGGGTAAAATGTTGGGTGTGAGATCTCCGTGACATAGGTGGGATCTTTGCATAGGCCTGTTATAAAGATCTGCGTACTTCTACCTCCTGAGTGCTGGGATTAAAGAGCTGTGGCACCACACTCAACTAAAAATATATTTTACATAAAATTGATGGATGATCTAAGACGGGAAGTGGATTATTTTCTCTCTAGATTCATAATATGACATTACTGGAAAATGGTAAAACAAGTGGGACCCATATGAAGTAGGTCACTACTGTGTGCGTCCTTGGGCTATGTCTTTTTTAGGTCTTTTCCTATATTTCTCTCTCCTTCCTGCCTACAACAAGTGAAGGTTGTTCACCACATGTGCCTGGCACCATGATGTTCTTGTTCAAGAGCAAAGGGTCAAGTGACCATGAACTGAATTTCCTGAAACTGTTACACAAAAGAAATGATCTCTCCCTCTAGCTTGTTTTTGTCACAGCAACAAGAAGAGCTAGCTAGCTACTATAACCATGAGTCATATGAAAAGGGTAAATGCACTGCTAACACAGTACACTGTCTCCATGGCTCACCTGTCCCCAGACACTCGATGTATGATTGGTGTGTTATGTGGTTGCTATTTCCCTGGAGCCTGGATTTGTTTTCAAGTCTAACCATGACTATAAGCAAATGGTTCTGCAAAGAAAAGCTCCCCAAGAGGCACCTGGGAGCAGACGCCCTGTTACTTACTCATGGCCTGGTCAAGGTTCATACTGTTGCTCTTCAAGGCCTCTTCAGCTGGCTCTCTCTGGGGACCAAGCAGAGCTCTCGTTAGCAGCGCGCACGCACGCACGCACGCGCACACACACACACACACACACACACACACACACACACACACACACACAGACAGCCAACCAGAGCAGCCCCTGAACAGCTCACCACCCCAGCAGAGGAAGCGGCTACCAGTACTAGTTTTTGGAATTGGAAATGTTTTTCTTTGCTGTTGAGGTCAGAGACAGCATTTTTTTTTTTATTATTATTATTTAAAGACAGGGTCTCGCCAGGTATGGTGGTATAAGCCTTTAAATTCTAGCACTTGGGAGGTAGAGGCAGATCTCTGTGAGTTTGAGACTAGCCTCATCTACACAAGTTTAAGGCCAGCCAGGGAGACACAGTGAGACCCTGTCTCACAAAAAGCCTCACTGACTGGCCTGGTGTAGACCCTGCTTCCTGAGTGCTACAGAGATGGTATCTTGTAAACAGGAAACACTTGTAGGTAAAAATGATTGTACTGAGTCTAATCTGGAGAGTTAAGAACTTAACATTAGCTGGGCATTGCAGCACATGCCTTTAATCTCAGGAATAGCTCTCCAGATTTTTAATGCATTTGAACCTGGTCTGGTCTGGGGTACATACTAGGTCTTGTCTCAAAAAGAAACCTTTTTTTTTTTTTAAATTATTATTATTTTATTCTGAGACAGGGTTTCTCTGTGTGTAGCTTTGGAGCTGTCCTGGAACTCACTCTATAGACCAGGCTTACCTAAAACTCATTGAGGTCTGCCTAAGGTGAGTGCCATCGCCGCTTGGCTAAAAAGAAAGAAAACTTCCTTTGTAACCATTCCTACATTTGCTTCTAATGGCACCGAGCAGTGACAGCTCAGCAGGATCACAGAGCTGTGAACTCCTATGCAAGCTCCTGTCTTACCTGTCACTCTGAGTGCCAGGACCTATTTTTTGAATGTCATCCATGCTAGTCTCTATCATTCAAACTTTTGCCCAAGAAACAAGAAAGCCATTAAGATTCATGCTGGCAATCTGTCCTTGTATCAGTACAGATGGATCTCTGAAGAAAATCCAAGTTGTGGGCTGGAGAGATGGCTCAGAGGTTAGGGGAGCACTGACTGTTCTTCCAGAGGTCCTGAGTTCAATTCTCAGCAACAACCACATGGTGGCTCTATAATTACCATCTATAATGAGATCTGGTACCTTCTTCTGTATACTGTATGCATAATAAATAAATTGTTTAAAAAAAAAAAAAAGAAAGAAAAGAAAATCCAAATTGTTTGCTTGCTAGGGGCTGGAGAGAGATGGCTCAGTAGTAAGAGCTTGCTCTTTTAAAGGATCACAGTTCATTTCCCAGTCCCACACTGGGCGACTCAAACATGCTTGTAACAATTCCAGGTCCAAGAGATCTGACCCTTTTTTTCTGGTCTCTGCAGGCACTGTAAACATACATACAAACCCCACATTCAAATGCACACATATACCCCAGAGCACTGGCTGCTCTTTAAGAGGGCTGACTAGATTCCAAGTACCTACAGGAAGCTTGAAACAGTCTAACTGTAGCTCTAGGAGATGCAATACCTTCCTGACCTCTGAAGGCAGAAGGCACACATGTGGAAACGGACATAAAGCAGACAAAACACCACCATACATAAACAAATAACTGAACTGAAAAATTAAGGACTGAAGAGATGGCTCAGGGTTAAGAGAACTTACTGTCCAGTTCCCAACACCCACAAGACAGATGATAAACAACTATTACTCCAGTTCCAGGGATCCCATATCCACTTTTGGCCTTTGTAGGTTCATAAAGTCATAGAGGCTCACACATATGTATGTGTTGCATGTCCCTCACTGATCTTGTAATAAAAACCCAGAGCCATGTATTGGGGCAAATGCTAAAAGATGAGAGACAGAGGAACAGCCACAGCTGTTTCTCATCTAGTCAGTCCCTCAGGCTAAAAGGGGAGGCCCTGTCTCCAAGAACCCTCACAATGAATGCCTCTGAGTCCTCAGTCAAAAAGGAAGGGCTGAGCTCTCACTTTATTATTTTTTTCTGCCCAGCCATTTCACTTCCTGGTTCAAACTTCCTGGTGCTGAGGTTAAAGGCATGTATGTTTCCCAAGTAATGGGAGCAGAGGCATGGGATCCCAAGTGCTGGGATTAAAGATTAAACTGACTGACTGTTTGGTCTTGAACTCACATAGATCCAGAGATTTCTGCCTCTGCCTGCTGAGTGCTAGAATTGAAGGTGTGTGTCACCATTCCCTGACCTCTATGGCTAACTATGGGGCTGGCTCTGCTCTCTAATCTTCAAATTTTATTTCTTTAGAGCCTACACAATATATCATCACCATACACATAAATTTAAGAATAATTTAAACACTTGAAAAAAATCTTTTAAAAAAAGAAAACCAAAGTTGTTATGGCTAGAGATGGGGGTGGGATATGCTGTGATGTCCTCTGTTCTAGAGAGAGGCTGTTTCACAGGGCAGAGTCTTGCTTAGCTGACACAGCACCAGTGTACAGCAGGAGGCCATTCTGGACCTATTCTTTTTTTAAGGTACATGCTGAGCAAAAAATGCTCATTGAACAAGGATTTGGAAGAAGACATGTGAAGGGCTGATGTGTGGAATGTGAGCAATAGCTTGCTCTCTGGACTGCCATCATCTGACCTAAGGGTCTGAGAAGACTGAGGTGCTTCCTCAGGGGACATCTGGGACACCGTAGTTCTGCCTAAATCATTGGAAACTCAGAAATGAAGCTTATTTGTTAGGATGGCTCAGGGAGACATGGTGTTTTAACTCATTTGTGAGTTTCTTGCTAGATCTTTTTATTTACTACATAAAGGAGTTAAACTCACTAGTAATTATAAATAATAGGAAAATATAAAATTGTCTAAATCCATGGAAATGACAAATCATACCTAGTCTTTTATTTAGGAAAAGACATTCTTGAGGGAAATTGTGTTTCTCTGCTGTGCTCATAGCCTATGCCAAAGGGAACTTAACATAGAATTAGATAGTAACTTTATCCTGCAAAGTATCTCTGCTTCATCACACACTACAAACTGGCTAGGGAATGCTTTCAGGCCATCCACTTAGAGGGTGGGCAGGACTCTCAAGATGCCAGTTACCGGGAAGCCCATGTCTGTGAGTTGTTTGATCAGCCGGCTCATGATCCAGGCCTCATCCTGCTTGCTAGGTGTCTTCATGCCCTGGAATGGAGTAGACAAGGGTAAAGGACAAGAGTTACCTTTAGTGTGTCACATTAAATGGGTGACTGCAGCCACAGAATCTTGTGAGCTAACACTGAACTGTGTTGTGTTCCTCGGAGCCCAACGTGATCTTGTGGTTAACACTGTGGGAAACTGCATGACATTTAGGGATTAACAAGAAACAGGGTAATTATTTCTCTTTTTATGAAGTTGTTTCATCAATATGTATTATTTCCATTGGTCACTTGAAATGCCTCTAAGCTCCATACTATGTGAAGTTTTTCAGACTGTGTTTTCTACCTTTGTGTAAGCTTTATTCTCAACAAGGACAAGATACAGAGGTCTTGTTCCAGTGAATGAAAGAGCCACATAACAAAGATCAGCCTGTTGATCTTATTAGGTACCCATTCTCATCCATACTCTGGCCCTCAGGTGAGAAGAAAGTAGTATGAAGGAACATATAAAACAACAAGAGGAGAAAAGCAACTCCAGAGAAAAGGCAGCCCAGAGCTAGGAGGCACAAAGGGTGCCATGAGAACCAGGTACAGAAGATCAAAAATTGTCTATTTCCCTAAAATCAAACAAAACCAGACTACGGCCCAGCCCTCTCCTGAAGGTTTACCTTCCCCATCCCTATTTCCTTTCCCTTTGTTTTCTTTTCCACCTCTTCCCTTTTGAGCCAGGGACTCATGTAGCTTATGCTGGTCTTAAATTTGCTTTGTGGCTAAGGATGACCTTGAACTCCTGCTCCTTCTGTCTTCATTGCCTGCGTGCTGGGTTACAGGTGTGTATCCCACACTCTTTCACCATGGAAGCTGCTGGAACCCCACAGCACAATAGCTGGAGGCATTCTGTCCCTCACAGGTAGTTGACCTGGAAGGCATGCTGCCAGGGCCAGATCCTATCACTGTAGCTTATTACTTGGGGACTTCTGGTCCCATGGCAACTGGATTCCCCAACCCCACTGTAAACAGCTTCTAGCCCAGCTTCCAGGGATACTTAATCTCTAGGTTTCTGTTGGCCAAGATGAAAAATAGCACCTCTCACTATTGGCTTAAGTGGCCTTTGGTGAGTTGGGATGGCCACTCCCTTATATGCTAGATAGCACCTTGTATTCCCCTCTGATCATCTGATCATTTTTACACTCTTTGCTCATTTTCATTGGGATAGTGAATACTTTTATCTGTAAGGCTGATCAGCCTTTTTCATGATGTAAATGATATCCCCCTACATTCCCCCCTTTTTCTTTTGCTTTAATTAGGTGCTATCAGTTATGTGCATGCTTTATGACTTTGTTGCAATCCACACACCACCTTAGCCCCCCCTCCCTACAAAAGAACCTATGAGAAAAGATAAAATTTTATTAATAGGAAAGTATTTTTGATCTTTCCAATCTACAGAAAGGATAGAGTCCTAGGCCTACCCGGGATCCAATCCTACCTTTGTGCATTCCCAGGATGTGCCTAGTGTCCTACTATGCAGGCCTCTGGCCTCTCCAGTATGCCTACCTTCTGAAGTCCTTTCTTTGAGGCGTTGCCCCAGGAGCTGCAGGATGAGCTGCTTTCTTGAGAGGCAGCATTACTCCACATGTCTCCATCCTCATCTTCCCACTGGCTGGTGCCCAGGTTCATTTCATCCCCACCACTGCCCCAGCCTTCTTGCATAGATTTGGAAGCTGGAAGTGAGCAGACAGGAACTTGTCAGACTCACTCTCCCTGAGGAGAAACTTGTGTCACATGAATAGGGATAGTGAAAACATAAACTATGTTATCTACTTTTTAGCTATTTCTTTTCTAGACAGGCACAAAATAAGGTGTAATGTAATGTTTTCTTTTTGAATTCTAGCTGTGCTGCTTGAAACCTCCTCAACCAACTGGACACCATGTGGACTCCTGAAAAATGTACTGATCTCCTTTCAGGTCTTAATCTCAGCCAGAGATAACCCTGGGCTCTGATACCTGGCAACAGGCAGGAGCCAGGAGCAGGCAGAGATCACATTACAGGAAGCAGCCTTTTGGGAAGCTTGGTGGCCTCTATTTCTAATAGTGATCCAGAAGATGTCCACATACTCAAGACAGAGACCTCAAACAAGACTACTGAATTTTCTTTTCACAATGTAAGTTATTTCCTCCTCCTTTAAAAACAATTACTCAGGGCTGGAGAGATAGCTTAGTGGGTTAGGAGCACTGGCTGTTCTCCCAGAGGACCTGGGTTAATTACCAGCACCACATGGCAGCTCACAAGTGTCTGTAATTCCAGTTCCAGAGATCTGACACCTTCATACCAATGCACATAAATAAAGCTAAATAAATTTAAAAAAAAAAAACCAATTACTCATTCACTTGTTCATTCAATCATTGTTTTGGTGTCAAGATGTCAAACATTGTTTACTTCTTACAACTAGGCTGAAGTTCAGGTGGTAGCAGGTTGTTTAAGATGCTGAAGGCTAGACAAAGGCTCAGCAGGTAAGAGGGCTTCCTGACCTTCCAGAGGACCTCAGTCTGTTTTCCAGCATCCAAGTTAGATGCTCACATCTGCAATTAACACCAGCTCCTGGGGATCTATCTCTCCCTCCTGGCCTCTGAGGGCACATACCTGCACACATGTGACATAATTCAACACAGACACATACTCATGAACATAAATAAAAATAAACATATATGTTTTTAAAAGAAATACAAACAATTTGTGACTGAGGCCAAAAGCTAAAGGTGACAGACTGCCTCAAAACAAAACACACATCTCAACATTCAGAATTTTTTTTTCCCCTAGATTTTTAACAAAAATAAACAAGAATGGAATAAATATTTCCAGAACAATGACCACATGAAACAAATATCCACTTTAAGCAAAGTCATAAAATACAAAAAAGCTGTCTTTTAAGATTGCAGAACAGGGCTGGGCTTGGTAGTGCACACCTTTAATCCCAGCTCTTGGGAGGTGGAGGCAGGCGAATCTCTGTGAGTTTGAGGCCAGCTCAGTGTACAAAGTTCCAGGCCACCCAGGGATACATAGTGAGACCCTGTCTCAAATCAATCAATCAACTAATCATCCCATTTAGGATATATATCTAACAACAAGCAAAGAAGAAAGAACAATTCTGCAGTTGTAGAAATAATTATTTTCCTGTTTCTGTATGTGGTCTTTTTCAGTAATGGGATGTATGTAACCTAGGGCCTTTTAACATACTAAGCAAAATATTCTACCACCAAGCTGCAGCCCACATTCATTTCTGCTCAAGTTAAGTTAGAATAACTGACTTGGACACCTAAAACAGAATTTTATTTTCAAGATAAAAGCAAAACAAGAAATGTCAGGCTACTATATTTTCAATCCCAATCCCAAGAAAAACACAATGCCATCATTTATTCATCTTGTTTGGTGAAATGAATTTAATGGGTGGGTATAAAATGCTATAGACAGGTGAATGTTATAGCAGGTTTGAATGCCTATTCCTGTAATGCTTGGTAACATAATTGTTTCAGATTTCAGAATAGGATATAGTAAATATATAATTTATATGTGTTTCCTGGAGGAAATTTCTTTTATTATCTGAAGTTCTAGGGGTTGAGTTCAGGCAGAGTCTTATGCAAGCTAGGCAAAATTACAGACCCAGAACACAAAGCAAATTTTTATGTTTTTAGGGTTTCTCTGTGTAGTTCTGGCTTTCCTGGAACTTGCTCTGTAGACCAGGCTGCCTCCTACCCCCACAAGATCAAAGGCCTTCAGACCCCTATCGCCCAGCATTTTTTTTTTTTTTTTTTTTTTGTATCAGGAACATAGTCAAGCTGGGCAAGTACTTTGTCACTGAGCCACAGCCCGGTAGTAATAATAATACTAATGATTCTGAAACAGGCTCCCTCTATATAGCCCTGGATGCCTGGCTGTCCTAGAACTATGTAGACCTGAGGCCTCAAATCCTCGTGGTTCTGATGGAATCAAAGCCCTATGGCAGTATGCCTGGCTCTGGTGCTTTTACAGAGTAGTCTCAGGTGCTGTGCAGTGTTTGCTGCCATGTGACCACACAGCCAGAGGCTTTCACTAGATGACTGCCATTCTCAGGAGCTCCCCAGCCTCAGAGCTGTAAGAAATAAACTTCTTCCTTTTGTTTTTAAAACAATGTAATTTTTAGCCTGCTTAGAATTTGACTATGACATAGCATATGATATGTAGAACTTTCTACTTGGAGTGTCATGTAGGTGTTCAAAAGAGTCAGATTTTAGAACATTGTGGACATTATAAAAAATTTTTCTGGGGCTGGAGAGATGGCTCAGTGGTTAAGAGCACCGTCTGCTCTTCCAGAGGACCCGGGTTCGATTCCCAGCACCCCACATGGCAGCTAACAACTGTCTATAGTTCCAGTTCCAGGCAAAACACCAAGGCAAATAAATAAATAAATAAATAAAGTTTAAAAAAAAATTTTTCTGTGGATTTTATTTTTAATGTCATTTTTAAGACAGGACCTCAGTGTGGCTGGCCTAGAATGCACAGAGATCTTCCTATCTCTGTCTCCTAAGTGTAGGATTAAAGACTTGTACTATCACATCCCAGCACAAAGGAACTTGATTGAAATCCATGTTCTCTTTCTTTCAAATACATACAAAGAAAGCCAGGGATTGATCTTAAAGCCATCCTACATGTAAGTTCCAGGCCAGCCACTACATAGTGAGAAAAACTGTCTCAACAAAATCAAACAGAACAAAATAAAGTCCTGATACATGATATGGTCATGTACCAAACATGGCAAATATTGTTTTACAGTCTTGGCTTACATGTATTAAGAAAAAGCATTCTTATTCTAAAAATGTACTTTTAAAAATTTAGTACATGCATGAACTCAGTGATGGTGTATATTCAACATGCTAAGGTGTTAGGTTCAATCCCCAGCATCACTCCCCAAAAAGGGAAAAAAAATTTAAAAAACAAAACAAAACTGTGGTTAAAAGAAAGGTATGCTAAACTGGGTGTTAGGGCATGCTTCTGATCCCAGCACTCAGAATGTAGAGGCAGGTGGATCTCTGTGAGTTCAAGGCTAGCCTGGTCTACAGACTGAGTTCTAGAAAAGCTAGGGCTACACAGAGAAATTCTGTCTCAAAAATAAATAAATAAATAAATAAGTAAAATAGCAAAATAAAAGCAAAAACCAAATAAAAAAAAGTACGTTCTAAAACACAGTGAAAAATACCCCTGTAAATAAAGTATTCAAAAACATTTCATTTACTTATGCCCATGTGTATGACATACATGAATGTTCCTGTGTGTGGTACAGGCACATAAATCTTCATGTCAAAGAGTACATCAGGTGTCATTTTCTATCACTTTCTACCCCATTCCTTACAGTGCTGTCTCCCACTGAATCTGAAGCTAGCCATTTTGGCTATTCTAGCTGGCCAGGAAGCTCCCAGGATGCACCTGTCTCTGCCCTCCAATGCTAGAGATTTGAACTCAGGTCCTTATACTTGTACAGAAAATAATCTTACTGATCTCCCCAGACCCTTGAACCATTTCTTAACTGCTAGGTCCAGGCATGCAAAAAGCATGGCTTACCTGGTTTGCACAGGGCTGGGGCAGTAGCAGGAGCACTGGCTCTTCCAAATGGCACCAGTGGTTCAGCAGGATGATCCCACCCACTGCCGCTGCTGGGAGGCTTCCCCCACGCTGCTGTGCCATTGTCCACCAGGGGAGACGGAGAGGATGACTCTCCCCATGAGCTCTCAGCCTTGGGGTGAACACTGGGCATTTCTCCCCAGCCGGATGAAACTGGGAATGAAGAGGGATGCAAGGAAAACTGAAGTCAAGCTACGATTTTCCAAATTAACTTAAACACTCATCATTCTGCACCTCCAAGGAGCCCTTGCCTCTGTAGATAGTGACAACAGCAGTGCCAATACCTGTACCGCTACAGAGACCTGAAGAGAAGCCAGCACAGGATGTGGCCAGTTCTAAACTGTTTGGTCTCAACATGAATATTATTATCTCAATTGTGAAATCTGTTAATTTTTTTACTAAAGATAGTATGGAATGGGTTCCCATGACACTCTTTATTCTAATAAAATGCAGTAACCCAGACTAATGACAGAAGAACAAGCAGCTATAAATCATTTTGAATTACAAGCTCTATGCTGAGCCACAGTTTAAGCAAACTGTCAAAAACAGGTAAATCAACCCAATCAGTTATTGCTGGCAACTGCTACCAGTAATTACAAAGAAAACTGGAGAAACAGTTATACAAATTTAAGGGGCAATTAAATGAAGAAAATCTGTACAGCTGATAATGTGTTACTGTGACCAATCAGCAAAAAAGTACTGAGTCAGTGGCCAAGAGAGTAGGCAGTGATTCTCCTGGTCTGGCGCTCCTCCACTCCCATGTGTTTGGAAAGCCAAACTACAAATTACTAACAGAATAATTAAGTAAGTTACAACTAAGTATAAATAGTCAGACCATAGTAATTAGTTAATTCTTTTTTGTGGGAAATTTTGGTTCCTATTAAAAATCATTAGAAAATCCTACAAAACATTTGTATGTAGCAAAGAATTCACTATCTTCAAATTTAAAGCCTCGGTAAGTGAAAAAGTACTTTCTGGCTCAAAAACCAAGCAGTTTCCCTGGGTTAAGCTGATCTCTGGCAAGACTCACACAGACCCTGGGTCTAGTCTCCAGTAAAAATGTAACAAACTGAAACATACTAAATAGCTCTGGTACAGAACAACAGAAAATAAATTTAAATGCACAGCATTAAAGTAATGTTCACTGCCTAGTGTTATTCTTAGAGTAACCTGACATCTTTTGGTAAAGTTGGATGGATCAGGCAGACCAAGCTTTATTACATTTAAAACACTGACATTAAAATGAAGAAAATTATCTGTCAGAGGCTAGAGGATGAAGCTTAGTGGGAGAGAGAGTACAAACCACCCATGAGACCCTGTGTTCCATCCTAAAACAACCATCTAACAAAAACCCAGCCAAACAACATCCTCTGATATTTTCAAATACTGTCATATTTTTGTCAAAAGTTTTTTTCTTCTTCTTTTGTATGTGCATGTCTGTGTGTTCACTTCTATATAAATTCTGGGGGGCCACACTGCATTTCCAACTGCTACCCATTTATTTACTTTTAAATGAAGGCTTGTCGTGGGAGCCTCTGTATGTGGTTCATAGGCTTTCACATATAGGAAGCCTTCTCACTTCTGTAGCAGAGATCTGCTAATCCTGGTGGCCCTACAAAATACAGGAAAGGAAAGTCTACCTACTCAACCCATAGCTATAAAAAGTACAAATCACTCAAATCTCTTCTCTGTTAAAAACTACAGCAATGTTCCTGAAAATTGATTCCCCTGGCTGGTGACTGGAAGGTAATTTTAGAGCAGAGTTGTCATGGTGTCTTGCTGATTCACACTGAAGAATAAAGGAAGTTCCTAGGATGGGGGGGGGGTCTTAAAGCTTGCAGCAAGGACACTGTTCTCTAGCTTTTGTCACTCGAAGACTTCAAAGATCACCAACTACCCTAGGCAGAGTCACGTTTTCCCATGTTTCAGTGTAGTGAGGGAAGACATGCCTTTTTCATGATTAACTCACAGAATCTCAGTCTTTATAAAATTTTACAATATTTGTGTTGGGAAAGTAAGCTTTGGAGCAAGTAGCAGTGGATGTACATGCAAAGTCAAGCTTGTAGTTAGCTTTAGCCTTTCTGGACTCTTGGAGCCAACCATGGTCTCCTGGTGAGCAGCCTCGACCCTGCTGCAGCTGTCCCAGGTAACCATGAGGAAGTAAGGGCAGGAAGTCAGCTGACCGCAGGACTCCTGAACAAGCTCCTCAAGCACAATCTTTCCTTGCTCAGGTTTCAAGACTTGGAGCTAATAGTTTACTTTGGCATCACTGTGTGTCTACAGGCTCCGGAAGAAATTTGAAAGACTGAGACTTCTTTTAGTGTTAGACAACAGTCTCCATTGAGCCTCTGGGGGTCACTCATCTTGCTTGGATTAACTATCTGCTGCCCTTAACATGCATCTTTCCCAAAAACCAATCCCTCTAAAAGTCAACAGAGCATTTAGGTAAAGTGTCAATGTTCAAGGATGAAATAAACAGCTCCTGGAAACCAGGCACAGGGCACTAGGCCTGTAATCCCAACTCTGGAGCCTGAGGCAGGTTTGAGGCCAGCCTGGATTATGGAGTGAGACTAAAAAAATCAAAAACAAAAAAACCCGGGTGAAATCAGACCTAACCTAACCCAATCCAGGCCCACAGCTGCACTTAAAGAGACCAGCTATCGCCAAAGACCTGTACCCTGAACAGTTATATTAATAGTTACTGCTTCCTGTGTATCTGCAAGCTACTTAACTGCCCTACAACACCCTGTCCAAGTATACTAGATAATCAAGCTGCCTGGTATTTTTCACAATGCCCTTGGAAACATAAAGTGCTGCGTGTATTCTTTCTTGTTCTTGGCCACTTTCCACTAGAGGTCAAAAAGCAACCTGGTTCCGAGATGATTTAACAGCATCTGGTTCTGCCAGACACCTGACTCAGAATAAGCAATCGGATCATGTCACCAGGAGGGAACACTGTAAAGTGCAGTGCACTGCTGTGACCTGGCATCTTATGTCAGTGTGGCCTCTGTTGGGAATCTGACAAAATGAAAAGGAATGGCAATATTTCTTCAGGCTACTACTAACCCCAAAGTGGGGGATGAGTCAGGTCCAAACAAGCCAGTCAGCCAAACTACAAAGAATTTCCTAACAGACATGGATTTTACTGTCACTCCCAGAGAAAATCAGTATCAATGTAAGAACAGGACAAAACTGTCTTATAGCACTTACCCCTCTAAGACCAAATATACAAAATTAAGCTAATGGAGAAGCCATATTTTTTTTAAGATAGGAGAGATTAATACTTTACTGTCAATGACTAGCAATTTAAAAAAGAAACTTAAAATCCAAGCTCTGATAAGAGATGGGGATCACATAAAACCAGCACAGGTCAGCAGCAAAGCAGCAGAATAACTACAAATACCAAGTTTATCAACAACAAAAATGTGGTCAGTCACTAAAAACAATGGCTTTTGTCTAGACTGAAGGATCTCAGTAGGCCTGTGCCTCAGCCTCATCTGGTCCAGGTTGGCAGATGCTGTGACTGTCAGCCAGCTGTGTGTTACTTCTCTGGGGGTCTAAGATCAGCTTCACCTAACGAGCTTACAAAGACATGGGCTTTAGTGACTTGGGATTTGGGGTGGTTTGCTTTAGGTCTGAGATTTGAATACCACAGTGGCAGGAGATTGATACTCTAAGATAAATACAGAACACCATCATACACTATACAAACACACTAATCTTGACAGTTTCTACACAGGATCTGACCAGATGGAAAAACCATAAATTTGTCCTTGTTAATGGCATCTAAATTCACAGCAGACTCCAGGCTCTAAGAATATGCAGATTCCATAAGCTGTAGGGGACACAGGGACTTTTTGAAGAAGCACATTTTTCTGCTTTTGTATTTGGCAGTCATGTGTACTTTGATAAAAGAGTTACACAGTGAGCTCCTATAATCCCAGCACAAGAAAGACAGGGGGGTCCAACGTAGTCAAACTGGCAAGGCCTAGTACAATGAGAGACACTGACTCTCTTAGGTGTTCTTTACATGATACCCGAGGCTGTCCTCCAGCCTCCATACACATGGACACACACATTTACATGTACCTCATGCACACAAGTGCATACACGGTAGGACTACTCATTATGCTATGAGAGCTGTGGTACATCTTTCTTGTTTTTGGACAACACGGTGCACCATCTGCTGTAATAGATTTCTGACTTTGTTTGAGCCAGAGGTCTGACTTGCCTGTAGCAGCTTTTATTCTCTAAAAATGACTTAGATGTTTAAATTAGTTTTATATTGTTTGGCTTATGTCTTAGGCACATTGTTAGCTAGCTCTTTTATTTTAACTTAACTCATAGTTATTAATCTATCGGTCACGTGACCAATGGCCCTTAGTTTATTTGGGTTATATATATATTTGCGGCTGGATGGAGTCTGTCTGACTCTATATTCTTTTTACCTGTCTCTCTTCTGATTCCTCCACCCACTTCTACAGTGCTCCACACAGGCCACAAAAAGCTCCTTTATTTACAGAACGGTATTTACTGCATATAGAGAACAGTCTCACTACATTATGTATTTATTATATAGGCCAAGCTGACCTCAAATTTCTGACTCTCTACTTTGCCTCCTGAGAACTGAGATTAATGTGCCATTATACATACCATATACTCCATATACTGCATTTTGATTTTTAAATTCCTCCTTCCCGAGCTGTCCTAGAATTCATTAGGTAGATAGGCTAGTCTTTAACACACAGAGATCCATCTGTCTCTGCCTCTTGAACACTGGGATTAAAGATGTGTACTACTTTGCCTGGCTTCCTTCCTCCCCTGACCACCCCCTCAATTGTCTTTCCTTCTCATTTTCTTCATTTTTTTCAAGTTCTTAATATTTGAGTTCCTAAAACCAGTCCTTTATCAGTTTAAAAATGGAACCTGGGACCTGAGCGACAGCGCAGTGGTTAAGAGCACTTGCAGTTCTTCGGAGCTTAGTTCCCAGTGCCGCGTCAGGCAGGCGACAACCATCTGCAACTTCTCCAAGGAAACAAGGCTCTGGCCACCTGGACTCATAAATATATGCCTACATAGGTACTCAATCAGACAGACAGACAGACAGACCAGGAACTGCATGTTCAGATGCTGGAGCGGAAGCCAGCCAGTTAACTTTTGGCTAGTGCTCAAAGTAACGTGCTGGGGCCCTCTGGGCTGGAACAAGTGTGTAAATCCTTCACTCTAGTCGAATGCTGTCACATGACACCAATGTGTCCTACCTTTCAGGCTTCTGACAGAGAGAACTCTGGCTTTTTCACTAAAAATGTTGATTCATAGAAAAGTATGTACCAACTGGGAACATATGTGGGGCTGGGTACTATCTGTGACCTTTCAATCAGGGGCAGAAGTACAGAAAGATCCATCAAGAATTCCTATATGGCAAGTGATAATGGAAAGTGCAGTAGTGTAGAGTGCAGCAAACACACCAGGGGAGATGGTGTAGTGTATGCAGGGACATGCAAATGAGTACAGAAAGGGACATTCCTTTTACCTCAGCATCTGTTCAAGGACCAAACTTCATATGGAATGACCCCTCCGGGCTCTCTTGTCATATACAAAATTCACTTAGTTTGGCTTCCTCACTGGCCTGTAGACCGCACAGGACAGGGACTTGGTTGTTTTGCTACCTTCTGTGACTCTAGCATGAACACTGTCTAACTCAGCAGCAGCTAATCAATAACCATTTTACTATTAGGTACATCGTTGCCTGGCAGCCCTTTGGGATGGTCAGCAATCTGTTCATTTTATACATAGACATCATAAGTTTGCTCTCACACCTTCTCTCTTTTCATGGCTAGTATTGGTGCCCTTGAGCCCCCTGGCCACTGCGATGGCCTGTCTGGGCACTTTCCCTTTACCTCTTCTACAGGTTGAAGTATGGTTCTCTATTTGCACCCATGCTTTTCCCTATTGACTTTTAAATATGTCAGTTCTGCCACTTCAAGTGTTTTCTTTGTGGGGCTAGTAACTGAACCCAAGGGCCTTTAGCATGTTAGGGAATCGTCTACTCACTGAGCCTCAGCCCTACACTCCAAGTATTTTTCTGTAACTACTTACTCATAGCCGCTTTCCCACCGCTTCACCTTTCATGTGCATATTTCGTCATCACTCCCTCCCCATCTCTGACCTCTTGCATACCATTACTTAGTGTCTTGCCACAACTCTAAGCCACTTCTTTGCTTTCCCAGCCACTGTTCCTTTTAAGCACCTGCTCCCAATTCTCCAAGTCACTATTCCTCTAGGTTGCTTGCTTCCCCATGCAGATTCCCACTGATCCAATCTTTGTTTTCTAATAAGAGCAACCAGCTCTACAAAGAGTAAGCCTAACTTTTCAAGCTCTTCTTAGAACTGTTTCCTGTTTCTTGGGGCTTCTAGATATAGTCGTCCAGATGCCTACAAAGGCCTCATCTGCCCTTGGGCCTCTTCTCAGGTTGATTATTGCTGTAAGGCCTTTTTCATGATGTCTAACCACTCAAGAATTCCTACCTCTTCTTCTCAGACCACATAGAATGGAAGTGAGGATGCAAAGAGTTTGAAACTGTTTGTTAGCGGTGTGGAGCAAAGCTGCTACTGATTGTCCATTCAGCTCTTGTTCAGTAGTCTGACTTGCCAGGACAATGTTTTAAGTCAACATCTTTACATTTGTTCTTCAAAAAAATTACAACTGCTTATTTTTGAGGGGATGGGATGATAGAGTAACAGCAGAAGTCAGAAAACTACTTGTGGGGAGTTGGTTCTTTCCTACTATAGAGGTCCCAAGGATCAAACCCAGGATTTCAATGCTTGGGGCAAGTTCCTTTACCTGCTGAGCCATTTCAAGGCTACTTAATCCAGTATCTTCCATGTGGCAGTGAACAGTACTCAGCACCCACTCTAAGCCCCTCTAAGCCTCTACCCAGGCCACAAGTGGAAGTGACACTCTCCTACACAGTGGGTTCAGGATGGCCATGAGAAACCTGTAGGATACCTAGGTAGGAGGAGACCTATGGTCCTGGAGAGATGGGTCAGTGGGTAAAGTAGCTGCCATGCAAACATCAAGACTGTAGTTAGGTCTGCCTATAATCCCAGTGCTTAAGAGGCTGGAAAAAGAATCATGGAACAAGCTGTCTAGGTGAACTAGTTGAACTGATAAGCCTCAATATATAAGGTGCAACGTGATTTAAAAGGACACCTAATATCAACCTCTGACCTCTCCAAGTAATACACATGTATAGCTGTCCACTCACATGTCTACATATGTATGAACATGCATAATGCCCAACAATACTACATAAATACCCTCCCAAAATCCAACAAAAACTACCACCCTAAAAAACTCAGCCCCCCCCCACAAACCCTAAAGAATACAAAACAGGAAGGAAAAGCTAAAACTAGGAGTAGGGCTCTACACCTGGACCCAGTGACACATGTAGATGAGAGTAGTCTTCGGGACAGAATAGCTTTACCAAGAAGTAACAAGAATTTACAGCTAATCCCAGAAGAGTATGTGACACAGCTTACTTACAGAGTGCAGTTCTGTAATGAGCAGGATGCTGTCCCTGCTAATTGTATAGCATGTCACATGTTTACAGCAAGGATGCTCTGAGCACAGCATCCTTAACTTCAATCCCAGAAGACTACTAAAACACCAGAAACCACAACTACAGGAAATTGCTATAAAAAATGAGGAAAGTGCCTACAGAATGGGTAGATAGACAAAGCAACCTCAGTCAACTGCTCAAGTTCTGCACTGTCATGTAAAGGACAGAATTTTACATGCAACTACAGAAAGAAGGTTGATTCAGGCCCTGGCTGTCTAAAAAAGCAAGAGACCAGGAAGTCAATCTGTGGGTAAGGCCTCTTGAAGCTTCTAGTTCCTCCCTTGATCAGAGGTTTTAGAACACAGCTGTACCATGAGTTGGACAGTATTCCCTTCCACATACAGGGAGTGCTATGGTATAGTTCTCACCAACCACTCAGGCTGATTTCATGCTTGGAGCATAGCACTTTGTACCATAGACTACTATTCCAGATAGAAATCTGCATTGCCTATGTTTAAACATGGGGTCCTGTTCTCTTCAAACCCCTCAAACTGCCTGTGGCTCTGGCTGGATTATCCTAGCATCCTTTTTTCCACTTGCAGAGCAGAAACTCCAAACACAAGTCTTAAGTCTGATTTTGAAATTTGTCTTTCAATTGAAATAAAAATATGACTTGTATACAAGTTTTACAAATAGCTTTCATTTTCAGTGAGGAACTCTAAAACTTTGTTCCAGAACCATGAAATCAGATTCTCTGGGACCGACAGGGCATCCCATGATGCTGAGGAAATTTAAGGAAAGCTAGGGCTGAGAACCACTTGTTATTTAGTAATAAAGACACCTTGCAGGGGCTGGAGAGATGGCTCAGAGGTTAAGAGTTCACCAACTGTTCTTCTAGAGGTCCTGAGTTCAATTCCCAGCAACCACATGGTGGCTCACAACCAGCTATAATGAGATCTGGTGCCCTCTTCTGGCGAGGCAGAATGTTGTATACATAATAAATGTTTTAAAAAAATAAATAAAGACACCTTGCAAAAGACATACTAATGCAAGAAGTACTTCATTGAAGAGGACTATGCTTATTTCCTCCCACATCTCATTGATGCTGGCCCTGTCAGGCAAAGGCTGGGTTTACAGTGTGTGGCAGACCCAGACTATTTGCACAGCACAGGGTAGAAAAATGAGCTTATACTTGATTGTGGTTTTGACTGAGATCACACAAAGCTTCATCGACTGGGCAAAGGCCAAGGAAATGTACAGAAGCATGAACAAGTGATTTAGGCAGACAGAAAGAATATAGCTCACAGCAGGGAGATTTCAGAGTTGCTCCTATTAGAGCATGTCAACTGCCCAACAAATGGTTCCATTACTAACAAAGAATCCAGACCAAGTCGAGTACAGCACAGCAAAAAACCAGCCTATGGCTGCTGGAAGGATGAGGAGAAGACCAAACTGGCTGTAAACCCTAGATGTACTAAACACACCACGGATTCTTTTCCTTAGAGAGCTACCGAGGATCACGCTTTGTTTGTTCCTGTGGAAACAGCTACACTACTTAGTCATTTGCTGTCAAAGTACCAGTCCAAGGACTCACACACAGACACAGAGTACACATCAGAGCTATGACCAGAGGGCCCCCAGCATACCTGGCCCGAGCAGTGGTGACCGATTCAGTTGAGTGCCAGCCTGGTGTGAAGGTGGCATCTCTGCCTGGTGTGTGGTGCTGCTCGAGGTGGGGGTCGTGGGGGTGGCAGGGGTTGTGGTACTGCTCTGGATGACTGGATTGTTTCTGTCCCACATGTTTACAGTTTTATTGTTGTAGGTGCTTGGGTCCCCCCAAGCTGAGGTACCATCGTCAATTTCCATTTTGCGTCGGATGGATGGTGGGGAAGGCTCCTCCCAGCCAGTTGCCTCACTGTTGTCCTTCTGCTTGGCTGGCAGTGGCCCCCCAATCCACCCTGTCCCTGTCTGCTTAACAGAAGCAGCTCCTCCCCAGTTACTCACATTGTTGTCTTGGGGCTTGTGAGCCCAGTTCTGCTGAGTACTAGGCTTGAGAGACTCCCCCCAATTTGTACCTGGATTCATTTTAGCATTTGTGCCACTGCCCCAGCCACTGGTCCCAGATCTCGTGGTATCATTCCAACCAGACCCTGACCTATTACCATCAGCATCCCATCCAGATCCATTTTTCTTCCCATCCCCTAGATGTCCAAGGACAGATGACGAATCTGCCCAGTCTCCTGCTCCTGCACTCCAGGCTGGGTTTGCTCTTTGTCCATCTCCCCAGTTTTGGGATTTGGGTTTCTGAGGTTCACCCCACGTGGGTGATTTGTCCTCTTGGTTTACGGTCCCACTCCAAGCATGGCCACTCTTGGTGGCAGCAGCATTGTTAACAGCAGTAGAGCTTATTGAGTCCCCCCAAACTCCTGGGCCACTTGGCGCTTTGTTGTTGCTGTCTCCCCAGCTTGTGTTTGCTGGCACGGCGGCAGGTGGTGAGCTGACCCACCCCGATACTGAAGAGGTATTTGTACTGTTCATGATGGACCCATCACTCTTCCCCCCTGAGTTTGAAGGCTGAGTAGCTGCACTACCCCAGGCCTCTGTCCCATTGTCATTTTTCCTTTCAGACCTAGGGGACTCTTCAAATTCCCAGGCAGTGTTTTGCTTTACAGGAGTCTGTCCCCAACCAGTATTAGAGAGAACTCTTGGGTCAAGATCATTCCTTGGCAACTGGATGTGCCCTTGGTCTAGAACCCCTTTGTCTCGCCTCCTGCCCTCTCCCATTCCTTCCCTCCCAGTGCTTCCTTCATTGTGATTGCCAGACCCATCGCTGCTTCCTTCACTTGTTGTAGTTCCAGAAGATGCGGCTTTGGCCCACGAGTTCATGTGTTCACTGCCAGGCTGCAAGGAAGGTGTCTGGCTGGCAGCACTGGGGCTGTCCCACCCTGTTGATCCTTTCCCATTGATGTCACTACTGGAATGCTGGTTTGGGGGCTTCCCCCATTCCCCATTCACACCATTAGAAGAGCTTCGGCTGGGGTGACCCCAAGCTCCTGAATGGATATTACCAATGCCACTGTTGCCATTGCCCCGTCCCCAGGCAAGGATGCCAGGGCCTGTAGGAGGTCCCGAGTCCCAGGCATTCCCTCCATTCCCTTCCTTTTGCACAGCACTGCTGGATCCATTCTGTTTAGCACTTAATGCTGAGTTCACAGTGTCTCCATTCCCCTGATTGAACCCAGAACTGTTATTTCCTGTGGCAGGGTTACTAGGGGACAGCCCCCACACAGAACTGCCCATTCCTTCCCCACCACTTCCACTGCCTTGAGAAACTGATGATCCGTTAGCACCAGGAAGGCCTTGCAGGTGGGGCGGGATGATGGCTCCCATACCAACAGCCATGCCCCAGTTTGGCAGTCCATTCGTCTGCATTGCATTGATAGGGTTTGGTGAAGAGTTCATGGGGTTAGTGTTATTTGGTCCATCAGTGTTAAGGTTCTGAGGTTGTACGCTGAAAGACACATTCTGAGAAGTGGACGTCTGTGGTTCTGTGCTCTCTTGGGGCAGCAAGTTTCCCCAGGCACCTAGGGTGCTCACTGGGTTCCCATTCTGGCTGCCCATATTCTGACCTATGGCACTGACTGGACTGCAAATACTGGAAGGGTTGCCTGTTGCCACAGTTCCTTCATGCCCGAGTACAGGCCAGGCAGCTGGGTTGGCATTAGGGTTAAGGTTGAGATTAATGCCCGCATTGGAGTTGGAAGCACCCCAACAATTCTGACTTCTCCCATCTCCGATCATGTTGTCCATTTTTCCATCTCCACCACCAACAGAGCAGTGAGTCAGGCCAGAGCTGGAGCCTGTGGCTGTAGCCCACACTCTGGCCACACCGCCATTCCCGCTGCTCCCAGCTGCCCCCAGGGCACTCTGATTACAAGGGCTTTGGACGAGTGCACCACTGGTGCCGTTATTGCCATTTGACTTCTTGGGATGTCCTGTGAAGCTGCCCTGAGCGCTCCCTGTAGCCATGCTACTGTTCTCTGAGCCACAGTTGGAGGCAGAGTCAGTGTCTGTAGGACATTCTGAGGCAGATTCAATCTCTGTTACTGGGATGGATGGCCACACCTCCTGGTCAGTCCTGTCTATTGTCACTTTATCCCAGCTACAGTTGGTTTCACTTCTGTAAGAGGGCTGCTGTCCCCAGTGGGAATTTTCATATTGATCTGCCAGTCCACTGTGACCAAGATCTGAAAAAAAGATAAAATGAAACTCAAAATTATATTCTTCTCCCATTTGCCAATGAATCAACTAAGAACTCTGAGAGCTAGTTTTGGGGAAAAAAAAATTTTTTTTTTAAACCTCAAGTTCTCAATTCTAAATGCCAAAAAAAGAGATCCCAACCAAACCTAACCAAGCTGCAAACAAAGCAAAACAAAAAACTAACCAAACAAACTCTTAAAACTTTGCATATTTTCTTAACAGCTATATTGACAATATTATGCTCATTAGACTAAATGAGCAGGAGGTAGCAACCAAAATTCAAGGCTTTTCTACCTCAGTGAAATTCTTAGGAATCCAGTAGTGGTTTCAGGCATGCAGAGATATTCCTAATTTTAAGGTGAAAGTTATTGCACTTAACCCCTCCTACTACCAAGAAAGAAGCACAACATTTAGTGAACCAATTTGGATTCTAAAGACACGGTACTCGTCACTTAGGTGTGTTGGGTATATGTGTCCAGTACATATACCAAGTAACTCAGAAAGCTGCTAGCTTTGTGTGGGGCCTGAAACAAGAGAAGGATCTTCAGTAAGGCCAGGCTGCTCTACCACTTTGGACCATATGACTCAGCAGACCTGATGATGTCTGAGGTGTCAGTGACAGATTAGGGATGTTGTTTGGGCCTTTGGCAAGCCCCTGTAGGAGAATCACAGAAGAGACCTTTGGGATTTTGGAGCAAGGCTCCACCATCATTTCCAGCCAACTATTATCCATTTTAAAGAAAGCTCTTGAGCCTTAGTCGAAACTAAACATTTGACAATGAGCTACCGAGTTACTGACTTGAGTTGCCCATTATGAGCTGAGTATTATCTGGCCCACCAAGTCATAACAAAGAACATGTACAGCAGTACATTATCACATGAAGAGGTATATACATGATTGAGCCCAAGCAGGTCTTGTAGGCACTAGCAGGCTGCATGAAGAAGTTGCTCAAATGCTGACGGTTTCTACTTCTGTTATAATGCTGCTATGCATGCACCTCTAGCCTATGATTATTGACTAAACAAAAGAAGACTGGTTTATTGATGGTTCTGCATGTCTCGCAGACACCACCCAGAAGTGGACAACTGTACCATTACAACTCTTTTCTGGGACAATATTGAAAGATACAGAAAAGGGAAATCTTTACAATGGGCAGAGCTTCAGGCAATACGTCATGCAATTTGTCTGGAAGGAGACATGGCAACATGTGCAATTGTTCACTGATTCATGGATTGTAGCCAATATATTGGCTGGATGGTCAGGTACTTGGAAAGCGCATGATTGGAAAATTGGTAAGAAAGACATCTGGGGAAGAGTATGTGGCTAGATTTCTCCAAACAGGTGAAGGAATGAAGATATTTGTGTCCTACGTATGTGCTGATCCAAAGCCAAGGAGGAGTTCATTAGTCAAGTAGAAAGACCTGTTGTGTGGACAGTCAGCCTCCTGAGCCATCTGTGTCATTGCCCAACGTGCCCATGAATAAAGTGGCTATGATGGCAGAGATGAGGGCTATGTTCGACAACATGGACTTTCATTCACCAAGGCTGACCGGACTACAGCTTCTGCTAAGTGACAGATCTGTCAACACCCAAAAAAAAATACTAAGTCCCAGATATGACATCATTCCCATTACCAGCAGCAATCTGGTGACAGGTTGACTATACTGGAGAAATAACAGTGTTAGGAGGGGTGATTGATCCAGGTCACTATGGGGAAAGATGTCAGAAAGGTTATGTCTGAAGTGCAGGAGATCCTGTAGAGTCTCTTGGTGCTGTCATGTTCTGTGATTAAAGTCAATGGAAATTACTACAACCCAATCCAGGCAGGATGACAAAAGGAAGAGACCTGTCAGAGGTGAAGGTATGGGTTACTCCAGGGAAAGAACCAAGACCTGCTTAAGTGTTTGCTGAGGGTAGAGGAAATACAGAACAGGTAGTAGAGAAAGGTAGCTATAAATAACAGCCACAATCATGTGACCAGTTGCAAAAATGAGGATTATAACTGACATGAGTTGATTCTGTCATAGTTTGTTAAGAATGTGTTTGTATAGATATTTGTGTTTCCTTTCTTCAATTTCTTTTTTTTTTTTCTTTTTTAAAAAATTTTATTTGGCTTTATTTATGTGCATTAGTATGAAGGTGTCAGATATCTGCAACAGGAGTTACAGACAGTTGTGAGCTGCCATGTGGGTGCTGGGAATTGAACCCGGGTCCTCTGTGAGAACAGCCAGCCCTCCTAACCCCTGAGCCATCTCTCCAGCCCCTCCTTTCTTCAATTCCTTTCTTTCTTTTTTTCTTTTTCTTTCTTTCTTTCTTTCTGTTTTTTTTTTGAGACAGGGTTACTCTGTCTAACAGCTCTGGATGTCCTGAAACTCACTCTGCAGACCAGGCTGACCTCAAATTCACAGAGATTCACCTGCTTCTACTCCTGAGTGCTGAGAGTAAAGGCATATGTCACTACTGCCCAGCCCTTTCCTCAATTTCTTTATCATGTAATATAACATCAATCAAGAGAGTATCAGTGGTCAATATATTTAAGTTTTTTAAAAGAATGTTCTGGGGCTGAAGAGACTTCTTAGTGGTTAACAGCACTGACTGCTCTTCCAGAGGACCTAGGTTTAATTTCCAGCACCCACATGGTGGCTCACAATTGTCTATAACTGCAGTTCCAGGTGACCTGATACCCTCATAGACATATATACAGGCAAAACACCAATGCACAAAAATAAAAATAAATTATTAAAAAAAGAATCTTATTCAAGGGACATTGCCACCTTTCCTAAAATTTCTAATGCATTTGTAGTTGTACAAGGAATAACTGTTAGCATTGCCCTAGCTTGTCTCCTGGGCATGGCTGCACATCGATTCCAGGTTGCGCTGCAGCCACTACAGAGTGTGCTCTCATGCCAGGGGCGTGTCTACAAGGTCACCCTTTAAAGAGACGAAACACGTGGTAGGGACCCTCCCCCCTTCTGCCCCTCCCCCACCTGTTCCCTAATATACAGACCCCAATAAACTCAACATGGCCTCCCGGAGCATGTCAGTGTGTTCCATCCTTCCATGCGCAAAATACTAACAATAATTGTATCATGTTAGGCGTAATTACAGCCTGGTCAAATATATAATGTGATTGTACTTTATTAGCCTGTTGACTTAAGGGCATCAGAAGCCCAAAGTAGCCAGGGGAAGTCTGAGCTTCCAATTCAATAGAATGTTGTATCTCCGGGCAGGAGCACCCCTTGCCCTGGAACCAAAACTTCTAGACAAGCAGAACTTAAGGTCGTGGGAATAGGAAGCTAAGATGTTCCTAGAAGGTCATCAGGGGTGATAGTGAATGGGACTATTCCCTATTCCATCCCTTGATTCCTGAACCTGTGGATCCTGGCTATAGGAGAAACCATACCAAAAATTGGACACTGATTCAAAGCATATACCGCCTTCTGGAGAACTTTGCCCCAGCCTTCAGGCTGCTGCCACCTAATTAGTACTAATGTGATAGCTATATCATGTTAGGCATAATTATGACTGGGTTATTGTTTTCAGTTGGAAATAAAGAATGACATGAGATATGATTACGTGTTGAACAAGGGGTTGGTTCACTAGTGATGGCTATTCCTAGTTGGTGTCTGCATCTGGAATGAACTAAAACCAAGTGGGTATAACTGTGAGGGACTTTTTCTTTTTCTTTCTTTTTTTTTTCCCCCACAGGAAAGGATAATTTTTTATTGTCAGGGCTTTATTAAAAACATAAATGAACATTTAAACATTTATTTGGGGCTTATCTCAGGCGAGGGACTTTTTCTTAATTGAGACATCTGAAGTGGGAAGACACACTTTTAATCTGTATCTGTTGAGGTAGAAATATCCACCTTTAGTCTGGGCCAGACCTTCTGTGGACAGCCTATGTAAAGGACATAGAAGAAGCATGTTTGCACTGTCTAACTGCTTGCTCTCTCTAGCAAGTTCATTCCTTCACTGGCATTACCAGTACACCTCTTTGGAATCCTGGGGTATACCGAAGACCAGCTAAGATATGAGGACTGAACAACTACTGCATTCTTGGTAGACAGATATACAATAATTTTCATAGATGATAGATAGATAGACAGACAGATAGATATTTTGCCTGCATGTGTGTATGTGTGCCACATGTGTGCCTGGTACCTATGGAGGGTGTCTAGAGTTATAGACAGCTGAGATTACTGCCATAGGGGTGCTGGGAATCTAACTCCAGTCCTCTGCAAGAACAAATGCTCTGAAGTACTGAACCATCTCACCAGCCCCATATGGAATTTCAAAGGCTAAAATCTACCTATCTGATGTACAACAGGTCAGAGAGTTGACATGTGAGAAAAGAATTTCTACATACACCAGCTTGATGAATCCCACAAACAAACCTTGTCCATCTTGCAAGAGAAGAGAGAAATGAGGGAGATGAGGCAACTATCTGAAGCCTGGGACCCCTAAGTAGTGAAGAACTAAAACATATGCTTCAAAACAAGATTCTGTTATCTACCACACATCCTACTATCAATTTAACTCTCTTTAAAAAAAGAAAAGATAGGGGTTGGAGAGATGGCTCGGAGGTTAAGAGCATTGACTGTTCTTCCAGAGGTCCTGAGTTCAATTCCCAGCAACCACATGGCGACTCACAACCATCTATCTGTAGATCTGGTATCTTCTTCTGTATACTATATACGTAATAGATATTAAAAAAAGGAAAGATAAATGAGGTTCAAGTGTGATGCTAAATTCTCTTTTCTTCTTTAAATGACTTATGTTCTATAAATAGAGTCTCTATAAAGACCTAAGCAACAGGACTGTCTTAAGTGACAATGGATTAAGTAACACCAGGAAGGGAAAAGTTTCCCTCTTGATTTTTAAATATCCAAATGTTCCCCTATATATGAGGGTAAAATTGTCTAGGCAAAGTAGTTAATATATATCTTCCCAAAGCTACAGAACGCAAAGTTCTAATCAGGTAGCAAATTAATCAGAAAGGACAGTGAGGACAGTGTGCTGAGTGCTTTGGTTGCTACTTACACTGATAGTAAAGGGGTGTGCTAGCTCTTTGTCACCTTAGTTCTTTAACTAAAATCACAAAGTAATAAACCACAAATTGTAGAAAGCAGTCCCTGGTGGTTTCAACAGTTGACAGTATATGTTCCTTAGTATTTACTGAGAGTATAGATTCTTTGCTACCTGTTTTTGGGGGAACAGAATTAATGTCATAGCAGTCTTCAGCTTTCCAGGCCACCCCTCTCTACCAGATATAAATTTTACATTTCATGTAAAAACCTAAGGGTGAAAGTCCTTTGCGTTCCAAATTCCATTGAGGGGCAGAATCTCTCACATCTCATCTGTCAGTTTCTAAAAGCCCAATCAATAAAGTGGAACAAAGCAAAAATTTGCTGTGAAAAATGATGTACAAAAAAAAAATCATCTGTCACTTCATGTTTTGTACAAGAGATGACTTGTCAAGGTTGAGAAGATGAAGAGATAGCAAGGAAATGATGTAGGAGGGTGTGTGGCTTGGAGCCACAGACAGGTCTTTGCTCCATGCAGCTCTGCCATTTTCTCTGTTCTGAACTGCAAACAAGAGCTGCCACCACAAACTCAAATGCCACAAACACTCCAGCTCGGGAAAGGCATCCACTCAGATCAGGGTCTGTTCTGTCTTTCCTGCTAGAGAGTCTGAAGAAATACCTGCAGATGATACAGCCCACCTCCCAGGAGCTTGCAGAGTGGCCTCTGGCATCTGGGCTCTGACTGCAACATGATGGCCATCTCCTGTGCAACTGAAGGTTTGCTTCCATGTAGCCTGGCTCAAGCTACCTGCAGGCACCAACTGTGCCAGCCTGAAATGGACCTGGAGATGCTTTTGCCACAAGGGGAAAGTGGCCCATCTTATCCCTTTCTAGCAGGAGTGGAGGCATTCATGGACAAGTTCTTTAGGTTTTGATGATCTAACTCTAATCAACTCTAAACCTATCTTCCTTCCTCTCAACTGTCACAAATATCTCACTTCAGGACTCCATGACAATTAACACCAGAGCTGCCTCCTAGCCCTCTTTATTTTTACATTTTGAAAGCTAGCCTAAAGAGTAACAGCACGATGCCTACTAGCTGAATGCAAATAAACTGGTATTTCCTTTGCCCTCCTCTACACAACCCTTTAACCCCTGCAGACCATCACTGTAATATTCTAAGCAAGGTCCATATGTAAACAGGGCAAGTTTTTAATTACTTCTCTGTCTCAACCCAAAAAGGGTCTAAAAGTAAATACTGCCACATACTAGTCAGAGCTTTTGTTTATGAATATACAAAGTAGACACAAAAGGCAGAAGGAAAAAAATGTTTGAGGGCTAGAGAGATGGCTCAGAGGTTAAGAGCACTGACTGTTCTTCCAGAGGTCCTGAGTTCAGTTCCCAGCAACCACATGGTGGCTCACAACCATCTATAATAAGATCTGGTGCCCTCTTCTGGCACACAGGCATAGTGGAGGCAGAATGTTGTATATATAATAAATAAATCTTTAAAAAAAAGTTTGGAAAAAAAATTTTTTTTAAAAAAAGTTTTCACCTGGTGGTGGCATATGCCTTTAATTCTAGCACTTGGGAGGCAAAAGCAGATGTAGGTGGAACTTTGTGAGTGAGCCCACTCCAGTCTACAGAATGAGTTCCAGAACAGCTAGGGCTACACAGAGAAAACTTGTCTTGAGCGGGGGCCACAAAAAAGAACCTCAAAAAATTCTCCCACATCTCAAGCTGGAGTTACCCTGAACCCTTGCAAAATCTGAATCTGAAGAGAAACTTCATGGCAGAGAATGCTTTAGAAACACACAACTGATTTTATTTATTATTTATTTATTTGCCTTGGTGCTTGCCTGGAACTGGAACTACAGACAGTTGTTAGCTGCCATGTGGGTGCTGGGAATCGAACCCAGGTCCTCTGGAAGAGCAGACAGTGCTCTTAACCGCTGAGCCATCTCTCCAGCCCCATAACTTTATTTATTTATTTATTTATTTGCCTTGGTGTTTGCCTGGAACTGGAACTACAGACAGTTGTTAGCTACCATGTGGGTGCTGGGAATCGAACCTGGGTCCTCTGGAAGAACAGAGGGTGCTCTTAACCGCTGAGCCAAAACTGTGTGAGTCCCTCTGTGTATGCCAAGGCAGGGAGGTCTTCCTCCAGTTGGTTAAACAAGCTCTTCTCCCAATAAAAAAGAATGTAAAAAGCTCACTTTCTGTTGGGCTCTTTTGTGACAAAGCCAAGGCTTCACTCCCCAGCAATAGTCTATACAAAGAAGCTGGGAAGGACAGAGGCCCTCACAGAGCTCACCCAGACCTCTTCAGTTTTGTAGGCCTGCCTTCTATACATCCATGGCTCTAGCTCACAGAGTGCCCTCCCCTTGGTTGTTTCTTGAGCCCCTTCAGGGTATTTCTATGCTTCTGTCACTTGTCATTGGGAACACTTATTTGAAAGCCCAGTTTCCTTGAGGGAAGTCATCTACAAAGTTATAGGTAAACTGCATGTTGTGGAATATTAGTTGAAGATGTGTTACATTTGTTTATGCTGTGGAACATTTGTTTAATGATGCAAAGATATGTTGCATTCTTCTATGTTGCATTTGTTTAACTCTGTAAAGCTGTGTTGCTTTGTCTAAAATATCTGATTGGTCTAATTAAGAGCTGAATGGCCAATAGAAAGGCAGGAGAAAGGATAGGTGGGGCTGGCAGGCAGAGAGAATAAATATGGAGAAAAAATCTGAGAGAAAAGATCAAAGATCAAGACTCAAGAAAAGAAGGGGCTAGCCACCCAGCCAGACATGGAATAAGGAAAGAAAAGAGTTACAGAAATACAGGTAAAAGTCCAGGGGCAAAAGGTAGATGGAATAATTTAAGAAAAGCTGGCTAGAAACAAGCCATGCTAAGGCCAGGCATTCATGAGAAAAAATAAGTCTCTATGTATGCATTTATTCCAGAGCTGAGTGGCAGGCCCCCAAAGAATAGAGCCAAAAGAGTAAAAAACAAAACCCAAAACTACAACTGCATATAATTCTGCAGGCACAGAAGGTTGATGCTAGAAAATAAGAGTTTTGAATTGGTAGATCATTATAAAAGTCTATTTCTGCTTTAAACGTGACTAAGTTTCATTGTCACATCATGTACCTTAACATTACAAATATCCAGAAATAATAATAATAATAAAAAATACTTTTGAGACTAGGTTCTACTATGTAGCCCTGGCTGGAACTTGTTATGTAGACCAATAGGGCTGGGATTAAAAGTGTGTATTGCCGGGGCTGGAGAGATGGCTCAGCGGTTAAGAGCACCGTCTGCTCTTCCAGAGGACCCGGGTTCGATTCCCAGCACCCACATGGCAGCTAACAACTGTCTGTAGTTCCAGTTCCAGGCAAACACCAAGGCAAATAAATAAATAAATAAAGTTTAAAAAAAAAAAAAAAAAAAGTGTGTATTGCCATGCTTGGCCAGAACTTACTTTTGCATGCCACTGTAAGAAATCTTGGTCAGTCTACAAAATGGGATAAATATTGCCACCAGTAAACTTCAAGTGACAATACACCATTGACAATGAGTCAAGATAAAGGGGATTATAGAACCTGGGATCTGAAAGGCAACATGTATATAACTGTTCTCTGGAGACCTTAGGCCTAGCAAGCATGTAGCCGGTCCTCAAGCACAGGCTGACCAGGAAGAGTGTTCATTTATTATGAACAGAGCCATGGGCTTTATCTCCAGCACTGAAAGTAGAACTAACAAATGAGCACAGCCGGGCTGTTCTAGACCATCATGAAACACACAGAGGTCATAATTGCTTCAAAAAGGCCATGGCCAAGTTCCTTAGCCTCTGACATGTATCCACTTGCTTGTCAGTTTTAGTGCTGTGGAGAAGGTACCCACTGAACAGGAGCCTGCAGAAAGCAAGCATCCCCACACTTGTAGCAGCTAGCTCCAAGTATTTACTGAGCACTTAAAATGCCTACAAATCCTGCCACTGGCCCTTACCAGAGCCTGCACAGGTTCACACACTCCTCAGGTTCACAAGCTGCCTGTGGTGGATTTTGACTCTGGAGAGGACCAAAGGGATTAGTATTTAGCATTTACATCAACAAATGGTAAAAAATATCCAGTATATTAATAGTCCAACTATTGTTAGCCTAATGGGAACAAAACGTTAAGGTTTTGAGAGGAAATGGGGAAGCAGACAAAGGAGAAGAGAAAAGAGGGAGTAAGTTTTGATGCAAACAGAGAACTTAGCCCTCTGGAATACAATGGAATGTACTAACAGAATTGACATAGGTTTCGCTTTAGTAAAAAGCTCCTGGTCACAGTACTTAAATACAAGTCACAGAAGTGAGAAAGCATGACTGTACTGGGTGACAGAATAGAGTCATTAATTAAGATTGAGTTTAAAAAAACCTGCTTCCTAAGTACTTCAAAGATGGGTATATGCTCACTATATACTTCAGTCTGGGCAGTCCTGCTGTATTTGCTGATGCCTGTTACAGTGTCGCAAGGGGTTGCAGAGTATGAAACTGAAACCACCTACCAGGAGGAACGAGGAACCTTTTTAACCAGCAATATGTGATATGGCAGCTGTGCTCTGGAAGGAGAATCTGGCCCAGTTCTGCCATAATGTATGTATAGCCACTCACCTACAATTCTTACGGTTATTCTACAACACCATGTCATCTAGCAATGCCTACCTTGGACAATTCAACTTCTGTGGAATAGTACTGGAGTTAGAAGGAAAGGGAACAAACAGGGGACTTGAGTCATGCAGACCAGAACCCTCCTTTTAGATGAGGGGACCAGCTGTTGGCATCACCAGTACTTCTAGGCTTTGACCCACAGCTTAGAGACTTTTCTATTAAGTCAGTTATTCAATGAGATGTTCTGACACTCTATAGGCTATTTTCAACCTAGCCAAGAGGTGAGTGAGACTCTAATAAACTCCTTAGCAAAATACCCAAGTCACACGGTACATAGCACAGAGTGGTGTGTTGCAGATTAGCACATTACAGCTCCAAAAGGAGTGATGGAGATAAGCAAAAGGAAGTTCTGAACAGAGAGAGACAGTGAAAGGGCAGCCCTTCACATGGACCTTTAGGGAAAAACTAAGCACTGACCCCTCTGTGAGGTGGTCAGGGCAGAGAGCAGGCCATGGAGAGGACAAGTGTAACATGAAAACGTTTGGGAGTCAAGAGCCAATTTCTCATTTATACTCATTATTCAAACTGATTCAGGTTTCAGGCTTTATTTTTTGTCCATAAAGTGAATTATATTACAAATACACATACACATTGCATATGTGAATGTGTATAATATGATGATCACACAGCTATCTATATAGGCTCCTCAGTTAGTGTGAATCTATGTATGTATACATTTTTCAAGACAAGGGTTTCACACTATGTTGCCCATCCTAGCCTTAAATTATAGGACACAAAAGATCCTCTCACCTCAGCCTGAGTAGTGGAGACCGTAGGCACATGGAAAGGAAGCCTCAGCATTGGGGAGTAATACATTAAGCCAAGCACTTTTAAGTATTAGGTTCTTGTCCTATCCCTAACACTGGGGGGAGCGGGAGCCTCGTTCTTCACAGCTCTTACCTGGTTGGAGTTTGCTGAGATGTTGCTGTGTCCCAGCTCCAGGGAGGGGAGGAGGGCTTGTTCCTGCAGGTCTAGCAGCCTGTGCTGGGCTCACACTGGTCAGAGTCCCTGTAGGCAATGGCTGGCCTCTCTTTAACAGTTGCTTCTGTTCTTGCTGGCGAAATCGTGGAGGCACCTCCCGGGGCAGGTAACGGGATGCAGCTGGCTGCTGGCCACAGGCAGATGCACGTTTGCCATTGCTGCTGCTAGAGATAGTGCTGGTGGAAGTACTGGTACTAGTACCAGCAGGTTGGGGCTGGCTTGAGCAGGTCTTAGTAAGTTCTGGCACTGAAAAGATAGAAAGGAAAAAAAAAAATGACCCAAAGTTTTAGTAAACCGTTAAAACTCAAAAACAAACAAACAAACAAAACACAGCTCCCAAGAACACCCTCCTCTTGTTTAGTACATATGTACGTCACCTACCCATGTGACTGTAGGTATGAGTATCCATGTGACTTCTGATGGTAACAATGGAATACTCTGCATCTTGGTCAGCACTATGGGGTCTCAGAGTTGGCACTTATGGAGGCCCTACCTGCAACACCGCTGTGCCTGCTACAGACTTGTTGACAAACATGCAGGTGATCTGCTCTACCAACACTAACAAGCATGTCAATGAGAAATGCAATTTGTGTCAGGTACAAAAGATCTGAGCCTCAATACTCAGACCCACCTTCATCTTGAATGTGAACCATTATCCTGAATACATAAATGGAAAGTTTCCACCTACTTAATTTGTGAATATCTTTCTTTTTATGTCTGGATAAAAGCTTTGCACAAATGAGTTAAGAAACAACTCTAGGTATCTTTTTATTTTACTTTTATATGCTGAAGTGTTCTGTCTCTATGTATAGCATGTTAATGCCTGTGCCCTTGGAGGCCAGAAGGGCCTTTTATCAGCAGCTCCAGTTAGCCTGAGTTCTGGTATAGGAGCATGGACTCTACTGTACACTAGGTAACTAATTACACTGTCAGTACCCTCAGGGTCTTTCCTATCAAGAAAGTCACTGGACTCTCTCTTTATAGTAACTTAGACTAAGTAAGACTTCAGAGTCTTTTGTTTTTTCTGAGACAAGAGTTTCTCTGTGTAGCCCTGGCTGTCTTGGAACTCACTTTGCAGACCAAGTTGGCCTCGATCTCAGAGATCTACCTGCCTCTGCCTCCTGAGAGCTGGGATTAAAGGCTAGTGCCACCATGCTCAGCTTCAGGGTGCCCTTTCTAGAGCAAGTTCCTGCCCCCAGTGCTTCCTGCTAATCCTGTATTCTGTGTCAACAATTCATTCAAAGATCTTTCACTTCCAAGCCTCTAATGGGTTTATCACTCTGCTTTAGCTTCTCATTCCCAGAAGATAAATTTGACTTTAGTTTACAGAAAAACTAGAAGCAATTAGGCAAAAACTTCCACCACAGAAACATGCCCGACACACTGTTCTTTGTGTTACATACCCGCTAACTCTATTAGAAGACTTTAAGATTGTGTCTCTCATTGTGCAACACATTTCTCAAATTCTAACATCACAAAGAGGCACTATTTCTTTGTTGTTTTTGTTTGTTTGCTTTTTTCCTTCTTAGTAACATGTGCAAATATCTGGTGGGTCTCAGGATCAGTGGCTGGAAAAGGAGAAGCAAGATGGATGCCCTGAATTTTCCACCCATGACTCTCCAGAGCAGAAACAAAGACCTAAGATTAGGTTTTGTTGGTTTTGTTTTTTAATTAGCCTTTTTTATTGTTGTTTTTGGTTGTTTTTAATTGAAAGTCCCTTACTGGTCCTGCTTCTATGAGTGGCTAAGAACAAGGGAAAAGGGAGGGCAACCAGATGGCGTGGGGAAGGTCATTTCCACATTTCATTTACACACAGAACTAAACAGATAAGCACAGAGTCACTACTTCGGTTAGAAGTTGGCAGCATGGGGGGGGGGTGAGGAGTAGGAGGTGTTTTTTAAAAAAAGCAGGCTCCCCCCAAATTGAGTGCCTGGGAAGGGACTTGGTCTGCTTCCAAGAGGAATCAGAAGATCAAAAGCAGTTTGGGAAGGCCAGAACCGTCAGGGTGGAGGGAGGAGGACGGTCCAGGGGGTGTGAGGGACATTTGGCAACTGGGGTGAAGGGTTTCCCGTCCCCTTGCTGGGATTCCCCCAGCCCCTCTGGTCTGGCAGGAAAGGGGCAGCCTGCAACACCCATGAGCAGGTCTGGGGCTGTTAGATGCTCCCGACAGGGGGCTAGAGGCAGCTCACAAAGGCTTGCGCTCCAGAGAGATGACAGCGCTGCTGCCTAGTTTTTTTGCCAGGGTGCAGCGGTCCTTGACCCCCTAGCAGCAGTTCGCTTGTAATTCATGCTTGATTCCTGTCAGCTTCTTCTTGATGGCATCCTTGGAGCTGGCATAGATCATTTTACTCTTTAGGGGTATATTCTCAAGGGCCCAGAAGATGAACACCAGGTCCTCCTTGCTCTCATAGGTTGCATCATAGAGAGCATAGCAGCAGTCCTTGTCTGGCAGCATCTTGACAAAAGTGGTGCAGGGTCGTCCACAGTCTGCCCCACATCTCCTACCAGGATCTCCTTGCCCTCCTCCTTGTCCTCACTCAGGCAGAAGCATACTGCCTTCTTGAGATTCTTCACTTCTTCTGGTGTCAAAGACTTGTGCACACTCATGTCATTGAACACTTTGATACCTCCATCAGAGACAGCCACACCAAAGGCCATCTTTCCCGAAGCAAAAGGGAGACAGGAAGAGCTACTGCAGAACTGAGCCGCCACAGCTGCTGCCGGGATCCAACTGAACCTAAAGATTGGGTCTTATATTAACTAACCTGTTTCATAGATGTTAACATCTTTCCTTGCTTTAATACAGCAGATACCATTCTTTCAAAATAATAGAATTTAGCAGTCACTTGCGTTCTCAAGGAGGGTGGAAAAACGCGTACTTCTTCAACAGCCTTTGATAGTCACCCTTCTCCCTGGGCCCCAGTTCTTCTCCCAGCTTCCTTCCAATTTCTCTATGAAGTCAGATGTCTGTGTAAGCTGCCTCTTCCTTTTCCTTATTTCCCATCCCTCTCTGTCCTCCTTTTTGGCTTGTGGTGTTTTTGTTTGTCCACGGAGGCCAAGATGTACAAGGTGGTAATGACTTCCTGGTGCTTAACTCCAACGTCACATTCTGACTCTATGTTCTCACTTCTCGTCTTCAGGACCAGTGGCCACCACTGAGAGTCAGTCCCATCTTTTTAAGATTCTGCCTTCCTACTCCCTGAGCCACAAAGATGATTAAGCCAAAGACAACACAGCACTGAATCAGAACTAGAAGGTATGCCTTCAAGTGCCAGTCCAGGTTGCTTCTAACTATATGGTAAGTAGTTTTTATAAAAGACCAAAGGAGCCAGAAAAATGGCTCATCAGGTAAAGGTCTTGCCATATAGACCTGGTGACATGAATTCATTTCCTGGAGCCCACGTAAAAGGTAGAAGGAGAGAATTAATCCTACAAAATCCTGACCTCCACATGTGACTGTCATGCACAACCACCTATCCTATGCAACATCAACTAATTAAATAAACTAGACCAAAGAAGAAATTCAGGGCTATATTTTGTTATTGATAAATCCTTTACAGGAAAAGATATTCACATTAAGTAAGCAAATGCTGTAAATCAGTCACTTTATTTTTCAGTCTAAGTCACCAAAGTCTAAGACCTATGACTACTGAATATTTAGTTCTATTATGTTGCTTCTCTGGCATATTAAATATATCTGTGAAGCCTTCCCTTCTCCCTGGTAACTGTGACCAGGGAGGACAGAGATGGGCAGAAATTCACAGTTTGGAAGAAGAATGAGAGGAAGAAGCTAAAGAATGCATAGTCATGGTCTCCTAACTCTCAAACAATTACCATCCAGCCCTTTACAAGACAAGTTTGCTGTCTACTGATACAGGAACAGAAACTATTTGTTCTATTAGACTATTGGACACATAAGTCCTCAAGGAAAAGACTGCAGACACGCATTCCAGGTCTCTCCCACATTACCTCAAAGTATATGATTATAAATAAATATGAACACACACACATATCCTTTACTGGGAAGAGTTCACATCATCACAGAAGAAAATGGGAGAGGACACGTTTAATGGAGAAAGGCACGGGAAATACCATGTTCCAAAGGCATCAGCTCCTTCTCTCCATCCCAGCAGTGAGCTCCAGGCATAAGAGAGCCACACTCATCAGGCTGGTCAGGAGGGACTGCCTATCTCTTACCACTCCTTGGGTCCTTCATATCAACAGACTTCAAATTTCTGTTCTTAATCTTATCCTGGGCTACCCAATAATGAGCACCCATACACAAACAGCCTCCTCTTTGAAATCCAAATACAACCCCAATGCCACTCCAGCCCCAAGTCCTGGCTTTATCCTTAGCTGTCAGCTAAACAGGGCCACTTGGAAGTCATTTACTTCCCTTCCAATGAAAATATCCAAGAGAACAGCACCAAGTCCCTGGGGAGGAGCCAAGTGTCCCTCTTTCTATGGAGAGCACTGAAGCACAGCCCATGGTCTCTTACTCAGATGAACCAACAACTGGAGAAGTAAAAACTATAACCACATGTGACTACTGAATGCTACATGTACTGAGATGTGCTGTGCATATGAGACAGACACTATCCTCAAAACCAGGTGTGGTGGCATGGGCTATAATCTCAGCACCTGGGAAGGAAAGGCAGAAGGACCAGGAGTTCAAAGTTGTAAGGCTAGCCTGAACTACATGAGACCATGTCTTAAAACAAAAAAGAAGAAGCCCAGACTGGCCTCATGCTCCCAGACACAAGTGCTTTGGCCACCTGTATAGCTATAGGTATGTGACATCATGGTGAGCGACAGGGAAAGCCTTCTCTCTGCTCTTGTTCTCTCCTTCCTGAGGATCAAACTCGGGGCCGCACACATACTAAACACTATATCACTGAGGTATATTCTCAGCCTTTGCATCATGTTTCTGTTAAGACAATACTGATTCAAAAACTGGCAATGTGCTCCCTAAAAAGTTTGAGCAGGTTTCTCAAGAATGTATTACACTTAACGATTTGTTGATTTGTTTTCTTAAAGGACAAAACAGGAACAGAGAAAGAGAACCTAGCAGCTGTGAGAAGTCCCAGGCTGTTTCAGGTGACAAGTGTCACTTACAGCTCTGTTCTGCACACTGAGGTACTAGCATATTGTCTCACAAATGGAGAAAAGTCACTTAGTATATGTTACACTAGCAAAAATGCTGAGGGTCCTGGAGAGCAATGTGAACATGCTGAGTTATGTGCTCTATGTATTAATTTTCATAGAATGTTTGTGGCTGCCTGAAGAGCTAACACCTTGGGCTGGTAATCTGGGACCCAAAGAAGAGATGACTCCATGAGCAAAGCAATTCTCAGCAGGGTGAGCTGCCCTGCTGGGCCTCTCTATGTGATGTGCTGATGAAGTTTCTCTGGTTTAAGCCAGTATTTTTTTTAGCTCTCTGAAAGTACTAGTCACATATAGCTACATGCCTATTTCAGATCTAAATTTCTGATTCAATTCCTGCCCCAAGACCATCTTGCCATTCTCTTCTTCAGATAAGTGAATCCAGGACCACATTACAAAAGAACAGTTATAAAAACAAAAAAAAAAACCCAAACAAACCTTTCAGCAAGCTAGAATTTTTTATTTTATTTTTTTATTATTATGAATAAAGTCATATATTTAGCCATGTATTCCCTTGTTCAAATTCCCTTCCTCCTCCTGCCCCTCCCAGTCACTCTCTCTTCTCCCCATCACTTTATCTCCTCCCCAGCAAGGGCAGGAGGTCCCAAGGTCCCAATGTGGCTTAGTTCAGCATCCACTCCCGGCTAGAATTTTTAGTTCCTTTGTGTAATAAGCAGTTCACGTTTCTTAAGTGAGGGCGACACCTGCTGGCAAAAATCTCTGCAAACAACTTTCTAAGAAGGAATTTTCAGTTACGGAGTTCAGCAGCAGTCACAACTGGCCAAGCAGCTCCTGAATCCCAGCATCAAATCCTCTGTAGACCAGGTGGAATCTTTTCCAAACTGTCAGCAGTCTCAGCACCTCTAAAAGCCCAAGGGACACAAGCGGTACCTTAGTCCTGGGACATTTAACTTTGTTCTAACCAGGCTGAGCAAAGCCTCTTCCAGCCACCGTCACAACCCATGCTCATGATCTTTGGCCTTCATGTGGTCTCTGTTTTCCCTCTGCTCTGCTGCTGTATTTCTGTGTTTTGAGTCTGATCTTCAGTATGTCTTCCAGGTACTGCTGTGGCCTCAAGACACAATGGCATCTGCTGCCTATTCATTCCTTCCTAAGCGCCATGGCTAATAGAGAATTCAATGTAGTGTGCACAGTCGAACTACTGTCACTGTTTAAACCACAAATCCTAATGACTCCTATCTTCTTTGCCCAGTGGTCTTCTGAGGAAGAAGGTGCCCATTCATGCAACAGAAATATGAGTTTATCCAGTTTTGGGCCTGGCTATAGGAAGTATGGCAGCTGGGGACTATGTGTGTATGATGCAATGAACATGAGAAACAATGTTTGGGGGTTAGGTTCTGTCCCAATACCCTGAAATTAAATTAAGTGCTATTCTCAATACAGTGTATTAGATAACATTAATTCAAAAAGTAAAGCTATTTTAATAGTGGTTACTAACAATAAGAATAACTTCATTCTAAAGAAGGTAAGGTTGGAAACCGTAGTGTTAGAGCTGAGTAAACAATACAGCACACTGGGCAGACAACCATGGGGTCAGAGGCTGGAGCCTTCCGTGCTTTTACTTTCCCTTGACATCATCCTCAAGTAAGTGAGCTCTGGGACAAAAGGCTTCCTCCACCTCACAAAGACGCTGGCAAAATTTGGTCTTAGGTGTTCTTCTAGAACACAAATATATTGAATACACCATCTGTAGGGCTGTGTGCATCATTTTTAATAAACTGGTGAATTGTGAAAAGGCTAAAACCTGGAGTATTTCCCAGAAAATGTAAAACTGTGTGGTCTGCCAGAAGAGGGAGCACGTGTCAAATCACTGAAACCCAGTCAGAGAAGCTGGTGAGGGAGAAGGCAAGGCTTTGAAAAGTTCATGCTCTTAAGGCCAGCCCTACTGTAGTTACACCGAGTTTCTGTTTAGTCCTGGAAAATGTCCTACCATTAGACTTAAGCAAGTTTGTTTTCTAGGTGTACCCCCATCTCTCCTCTCATCCAGGCTCATCAAATCCTGGTCACCCTTTAGATCTCAGCTCAGCACTACTCAGATCCCTTCCAGAACTCCACCTACTTCAGCACTCCCTGCCCTCAGTTCTCACCCCTTCATGTCACTGTTTTGCCCAGCAGCCAATGCAGTTTGCAGATATATGGAGTAGGTGGTTGCGATCTATGCTCACCCTCCATAGACACTTGGGCCCACAAGGAGAGCATTCTTTCTGTCTGCTAGGTTTTGGTTTTTGTTTTTCCTCCTCTCTGAACCTTGGCTATCCTAAAATTGTTATGTGGACCAGGCTAGCCTTGTACTCCACAGATCTGACTAGTCTCTGGCTCCCAAACTGGGATTAAATGTGTAAATTACCACACCTCATTCACTTTTATTTCTAAAAGCAGATAATCTTCCAGTCTTTAAAGAGACAGAAGTACTTAATGAAAAGATGGTTAACTGTAAATCTTCTCAGTTATAAAGTGTGACATCAATAAATCACAGTATCCAGAAATTTTATTTCATTCCCTAGCTTATGTGTCCATCTCTCTACTAAAATATTTATGAGAACCAGAAACTTACTAGAACATCCAACAGACCCGTACTGTTAGTTAGCTAATGAGCTAATTAGTAGTTCCAGTAGCAGAATATGATAATGAAAGCTTGCACTGTGCAAGAATATTATCATCACCTTTCAAAGTTATCAAGTCACTGCATGACCAGAAAGAGGACAATGACAGGAACATAAGGCAAACAGGACATAGTGCTAAGCCTAAACTCAAGAGTCAGCTGAGAATCACAAGTAATATAAAGGCAGGCAGGCAGCTAATGAGAAGGAACACTCCTCAAAGAAGATACACAGATGGCAAATAAGGATATGAAAATAATGTTCAACATTGTGCTGGACAGTTTTACATCAACTTGACACAAGCTAAAGTCATCTGAGAAAAAGGAGCCTAATTTTAAAAAATGTCTGTTAGGATTCCTAGCACACCACATGGTGAACCCAACATAGGGCTGGGTGAAATAAGAATTCCTGGCATGTAGCAGCCACGTGGTGAAGCCAACTTGGCACCAGCAGAGCACAGGAGTATGGAGGGCAATTCCTAGATGTGGCTAAGTAAATTCGTGCCTACCCTTTCTCTTAAAAGGAAGCACAACTCTTAAAAGGAAGCACAATTTTGTCTTTTAGTCTGTCTCTTCTCTCACTGCTTCTCTGCTCTTGTCTCACCTGGCAACTCTCCTGAATAAACTCTCATGTGGCCCTGGTATGTGTGTGCCTCTTCTCACACGGGGAGGAAAGAAAAAACAAAACAAAACAACATTCATGCCGTGACTCGAATAGGCTCTCTTCTGAGTTTAGGTGCACATAAACTAGGAGAACCTGATCTGGGGCTCACTGCAAGGCCACTTTCCATCTGTCCTGCGGCCACTGCAGCATTTTCGAACACCACAAGCTTTGATTGGTATCGTCTCCAGCTTTCCAGTAGGACTCTATAGCTTTGTGGAGGACTAGCCACAATCTTCACTGGACATGCTGTCCCTTCTCGCCTGACACTCATTCCTGGCCTTCCCTGATGCCGGACAGGTGTCTAAGGATAGTTGGCGTAGTTTTGGACATTGTCTCAAAGGCCTATTCTGAGAGCTGACAAGCTGCTTAGCTGTAGTTGCCCGAGGACCACTTGGCTGGGGGGCGAAGCAGATTTGGCATGTTCCCTCCCACTCTGGGACTCAATAATGGAGAATGAGTCAGCGGAAAGTATCTCTCCATAAGATCAGGCCTGGACAAGACTGTAGGAAGTGTTCTAGTGTCCGATGGAAGGACCCAGCCCATTGTGGGTAGTACCATCACTGGACTGGTGGTCCTAGGTTCTATAAGAAAGTAGGTTAAGGAGGCCATGGGGAGCAAGCCAGTAAACAGCACCCCTTCAAAGCCTCTGTACCAGCTCCTGCCTCCAGGTTCCTGTCCTGACTTCTTGCGGTAAAGAATAGCAATGTGAAAGTATAAGCCAAAGAAATCCTTTTCTCCCTAACTTGTTTTTTGGTCATGGTGTTTGATCACAGCAATAGAAACCTTAACTAAGATAAATACCACTAGTTATTAGGAATCACGACAAAGTCCAAATCACATTCTGGTAGAATATGGAACTGTGAAACTACAGTTGGTAGTTTCCTGAAGAAAAGTAATATAACTATTCTTGTCCATGTATTTATTCAAGAAAATCCAACTATATACTGTTTAAAGACCTGGACATAAATGCTCATAAAAGCTGAATAACAGAGAAACTTAAATGCCCAGGAACAGGTGAATGAGTATGCAAACTGTCGTGTACTTGCCCAACACTAACCATCAAGAAAAAAAGAATGAACGAGTGACACACACATGAATGAATCCACAAGAATTCTGCTGACCAAGAATACAATAGCATATAATTTCATTTATTATATACTATGCAAAAAGTTAATCCTATGGCAGAAGCAGGCTAGTGTTTGCTCAGGAACAGAGGACCAAGGAAGAGACAGGAAAAATGGAGGTGGAAGAAACGGAGATACTCTTAGGAATTGTTTGGCATCATTTTGATGGTAGTGACAGTTTCACAGAGGCATACATTCCAGCACGCAGTAAGCTATTCTCCTTAAATCTCTGTGGTAATATATTTTATATTTAATAAAATCAGCCTGGAATATTAGAGGACAGAATCACCCACAGTCAGCACTGAGGGTCAGAAATTGGTTAACTCTTGCCTTTAATCCCATAACTCAGGAGACAAAGGGCTTTCTGTGTTTCTATGAATTTAAGGCCTAAGACCAAACAGTAGTAGCTCACATCTTTAATCTTAACTCTAGGATTATGAAGCAGAGTTGAACCTGGAAGTGAAACAACTGGGCAGAGAAGATATTTAAAGTAGGCATAGGCAGATACTGTGGTATTCTGATGAAGCAATGAGTCAAGCTGAGGACTCTTAATGATACCTTTTACCCTGAGAAGTTGGCTGGGTGAGAAATGACTGTGGTCCGTCACTGATTTTCCCCTATATCTGGCTCTGAGTTTTCATTAAATACCAACTAAAATTAGTGTTTCATTTAGCACCCAACATGGGGCCTGAACCCATGACCCTGAGATTAAGAGTCTACCCACTGAGCCAGGCAGAGATGGTTCATGCCATTAGTCCCAGCACTTGAGAGGCAGAGGCAGGAGAATCTCTGTGAGTTCAAGGCCAGCCTGGTCTACAAAGTAAGTTACAGGACAACTGGACTGTTACACAGAAAACCCTCTCAAAAACAAACAAAAACAAAAAGGCTGAAGAGATGGCTCTGTCCTCTGATATCACAGGATGATTTTATTAAATCTAAAATATATCACCACCAATATCTGCAATTTACTGCATTCCAATTATAACTCAATAAAACTACTAATACACACACACACACACACACACACACGGGGGGGGGGGAGGCCAAACAGAGCTATCATATATTCTCAAATTCTTTCTCAGAAAGCAGACTTCAAGATCTCTTTTAGAATTAAGAACTATAATTTTTAATCTCTGAAACTTCCTTTACTGTTGAAGTCTCAACAGTCAGTGAGACCAATGGAGAGGTGATCTACCTTCAGGCTCACAGAATCTGAGCAGACACAATGTAGGGACTTGAACTAAGTGTTACTTGGCTGAATCTGTGGCCAAGGGGCTTTGCTGACTTTCTTTAAAATTTAGATTAAGAATTTATATGCCCATGTACCTGCCCAGAATTTGGGTTTTAGCAGTATGTTTTTATCTTTTAAAACAGTCCACATATAAAACACCGTAAGTCTTAACACACTCTTCTTTGTTCCTATAGGAAAAATTAATACATTTATTATCTCTCCTGCCTCAGGTTGAAGAGCAGAATTTTTAAAATTCCCTTAAACATAGAACAACAGAGCCAAAGAAAGACAAATCTAAAAACTGTTCCCTAAAGATTCTTTGCATAATAAATCTTAGTAATTTCTTTCACTCTTGATGAAATTAGGAAAACTATACAGTTCATCCTAATAGCAAGCAGTTACACAGCTAACAGACACACAGGCTGTATTTCCAGTCTTGTGGTAGCAGAAACAACATACAAGTGACAACCAGAAACCAAGGTTCTAATTCTGCCACTAACAAGCTGTCATAAACCATTTAACTTCTTGGATGGCGTTTCCTTACTCAGTACTATGGGAGCTGGAAAATGCTGAAAGTGCCTTTAAATCCAAGATTTTAGTAATTTCACAAACAGGCAAATAAAGTGTCACACACAATGTAAAATGCACAGTGCTGGAGACACTGAACAGACTTTTAGCTTCTACCTTTAGGAAACATATCCTCAAAACAACATCTGGCTTAGGAGGAAATGAGAGTAAGCCTGAGATTTTGGCCATTTTATTTTACTGTGTAATGTAGGAAAAACACAGATGTGATGTTTCATAAAAACTAGTTGCTGATTATTGCATTCAGAGGACTGGACAGACAGCCCTGGCTACCTCGGTCACACAAAAGTGCCACCTGCTCAGTGATTTTGAAATGAAGTTCTCCTTTCTTTTCATCTCTATACCATAGTTAGGGTGACATGCAGGTTCTTAGAACCCTTCATGTTGATAAAATGCTTGGGTGTTTCAGGTGAGCTACAGTTAACTTGTGACTCTGAAACCTAACCCCATACATGGCTACTGAAAGAATATGGTTTCAGATGGTCACACTGACATAAAACACAGAAAAGATTCTCTGAGAACTAGCAATCACAAAGTGAATACATGTCAGCTCCACACTCAGCACCGCTAACATCTTAACTAAATGATCTTGTCATCATAACCAAACAGTAAGGCACTTGCTCTTTCATATATGATGTGACTTTCAACTTTTTAAAGAACTTATTTATTTCATGAACATAAAAAAATAAGCTAAAATCAATCATTCATTAGTACCTTTATTAGTAAGTTAGTACATTAGTATTATTAATTTGTTACTGTGGTTAATTCTGTTCTCTACCTCCTAAATCAATGAAAAAGCCCCAGAAAACAACAAGTTCATAAAATTCACCTATTAAGCTATTATTATCTACACCTAAATTAAGGTAGGACCCCAAGTAAAGAGAATGCTGCGAGGTTTCCTTCCTTCCCTTCGTCCCTCCTTTCCTCTCTTTTCAAGACAGGGTTTTTCTGTGTTAACTGCTTGGAATATCCTGGAACTAGCTCTGTAGACCAGGTTGGCCTCAAACTCACAGAGATTCACCTGCCTGGGCCTACAGAGTACTGGGATTAAAGATGTGTGCTACCACAGTTGAGCTGGCAGGAAGGTTTTAAAATGGCTTAGTGTTTGGGTATAAGAGGAGTATAAGCTGTGGAAAGCACTAGATTCTGTGTATTTACATGAATATACACTAAGATGTAAAGGACGGCTAATAGGCATTAACTGGGAAATAGTCCAGGATAGAGAAGTTTCTCTTAAGAGTTTTTGTTTGTTCAGAGTGAGTGTGTACATATGCATACTTATGTGTGCATGTGACATCAGGTGTCTTCTATCATTCTTTACCTATTTTTTGAGACAGGGTCTCTCAATGAACTTGGAACTCACTGACTGGTAAAAGTAGGCCAGAGTCCCAGGAATCTTCCTGTCTTCAACTCCCCAGAAATGGAATTACAGGTATATGCCACCTTACTCAGTTTTTTAAATGGTGCTGGCATCTGAACTTAAAGCCCTTCTTTATGCTTGTTTAACAAGCACTTGACCAACTGAGCTCTGGTGATCTTCCATTCTGTAGCCAAAGCTAACCTTGAACTCGTGACCATTCAGTTTTTGTCTCCCAAATTTTTCCAATAAAAACAAAGTTTTCTGTAAGAGGAAGAGATGTAGAGATGACTTGAGTACAGAGGTCAAGCAGGCCCAAAGGAAGAGGAGTAATGGGAGAAGACCAGAGTGGACCCACCATTTGCAAGCAGGACTCCAGAGAGGAGCAGCAGTGTCTCCTGTCTACGGAGAAAACAGGGTTCGTTCCTCTTGGTATGACCTAAGGGCAGGATGCCAGAGAAAGAATGTTCCGCAACTCATCTACTTGGGCTTGATCTTTAAAACAAGAATGAGATCCCTACAAAGAAATCACAGGTCAGGACTTGAAAAAATAGCCAGGTGCTGGAGAGATGGCTTGGTGGTTAAAGAGGACCAGGGTTTGATTCTGGTCACCCACTCAGTGGCTCACAACTGCCTCTAAGTCTTGTTCCAAAGAACTGAACATTCTCTTTTCCAGTCTCTGCAGACATACATACATACAGGCACAATGCCCAGACGCATAAAATAAAAATAAAAATAAATCTTAAAAGAAAAAAAAAAAGAGCCAAAGACAATTTCTATTTTAGCTAAGACTTTGCAAAGTAGACTTTACAGAAACCCCACTTTCAAGTTTATAAGGCAGAAAGACGTGTGTTCTACATTGGCCTGGCAAACAGGGAAGACTCTGAAGGCCTGCCCCACCTCCAGGTCTGCCCTCTTTCTCTGACCACCTTCCCATCACAATGAATCCTACTGGGTCCTATAATAAAAACCTAGAGCCATATACTAGGGGGAAACTAAAAGATCAGAGAGACCGAGGAACAGGCCACAGCCACTTCTCACCTAGACACTCCTCAGGAATCCCCAGAATGATGCCTCTGAGTCCTCAGCCAAAATGGAAGGGAGACAACTCCTGTCTTCTCCCACCTTCTCTTTCTTTCTCCATCCAGCTATCTTACTTACTGGTTCAACTTTCCTAGAGCTGGGATTAAAGGTGTGTACCACCACCATCTGGCTATATTTGGTCACAGAGATCCAGATGGATTTAAAGGCATGGGACACTACTCCTTGACCTTTATGGCTAAATCTGTGGCTTGTCTCTGTCCTCTGATTTTCAGGCAAACTTTATTAAATATACAATATATCACCACACCTTCCTGACCTGGGCTGCTCTGAAGCCCACTGGCTGCAGAGACAGGAGAAGGTCGTTAAGGGTCCATTATGCTATGCTCCATGGACTCTCCTTGCTTTGTAATGAACTCTGTAGCTTTAGATTACTACTAGCCCTGTTAACAACAGTAGCAACAAGGAAAATCATTAATGCCAGGGCCTAGAACTGGCCTAGCAAAAGGCAGTAGCTGAGTGAGAGTTCTGAGAAGAAAAGAGGGGGCATGCAGATGTAGCCTCTGCACTATGCCAGGCCATGACAGGGGAAACAAACAGAACACTGGTAGGTTATAAAAGCAAACCTGTGTGATGGTGGAGTCAATAAAAACAGCCTGAAATATCAGAGGACAGAGCCAAGCCACTGAAGGTCAGGAAGTGGTGACTTAGAAGGCAGAGATGCTAGATCTCTGTAAGTTCAAGGCCAAACAGAGCCAGGATAAGGCTCTAGGAAAGTTGAACCAGGAATAAAATAGATGGGCAGAGAAAGAAATGTAAAACAGAAGAAGGCAGAAGTCTTTTTTTTTTGGCCAGCTCACCCAGTCAGTCTGAGGACTCATGGAGATAGGACCTAGCCTGTTCAACCTGAGGAGTTGGCTGGGTGAGAACTGGCTGTGGTTGTTCCTTGTCTCTCTGAAATTTCATCTTTTTCCCAATAACTGGCTCTGGGTTTTATTATAATACTAAATAGAGTTCGTGCAGTAAACGTGTCTTATGTGTGAGCACAAATGTTGCCATGGCCTGTCTAACACCAGTGCCTGGGCAAAAGTGTCACCTCTAGCATTTAATTCTGATAGGAATGAGTAATGATGGAATCTGAGAAAAATGCAATAAGAAAACAATCTAGGCTGGAGGGAGATGACTGGGTTAGTTCCCAGCATCCACATGGCAGCTCAAACTACTCTCCAATTCCAAGGGATCCAGCACCTTCTGGTTTCCATGAGTACCAGGCATACATGTAATACATATACAAACATACAGGCAATATACTCATATATAAAATAGAAATAATTAATTAAAAACTTATGAGAAATACTTTAGATTGTTCAACTCTTTTTAGGACAAACTCAACGGGCAGTTAGTCATGTCAAACAAACTGTTCCTACAGACCCAGACACTCAGAAGAGATTATAGAGCCCAGCAGTCAGTCACTCATCAGCACAGTAACACAAAGCAGGAATCCCCCACAAGGGGTGGGGCAGTTAGTTCAGGCAATGTGCAGTGGTGGGTAGTCACTGTGGAAGAAAACAATAAATGACAATGGAAACAGAGATTGTGATTGTGAATTTAAAGGGCGGCTGCAGGGGGTGGGGGTGGGGAGCAATGAATGATGTAGAAAGAGTTCTGTTTTTGTTTTTGATAGCAAGAACCATTGTTTTATTTGAAATCAACTCAAATACAGTTACAGCCAGTCCTTTTGAACCCTTTTGAAAATATTCTAAAAGAGTAGAGATGTCCTTGTACCACACTGCTCTAATATTCACATAATGGTGAACTCATCTGGACGGGACTCTAGTAACAAGGTGCACAAGGTCAAAGCCTAGCTCCACTAGTTATGCCTTTACTCTAATAAAACCAGAACTTTACTCAAATCCTGTTCAATTATAAAGTTCAAGCGAGATCATACATCAATTTTAACTTTGAAAACTACAATATGACAACTCGAAGTGAGATATTAGTATAGACTGCAGCTGAGAGAACTCTTGTAAAAGCTCTTACAATGCAAGTGTACATGTGAACCTTGTCCAAGACAAGACAAAAAGATTTAAATTAACAGTGAACTACAGAAACTCTATTGAACATTAGTTACACTTTAGGTGGGCCCTTTCCTGTGTGAGCTCATTTGTCTTTACAACAGCTTTATGAGGCAAGAACAATCTATCACTTTTCTCAAAGATGCAAGACCTGAAGCTTAAAGAAGTACATTGTTATGGATGGAACAGAGCAGGTCTGTGACCCACAGTGTCCCCAACACGTCAGTTAAGGTAGGAGGTGGAGAGCCTGGGGTACAGCCTCGCTGGCTCGCTCTGAGCCTCCAGCACACCTAGCATTCTCAGCCACAATGTATCAAGGTTGTTAAGACAAATAGGCAGGCAAGCTCTGGAAAGAAGCCTCTTACACATCAGTAAGAAAAAAACAAGACCATGACTGCAAGGGAACAGTTGGCAATAAGGAACTTCAAGCTTAAAAAATTTATCCTTTTCTAGGTAGGTCTTATTCCAAATGAATCACCTTCCTGAATTCAAGCCTTATTTGTCGGAAATTAAACCAAAAGAAAATTCAAAAGTGTTGTTTAAAACACAGATAATATTTTCTAGGTAGTTTTGTATTAATCTCAGATTAATATATATCCTTCACAATGTATAATAAATGTAGAGTCAACAACAAACTTACATCCTTTGTTTTAAAGTTACCTTCTAGGGCTTAGGGCTTGACAGCACTAACTCTTTCAGAGGGCCTAGGTGCAATTCCCAACACCCACATGGTGGCTCAAAATCATCTTAATTCCAGTTTTAGAAAATCCAAGACCCTCTTCTGGGCTCTGTGGGCACCACACAAACTTGGTGCACAGACACACACACAGGCAAAATATCCATAAACATAAAACAAATTTTACAAAAGTCACCTCACTGCTAAGTTTGGCACTGCTATAAAAAGTATGTTCTTCCCAAAATATATACTAAAAACAAACAAAAAACTTACCTTTGGTTTTTTGATCAGCAGCCTGAAAAAAAAAATCAAAAATGTTTTAGAAACAATTATGTGGAATGTACACATTGATGAATGTTTACAAGCAGACTTTTAATTGAGTTTCCTTGGGACATGGAGCCTTGACTGTCCTGGAACTCACTGTGTTGACCAGAATGGCTCAAGTTCATAGAGATCTGCCTGCCTCTGCCTCCTGACTGTTCCAACTAAGACTTTTAATTCTTCACATTTTAAAAGCACACCCTTTATTCAGCTAATTTGCTGAGAAAAAAATCAGTATTTGTCTACATGCTGTGATTACACAATAGTGTTAAGTTACAGGTAAAAAAGTTTTTATGGAAGCCACCTGAGCTCCCTATCTGCCACAGTCTAGAAGGGATTCTTCAAACCACACCTTTAAATTTACTTAGGTGAAAGCAAAGTGGGTGGTATAATTTGGTTTACATGCAATGAAATGGAAACATGACTATAAGGTTTAAGGAACTCTAAAAAAACAGATTTTAATATATATTTATGGTTGTGAGCCTAGCCTTTAATGGCTGAGCCATCTCTCCAGCCCAGATTTTAATATATATATATTTATGTGACCTTGCAAGGGAATGCAGATACCCCAAGGTCCAGAAAAGATCATTAAATCTCCCAGAGCTACAGTTACAGGTGGCTGGGAACTTCCCAATGTGGGTGCTAAGACTGAACTTGGGTCCTCTGAAAAAAACAGTTAGTGTTCTTAACTACTAGGTCATCCCTCTAGACTGGTTTATAGAACTTCTTATTTTAACATTTCTAAATAGGATTTATAAAAAGTATTTACCAAAATTGCAAAAATTATTTCTAGCTTTTGTTTTATGGAAACAAGACTTTGGTTGATCTGGTTCTTTAGAAAAGCTATTTTGCAGCTGGCACCCTAAACTCACTTCACCAGCCAAGTATCTATTATTTACTAATTATAGATTTAGTATATTGATTTAAAATAGTTATAGAATGAAGTGTGGCCAGGAGACAGCTATGTTAATGCAGATGTGACATGCATGACTACACGGACATGAGGGAAGAAATTTTAGCAAACCTTTTTCTGAGCACCTTCCTTCTTTTTCTTGTCTTCCTGCTTTTTCTTTTTCTTTTCTTCCATCAAACGTTCCTCTTCTTGTGTTTCCTGTTCTTTTACCCTATTAAATATTTAAAAAGTGGTATTAGTATGATGATTGATTTAAAGTCCATTAAAAAAAGCAACTGGACTAGCAGCATAGGGCTATAATCCTAGCTATTTGGAAAGTTGAGGCAGGAGAATCATGACTGACCCACAAGGTGTTCAAGGCCAATCTGTGTGTGGGAGAGAGCTGAATGTACAAGAATGTAGTGAGAGGCCCTGGGGCCTGACACTCAACAGTGGGTAGAGGAGAGGGACAGTCCTAGTCAACAAAGACGTCAGTTAGATAGCTCATATATAGGAGGATGTCAGGAATGGAGGTTCACTTAGTACTAGAGCAACTGCCCTGTCCAATGTTTTTTTTAAAGTGTCTTAGCTGGCTATTTGTTTGACCCACATTTGTGGAGAACCAGACTAACATAGGGCATTGTATGAGGGATATGGAGTAGGGTACAGCCCATCAGACTAGTGCTTTTTAAAGTGTTGAATCAAGAGACAGCCATTACCAGGTGTTACCTATTAAAAATGTCCATTTGTGGTTTCTACTCAGCACTACAAATCAGAATCTTTGAAGGTGATTCCCATGAATGCTCTATTTCCATGTTTGTCTGACAAAAGGATTACCTTTTTATAGAGACCTGTTCAGCTGGAGAGCTATTACGAATATATAGCTTGGAGGAACTCTGTTTTTAACGTTCACAGCAGCTGGATTGTAGAGCTGAAAGGAGTCTAGCTAGCCCAAGTGGTATGCCAATGATCACTAACTTTTGCCTGACAGCTCCATGCTCTCCCAACAACAGAAGCTCTGGCCCTTCTTCATTCAGTAAGCAACACGGGGAGCTTCCTCATTAGAAGGTACTACAGGACCAAGGGCTCTCCTGATATCTGATGCCTTGGCACTGTGGGGTCAGCATGTGGGTATGAGGTCCCTGATGATAGCTACAGACAAAGGTATAGCATAGGCAACTTTGCAGCTGTCTGACTAGCATTCCATCCAATGGCACTCTCAACACTGATCTTATTCTAGGTCTCCTGCTACTAGCCACCTAGCCATTTGTCTCCTAACAAAGTGGCTCTCTTAACAGAAATAGTGGGCTCCAGGCTTACTGCACTGATACTCAATTCGTACATCTAGTTATCAACATGTCCAGGGCTCCTTTCCAATGGATGCATAAGCGACTGGCTGAGGGCTGCTGGCAGTGACTGGTTTGGGTCTTGCATGTGCTTCAGTTGAAATACAGGGAGCCTGGAAGTGCTTCCTGCTTCTCAGCTCAACTAATCTGTCAACTGCTCAGTGCATGTACCAGCACATGGGGGACTCTTTCTAAACTACATCTTCTGTGGGTACTCTATCAGCTTAGGGACCACCTCACTTTCTACGGTTAATGCTTTGTTGTTGTTTGTAAAGGAGTCTCTGACTATGTGGCTCTGACTGGCCTGGAGTTCCATTATACAGACCAGGCTGGCCTCAAACTCTTGCCTCTGCCCCGACGGCTGGGATTAAAGGAATGTGTCACCATAGCCAGTCTACAGCTAATACTTTTATTATGAAACACACCCATTTATACCATTGTAAGGTTTTTATATCCCTACTGGACTGACACAGGCAGGCAGGCATATTTAACAGATAAATAGGAGGAATAATATGCCCCAAAGCTTCAGCCAAGTATCATTTACCCATACACAGATGTTGCTTTTTACTTAATAATTTTGCATTTTTAAATTTATCAATGTATTTTATACACAACTACATATAAAAAGAATTTCAATCCAGAGGCAGATTGATCATGACAAAATACTATCATAATAAAACCAATTTAAATTGATAATGGTGGGAATATTGGTGAATATTCTTTCTTCAAAACAGTGATTCTTCAGTCCTTGGCTTCAAATCAGAATTGGGAAGCTTAAAAACATCCAAAAAAGGTTGCTGCAACTCATTTGGATGAAATCTTTGTGAACAGGTCTCTGACATAAGCGTATTTAAAGCTTCCATATGACTCCAGAAACTGTGCACATCATAAACTTTGAAAAATGACTACTCATGATCTTAGAGATACTCTCCAGGAATGTTTTCATTGTAAAAGGTATGTACACACTAAGCCATTTGTATGCACAGCATTCTAGGTATGGGTAGTGCAAGTGTGACCAGGTATGCTCCAACCATGCAGCTCCAGCCACACATCTAGGAAGACAATAAAAACCATGTCAACAGTGGTAGCCTGCTGTTAGAGTCAGGTTTTGTTAATCTACAGTATACTGAGACCCTTAAATTATCTTCAGAGAGGAAATATAATAAAGGGTAGGTAGGGCTCTGTGTTATAGAGGCATTCAACAGGAGGAGCAATAAAATGACTTCTGTCTAATTCCATTCATCTGTAAATTAAAGTAATTAAGGCCAGCTATTCTTCAGCCCAGATAAGTGCAGCCCTGTTTTTGATTGCTCCTGTTTCCGTAACAAAGCACCCCAGCACCAAACACTTCTACCTCTAACTCTTACTGTACAATTGCTGTTTTTTTCATTAATTTTAAAAATCAACATCTAATTACACTTTTATTTTGTGATGTGATACATGCTCACGGGAAAATACTCATCATACAAGATGAAAGAAAAGACTCCTTTTCTTGTGTCAACAGGTGTCATCTTAGAAGCAATGTATGCTCAAAGTTTCTTGAGTAGCCTTAAGAATGCTCTTTATGGAACAGGGGCATATAGCTCAATGGCGGAGCACTTGCCTTGCACATAAATGGCCCTAAGTCACTACCCTTCATAAAGGTGAAGCAGCTGCTGCTCTAGCTAGTGAGATGATGATGTACACCTACAATTCCAGGATGCAGGAGTTGAGGCCAGTCTCAAAAAATGAAACAACCACAACAAAACCCTGAACCAAACCAAAAAAATCTTCTTATGCTTCTTTTTCTTTTTGGTTATGAGCCCAGCCTTTAGTGGCTGAGCCATCTTTCCAGTTCATACACTTCTTTTTAAAAGTAATAAATGAGATCTAATTACTATTTCCTTTTTTCTTTGTTACTTAATGATCCATCCCAGTGAATGTGAGGCTTTGTTTTTTTCTTGTAGTTTTGGTAATGGTGGGTGGGGCCTGTGTAAGTGTTACAGCTCTGAAGGGAAGGCTTGCTTCCCCAGTGGAAATGTTACAGTTCAAGAGAAAAGTATCCTGACAGTCTGGAGCTAAGGAACAACACCACACAGCCATGCCATACAACAAAACTCACAGAAGAGATTTATTGGAAGAAACGCAAGAGGGTGGCTGCCTCTACTCAGGCAAGAAGGAACAGGAGGGAGGCTTTGCATAGGGATGGGAGGAGCTGGAGAGATGGCGCAGCAGTTAGGAGCACTGATTGTTCTTGCCATGACCCAGGTTTGATTCCCAACACCAACTCAGAGCCTCCTGTAACTCCAGTCCCAGAGAATATGACATCTTCTTCTAGCCTCTGTGGTTACTGCATGCACTTGGTGCATGAACATACATACAAGCAAAACATCTATATGCATAAAATAAAAATAAAAAATATTTTAAAAAGAAAAAAGAGTTTTAGAAGTAAATCTCTAGAAACTGTTCAATATTCCTTTTTGTTAGACTGTGGTGGCCTGGCTGGTCTAATATGTTAGGTTGAGAATTGATTTGAAGGGACCATGCCACTGAGCACAAAATCCTTTTCAGGTACATATGTGTGTCTTTCACCTGACTTCTAAAACTTCATGAATATACACCCAGTAGTTTTTGTGCTCACTGCTCAGGCTTAGCATTTGGCAGATAGATGTTTTCAATTCAGGTAAATTTGTTTTTAGCTCTTTATTTCACGCATGCAGCATTGAGTGTGTGTGCACACACACATGTAGGTCTGGTGCTGCAGATAAGAATCTAAGTCCTAAATGAGGAGGAGGAGGAGGAGGAAGAGGAGAAGGAGGAGGAGGAGGTGGAAGAGGAGGAAGAGGAGAAGGAGGAGGAGGAGTGGTGGTGCACACCTTTAATCCTGGCAGGGGCAGAAGCAGGGGCAGGGGCAGAGGGGATCTCTGTGAGTTCAAAACCAGCCTGGTCTACACACTGAGTTCCAAGACAACCAGAATACATAATAAGACCCTGTCTCAAAAAAACAAAATTCAAAACAAACAAAAAAATCTGGGTCTTGGTATGGTAAGCAAGTAATCCATAGTCAAGTTATATGGCTAGGGTTAGGGTTAGGGTTATAGCTTCTGCCAACCGGGAACTTCGCTGTCTTTCTCTCTCCGCATCTTGGATGCTGGAATTATAGGCATGAACTACTACTACGCTCTGTGTTGGCTTACTGAAGTATCTTCCTTTGGTTTTCTTCCTTCTTTTTGAGAAAGAATCTCATTGTATAATTCAAGCTGGCATCAATCTTGCTACTATCCTCCCTCAGCCCGCTACATGCTGAGGAATACAAGTGCACACCTCAATATCCATCTTTTCTTCAATTTTCTAAAGAGCATCTGAACCTCTTAAATGGTCTTGGATTGACCATGTATAATTTTCCTTTTTAAAAAGTTATGTTTGAGCCAGGTGGTGGTGGCCCACGCCTTTAATCCTGACACTTGGGAGGCAGATGCAGGCAGATCTCTGTAGAGTTTGGGGCCAGCCTGGCCTACAAAGCAAGTTACACAGAAATCATGTCTCAAGACCTACCCCCCAAAGTTATTTTCTACTATCGTGAGAATGTGCATGTGTGTTCGGCTTTCCTAGGTCCTCAAATTTATGAATACTTAAAAATTTAGTAACTTTCTACCATCTTGAATGCTTTGTCCTCACAACACTTTGCCACTGTTTTTCAGCTATAAAACCTTCTCTTTTCTAGCTACAAAATACAAAATCACATTTCTCTCTAAACTGAAGAGCTTTGTGTAAATGAATACATTTATTTCATTGTGGAGTCAAAGATCAGTCGAGGAGCTGGCTGCTGTGCTAGAGCAGCCTCAAATGCTAATCATATTGTCTTCTTCTGGTTACCACACATTTGATCTAGTATTAGGTACAAGACCTTTAGCCACCCAGAACTGTCCCATTGCTGGAACTGTCCTGGACTATCACGTACCTGACTCTAACTTCTTACCCTTATTTCTATTTCTACTGTGTCTGTCCTTGAGCCCCACTGAAATGTGTATTTCTTGACTCTTCTCATGTCCTTCTAAGCTGTTGTCATTACTTGCCTTCCTTAAAAGACTAAAATCTCAGGACTGTCTTAACCACTAATCCAGTAACACAAGAAGGACATGACCAATGTAAAACATGCTACTAGTTCAAAGAGGCAGCAGACGAAGGAGGGCAGAACTGATTCATGGAACACACACTTCTGGTCAATAGCTTTGCATGTGCTCTGGAATTAAATCCACAGACAAGGCAATGCACACACACTCAAGCACATACATCTAAATGACTCTTGCATGTCACTGTCTTCAGTATTGCTCTCTCTGCCTTGACAGTCAGGGTGGTAGAGAAAACACCTTCAGGCCTGAGGCACAGGCGTTCACGATAGCCGAGGGAACTATGTGTTTCTGGCTTTAAAATGTCTTCTTCTATCCTCTGGGATGTTGGTTCCCTGATGGCAGGCCTCTCTCCTGTCTCTATGCCCCAAGAAAATCTAAAACCATTTAAAGACGCCCCCTCTGGTATCTAATCACAGCTAAAGTTTAAAGGACAAAATCTTCCATGAACACACATTCTTTTCTGATATGATCAAGCTATAATGAGTAAGTTACTATCTCTCTTGTGAGGTTAGTAATATTAAAACTTGAAATTGAGACGTGTCTGGACCTATGGGACAGTTTTGTAAAATGCTAGCATGTACTAATTAATTAGGAAGTAAGTCTTAAAGTGTTTTAAAAACGTTTTAATGTGTGTAGGCTCATGTCTGTGTGTGTAGGTGCATGTGCACATGTGTGCATGCTTCTGGAGGCTGAGGCTGATGAAGGTGCCTTCCTCAGTTTCTCTACTTTCTATACTGAACCTGGAGCTCACTGGTTTGGCTAGTCTGACTATCCAGCTTACTCTTGCTTCAGTACTCTTCTGTTGCCATAACCTGTACTGGAATTACAGGCAGCACTCCTTACCCCAATACACACACACTCACAGCCAGCTCCACAATCCTAGAATTTCATTTACTTATTTCTAATATTTATTTTATAGACAGAAACTCACTATGTACTCAGGCTAGTTGGGAACTGCTAGCCTCAAACTGAGATCACAAGTAGCTTGCTTCTACCTCCCTACTGCTAAGATTAAAGGCATGAACCACTTGTGCCTAACTTTTTTGGAGATGGAGGCACCTTAGTTTCTGATCTTCCTGACCTACCTTACCTTAACTCATCCTTTTTACTTTCTCTATATCCTCCATCCTCTTGTGTATTTCTTTTATCTTAGGACAGGGCATACCAATTACCAAGTCTCCATTCATCTTTGTTTTTGCAAAAGATTTTATTTAGTTGTTTTGTAAAACTAGGACCCTGCTACACATCCCATTTTGCATCTTTCTTGTCTTACTGTAACGCCTACGGTGAAGGAATTCCTCACCCCAGCTGACAATCAAACCTACTCTCTAATGGCTCCTTAATATACTGTGGCATGAATGTTATCATACTGTACTCAATCATTCCTCCATTCACGTGTGCCCACTCTGTTTTCAGCACACTGTTACCACAAAGGAGCTCCTGCTCTCCTGTCCAGCTTCTCTCAAAGAAAGCAGCATTGCTATTGATTGGCAGTGCAGCTTCTGTTTCTGTAATGGGGACTAGGAAAGGAGGAAATGTGATATGGGGCTCTAAGGTTGAGGTCAGGCTGGACGTGAAGTACCTGTGAGACATTTTGGTGGGTGGTAGGGGCATGGAGATAGCTCTGGCCCGAGTTAAGAGTCCAGGATTTCGGGGGCTGGAGAGATGGCTCAGCGGTTAAGAGCACCGTCTGCTCTTCCAGAGGACCCGGGTTCGATTCCCAGCACCCACATGGCAGCTAACAACTGTCTGTAGTTCCAGTTCCAGGCAAACACCAAGGCAAATAAATAAATAAATAAATAAATAGTTTAAAAAAAAAAAAAAAAAGAGTCCAGGATTTCAACATACATGTTTCTCTTATTCTCAAACAGTCTAACAGTCATGGGAGAAGGGTAGAGAAGGCCAATATTCACATTCTTGAAGCTGCGGCCTAAAGGGAGAGAAGAGAGCTTGTACACAAGGCTTTGTGGGCTGCAGGTCAGCTGTTTGAAACCACATTTCCACCAGATAAGCAGTGTCTTTTAAAAGGCAAAAGAAATTATGTAGCAAGCTGAGAACTTAGCTATTCAATGCAAAAATCAATGTAGACAGAAAATGCTCCAGATTTCTTGTCTTTTTTGTTAGCTGATTATTCCCTGTATTTATAAAGTAGGAGTGAATAAAAAGACTGGGATCCATGTTTGCCTCTGGGGGATAGACCTGAAATCGAAACCATTTCTCATCATGAGTTTCATCTACAAGACACACAAGAACCCACATCCTGGGGTTAACCTGGCTACACTCCAAGTTCATCTCATCAAGGCATTATCTAACTCATTCTGTAAACAAGAGAGGGCACATCATCATTTAAAAATGTGGGTAGCTGGGGTGGGGGGGAGGCAGGATGAACCTCTGAGCTTAAGTCTACAGAAGGAGGGCTACAGAGGAACCCTGCCTCAAAACCCCAAAATTAAAATAAATAGATAAATAAATAAAACAATCTGGGTAATTCAGGAAGAATTTCCTTGCAGTTCCCCTTTCTCTTTTTAGTTAGTTTGATAATATTAACCAGCCTCTCCTAACCTAACTAAAAAGAGAAAGGAGAATAAAATGGCATCTTTCCTAGCCATCACAAATATTTGAGATTCTCACTGTATTCAACTGCTGTGCTCGGGAAGTACCTGCTAGACTCTGAGAGCTGTATGAGAGAGTGGGTCAACATAATCAAAGATCTCAAGAGGGAAAATCTGATTGGAAAGGCCCTGTGTAACATTTAGTACTTGATATACTATCTATGGTCCTGGGAGCAAGAGCCACAGGACTGGGTTCCACAGAAATGTCCAGTCACTAGCACACAGTACGGACATAGTGCTCAGAACTCTTGGATCACTTCTTGTGGAAGCTGGGTGGCTGGCCCCTTGTGTTCTCCTCACACTCCTTTTTTTTCCCTTTTTCTTCTCCAGATTTTTTTCTATTCCTCTGCCTGCTAGCCCCACCTATCTTTTCTCCTGCCTCATTACTGGTTATTCGGTGTATTAGATCATTAGGTATTTTAGCAGGCACAGTAACACAGCTTCCAGAGTTAAACAAATGCAACATAAAAGTAGCACACTTCCCCCTGTATTTAGGCTGGATAGGCAATCTAGCCAGTCAAAGCACCAGTAACAGTCCTCCTCCTATTGTCAGGGATCCCATAAATAAACCAAGCTACACAACTGTCATATATATGCAGATTGCCTAGGTCTGCCCAATGCAAGGTCCCTGTTTGTTGGTTCAGACTCTGTGCACTCCCATGAGCCAGGCTAGCCATTTCTGTGGGTTTTCCTTGGATGTCCCTGACACCCCCCACCCCCCACCCCCCTCACCCCCGCTTCTTTACTCTCTTCAGCAGGACTCCCCAAGCTCAGCCCAATGTTTGGCCATGAGTCCCTGAATCTGCCTCCATCAGTCACTGGATAAAGGCTCTTTGATGACAACCAGGGTAGTCACCAGCGCAATCCCAGGGGATGGCCAGTTCAAGTTATGCATCTGCTATTGCCAGGAGCTGGGGCCGTCTTTGTAGACTCGTGGAAGTTTCCCCTGCATCAGTCTTCTACCTGACGCCATAAAGCCCCCTTTCCAGTCATTCCTCCTGACCCTCTCCCCCTCCGCCCACCCACTCCCAGTCCAACCGGGACATCTTTTCTATTTCCTCTTCCCAAGGAGATCCATGTGTTGGGCCTTCCTTGTTACCTAGACTCTCTGGGCCTGTGAATTGTAGCATGGTTATACTTTATTTTACAGTTAATAGTCATCCACTTATGAGTGAGTACATACCATGTTTTTCTTTCTGGGTCCAGGTTACCCCATTCTGGATGTTTTTTTTTTTTTTTCTGGTTTCATCCATTTTCCTTCAAATTTCCTGATGTCATTGTTTTTAACAGCTGAGTAATAAATACTCCATTGTGTAAATTGCAGGGGCTATGGGAGTATGCAGCAGGTGACAGCTAGTGTTTAACAGGTTGACCCACCAGATGTATAATTTTCTGATGGGGAGCCCCACTTGGCAGACTTGTGGAATCACTGACTATTGGTGAATAATTGTTTTCTGTCTGTAACTGTCTGGGGGTGCCACTGCAATGCCTCCCTAATAAAAACAGCTGTGGGGTTCTTTCCACAGCCCATTGGTAGTGTGTTTTACATCTGTATGGAGATTTGTAACTGTGTGTAGGCAAGGAAGATGAAACTGTATAAAAGGAGATGCAGAAATGTATGTAAAAGAAAGATGAGAAAATAGATGTAACTGCGTATAGAGATGTACTAACATATGTATGTAAAGAAAGATATTAGGTGTATGTATAGAATGCAGCAGTGTGGAAATATGGAACTGAATAGAGACAGAGTCAGAGACCATTTTTAAGAAGTAAAAGAGAAAGTTACCATCAGAAGGCATGTATGTTTTCTTATTTTACCAGTCAGTTAGATGGAAATTTATTCTTAATTATCATCAGATAAAAAAGTTTCTTACCTCTCATTACTCTGAGGCATTCCTTTTATTAATCTGGAGTAGATTGTGGGAGCTAGCCTTTCACAATTTGCATTAGCAAATGTACCACATTTTCTTGATTCTTTTTTTGATGGAGGGGCATTTAGGCTGTTTCCAGGTTCTAGCTATTACAAATAACACTCCTATAAACATAGTTGAACAAGTGTCCCTCCTATAGTAGTAAATCTTAACTGAACCTTAGAGCTGAAGCCCATCTTAGCACCAAATGGCAGTAGTCCAAGGTTCCTTTTGAAAGCTGAAGGCCACTGTTCAGATCTCTGACTCTTTTCCATATTCCAAAGTAAAAGTCACAGTTGGATCCAGACCATAGGTGACCTTACATTCTGCGGACACAAACTCCAGGCTCAGCTCAGCACTCAAGTCCTCGTTCACTACCTGGGGCCTGGCTCATTTGGCATTGGGGAGTGGGTGTGAGATTTGGAGGGGAGCCCCTTCTACTCTTCCACTGAGAAAACTGGGGTTTCTGCCCACATTAGATGCCTGGGTCACCCCTCCCATGGCATAGCTCAGAGACAACCTATGCCTTGGTCAAAATTTGAGAGAAGAGAGAGAGATGACAAAGTTCCTTCCATTCAGGTTGAGTTCCTAAATTTTAGCTCCTCTTTGGGGTATCCACATAGTTGTGCTTACTCCTCACTGTTTGTATTTTGTATTTTATTACACTTTGTCTCATGGCACTGTAAATCAGCAAGAGAGTTTGAAGTGGGCACCCTCTCTTTTTGATCAGCCTCAAAAGTTCTAACTCATTGTATTACTTTTTATGCTGGCTAGCAAGCTTATGAGCTTGGTGGCTTACAGTACTACCTATTCAGTGTTTCACAGCTTCTGAGAGTTAGGGGCATTTAGTGAAGGCAGGACTGGATTTTCCCCTGAAGGCTCCTGTGGGGAAGAGTCAGCCCTCAGTCTTCCTCAGGCCATAATTGGGCAAAATTCAGTTCCTCCAAATATTATTAACAGTAAGTTGTGTTTTCAAAGCCCCCAGTCAAAGGGAGACTTTTAAGCCAGTCTGCTAGAGAGCCAAGTTTCTGTCACGCAGTGAGTGAGGGAAGTGACATAGACCTTTGCTGTATTCTAATGGTTACACAGCAAACCACAGAGTAAGAAATAAAGATATACAGGAATAGAAAAGGAAAAGCCCAGAAGCAAAAGGTAGACAGGATAATTTAAGTTTTAAAAAAGCTGGCAAGAAACAAGCCAAGCTAAGGCTGGGCATTTATAATTAAGAATAAGCCTTCGTGTGTGGTTTATTTAGGAGCTGGGTGGTGGGCCACCAAAAGAGCAGAAACAACCAACAACAGAGGGTGCTTGCTCTCATAGCACTTGATAAGCTTTGCTGATGCCCAGGGGAGGCCTGCCCCTTTCTGAAAGAATAAAAGGGAGTAAGAGGGGAGGAGGGAGAAGAGGCCACAGTCAGAAATGTAAAACAAATTAAAAAAAAAAAAAAAAAACATCAACAAAGCAAGAGGGATCCCAACAGCAACCCACAGTTTATGACACTTAAGAATCGATGACTCCTGCTGCCCACCTTAGACACTCATCCCTCTGAGGCTCGTCTCCGGGCGTTCCTGCTGGCTGTCCTCTGTAAAACAGGTGATCACCTACACATATCAGACCCTTTCCTTCTGCATTGGTAACTGCACCTCAATTTCCTGTACAGAGCTACTTCAATCCCCAAAGTCCTTGAGGGACAGTAGCTTCAGGGAAGCATTGTGTGTATAGCTAATCAGCAGGCAGCACATTACCTGGGCTACAGTGCTTGGACTGAGGGAATGGCTTGACACAAGGAATATCCAGAACTACAGGCTGGAAGCTGTAATAGGTTTCTCTCAGCCACACATACCAAAATGAAGGCAGCACTGAGGAAGAGAAGCCAAGAAACAGAAAGCTGAACTTGGTCTGTATGGGCGTGGCCTAAATCAGAACAACACTTTTGAGCCCAGTGCACAGAGCCTACCCTCTACACTAAGGAAGAGCTTGAGCTACCCCAGGCAGTTAAGATGGAAGGGAGGCAGCACTTGGCTGGAAACTTATTTGCATTGCTAGGTCTCCTGTCCGCCAGGGGTGGCTGCTGGTTTCTTTTCTGAGCAGTTCTTGCAGCTACCTCTACCTCACCAAAGTTTAGTTTTGTTCTCCCCAAATTACTGTTATTTTCTATTGCATGTAACATAAGAATCATAAAAAAGTGTTATTAATAGCCCATATATTTAATCTAGGAAATACTAAGTACTACCTAGATGCAGCATCATTAACTACAATTTGCTTTAAAATCAATCTCACTAAAAAGTACTTTGGCATTACTATATTAACATACTCAACTCTGAGTGTACATGTATGAAGGCCAGAGACGTTTTCTTCTATCATTTTCTTCCTTCTTTGTTTCTGTTTGATTTTTGAGGTATGGTCTCTCACTAAATCTGGAGCTCCCCAATTGCCTGTCTCTCCTTTGGCAGGATTAAAGATGCATGCCACTATGCCTTGTGTGGGTGCTTTGGATCTGAGTCCTTTTCTTTTTAGGGCAGGTACTTTACTGAGAGTCATCTACTCAGACTGAGTGACATTTGCTTTTGTTGTTTGGGGGGATAGATTCTCCTGTAACCCAGCCTGATTCAAATTCCTGTTCCTCCTGTCACCATGCAGGCTTTTGTGAATGTTTTTTATTTCACAATTAAGTTCAGGGTACTCTCACTTTTTATTTATTTGTTTATTTAATTTTGAGGCAGGGTCTCTCTATTATGTAGCTCTGGTTGCCCTAGAACTTACTATGTATGTAGACTAGTTGGCCTCAAAATCACAGGTACCACCTGCCTCTGCCTCCTTAGTGGTCGGATTAATTGAGTATACCACCTGGCCTCTAGTCTCAAATTTTAAAATCACAGTATAATTTTAATAGCACTCCATTTTCATATATGTATGTACATATATACTTTGAATATGCTTTAAAGTAATAGAAAGGAAATTCCCACTAAGTTTTTGAGAGCCAGTAGCCTCTGCTAGCTCATCTAGCTGTTCATGCTACAGTGGCTGGTTATTAACAATGACAGCATCTTACTGCTTGCTGGGAAATCTGACAACATGTACTATATACTTCATGACCAACACTTCTAGTGGCTGAGGTATCTGAAGGTGGGGAACTGGCTGGTTATTCATTTACTGCCTACAATGCTAACTTATGCCTCTGGCCTGCTCTGTGAAAACAGATTTGTGACATTTAACTACTTTTCCTTCACCAGCTGGCACAATGTCCAGCTTTTCTGGCAGAGGGCGCTGGAGAGAAGTAGACAAGTTGACCTCTCAGCTGTGTGCTCCAAGGCAGGTTCCTGCAAGCACACTACACAGAGGTTTGTTCCTAGGAACTGCTTTCATGGTGGATTTCTGGCAAGTTGGGGCCACATGGCAGGCACCTCAGTAACTTCTTTGCCATGCCCACAGTGATGTAGGGGCCTCAGGTCTGGGGACTCCTAAAGGGTGCCCAGCTTATCTTCCCCACTAGTACTAACCCTTGATAAACTTAATGGCTCTTCAGGTTATTTTCCTTGTTCACATGATTGCGTGTTTCTTTTCTTTTTTTTTTAAATATTTATTTTTATTTTATGTGAATTGGTGTTTTGCCTGCATGTATAGCGGTGTAAGGGTGTCAGAATTACAGACAGTTGTTAGCTGCCATGTGGTTGCTGGGAATTGAACTCAGGTTCTCTGGAAGAACAGTCAGTGCTCTTAAACGCTGAGCCATCTCCCCAGCCCCCTGTTTATTTTCTTTTAACTGATAGAAAAACCTTCAAATAACAGCTTATTTCAAAGCCTGCCAATAAACTGAGAGTTTAAAAATACTATCACACCAATAACCAAATTCACAGATGGGTTTAAATAATGAATAAATTTAGTCAGAGTATAAAGCTATATAAAGTGAATTTAACTACCATCACATAAAACTGAAATCTCAGACCAACAAGCAGAGCGGAAGCAGCACTGTTGAATTTATGTCATTTCTATGCTCTAAAATTGAGGACACACAGTAGGTTAGGAAAGTCTCACTCTCCATGGCTGTGAAAGAGAGGATGAAGCCCAGGACCAGAGCCTCAGGCCAACACGGAAGTGATGAAGCAAGCCTGGGGCAAGCCATCAACACAAGAGTTAGACCGCCAGTCACCTGTCTCCAGGGGACCTGCTGGTTCAAAGCCCCGCCCACCTGCCCCGCACTTCTGTGAACTAGAAGGGCTGTTAACTCTGACTTTCAGCTTCAGGAGTCATTAAACCAACTCGTGCTCAAGCTGGGTTCTAATTTGGGAGACGCAGGAGGCAGGCAAGACCTGGGCAGAAATAGCTTGATGACAATCTCTGCAAAGGAAAAACCAAACATAAAAAGAGATGATACCACCTTCCACCCCATTCCTTGATCTAGAAACATCTAAAGCTGAGGGTTTGCCTTCAAAATAAGCAAAAGTATATGGTCAGCACAGTTGATATTTAGCTAATAGAAACTAACAAATAGAAAGGGTTTGTGATTAAGTGTAACTGCAGGAAAGAAAACCATCACTACTAAAAATATTTACTGATAGTTTCTGTTGAAATGTGAAATGTAAAACCTCTCAGAAAGCTGGGCAGTGGTGGCTGTGCCTTTAATCCCAGCACCAGGGAGGCAGGGGCAGATGGATCCCTGAGTTGGAGGCCAGCCTGTTCTACACAGAGAAATCTTGTCTCAAAAACCCGAAACAAACAAACAAACAAACAAAAAAAAACCCCAAACTGGGCCCCCCCAAAACAAAACAAAAACCCTCGAAAAATATTTGAAAAGCGCTTGTTAAAATAATTATTTTATTTTCAATTCTGCATCAGTTTCAGATTAGAGGATAAAAATGAGTCTGAAGAGATTTAGAGCAGCTGTTCTTGTTGTGACCACCTTTGGGTTGACTGTGACAGGGGTCACATTATTAGATATCCTGCATATCAAATATGCATATTATGATTTATGACAATAGCAAAATTAGTTATGAAGTAGCAACAAAAATAATTGTATGGTTGGGAGGTAACCACAACATGAGGACTGACCGTATTAAAGGGGTAGAGCATTATTAGGAAGGCTGAGAACTGCAGCACCAGAGGAAACATGCAATAATAAAATCTGGTCTTGAGTCATTTGTTCTGCAAACACAAAGTCATACACTATTGACCAAACAGATGAGACCAGAGGACCTCTCACTTTGTAAAGACGGTTTCCTGCTACCAACTGTTGTGTCTGCTCCTCAAATTCCTGTCTGGAAATCACTGCCTTAAAGTGACAACTTTAATACTGGAGTTCATGAGCCTACAGGGACCATGTGACTTACACTAACATAAAAGCAATGTTCCGATATTCTCATAAAATCAACATATTATCAGCTGGTCACATCACATTCCCAAGGAAGCAACAAATAAATGTAGGCTGCTCAGGTCCCTTTCTCCTGTGGCACAGAAGTGAACAAAGCCTAGCACTTCAGTTTCTCCTAAGTGCAATTAAGAAGTTTAAACTGTCACTGTGACTGAAACTTCCTAAGTGACATTGATATAAGTGAGGAGATTTCAAAAAGATCCAGACAGGAATGGAGAGATGGCTCAGAGGTTAAGAGCACTGACTGCTCTTCCAGAGGTCCTGAGTTCAATTCCTGCAACCACATGGTGGTTCACAACCATCTGTAATGGGATCTGTTGCCCTTTTCTGGCCTGCAGGCATACATGCAGATAGTATATACTGCATACCTAACAAATAAATTAAAAAGTAGATCTGTAAATGCAGAAGTGGTGGCATACATCACACACAGAAAAGCATGCACAGGAGTCAGACTTCAAGTTTCTTCCATAGGTCAAAAAAAAAAAAAAAAATCTTACAAGTACAATGACAATCTTCACTAGTTTGGGTTCCATACAGCACCTAGAGCCCCAGATCCTGCTGCTTATTGACCAGCTCCCTCATGCCCACCAATGCCACTTAAGATTACTGTCAAGGTATCCAATATAAGGTAATGAAATAACACTGTGCCAAAGCCACAGATGAGGTGGGAAGTTGGTCTCCTGCTAGCCTTCCTAACACAGACTGCACTGTGCCTCTTGAAGGCCTGGTTCCTGTCCTCAAAAGGAGTCAGTCAGCACAGCCATTCAACAATGGAGTACTAAATGAGATCTCAAAATTTTACATCTATGACAACTTTATGTCTCTGAGTATAAAAACTTGGGCTGGAGCTGGAGCTCAACAAGTAAAACATTTGAGTAGAATGCATAAAGCCCTGGGTTTAATCCCTAGTACTATGTAACATTGGGTATGGTAACACTTCAATAATAGAGGCAGGCAAATTAAAAAAAAAAAAATCAAATACAAAATGGTCCTCTAGTACATAGTGAGTTCACATTCAGTCCCAGAAACCCACCTGGTGGAAGGTGAGAACTGACTCCCGAAAGTCAGTCATCATCCTCCGACCTCCATTACATGCTGTAGTATGCATGTATGTGGGATACTCCTCTTGGTTCAATGTAAAGATTTTTCACTTATATTGGTGGAATAAAATGCTGGCTGGCCAGTAGCCAGGCACAAAGTATAGGCGGGGCAGCAGGACTACAAGAATTCTGGGAAGAGGAAAGCAAAAGTCAAAAGCCAGGCACAGAGAAAGGAAGGTGAGAATGCTGGACTGAGCAGAGGTATCAAGCCACACAGCTAAACATAGGTTAAAAAGTATGGGTTAATTTAAGTATAAGAGCTAGATAGTAATATGCTTGAGCTACTGGCCTAGCATTATTTGGGAAGCAGCTGCTAGGTATTTAAGAGTTTCTGGTGGGACAGACACCTCAGACTAAAAATGGTACCCAATGTCCAGCACAAACATCCACATAAAGCCTGAGAAAGCTTAAGAAGGAGTTTAGAACACAGAAATGAAGCCAAAAACAGCTTCCTAGTTGTGTCTCTCAAGTGGGCCTTGGTGCAAAGTGGCGTGTGGGCTTGAACTACAACACAGTGGGTTCCTGCAGTCTCTCAGGAGCCTTAGTACAAGCACCAGCTGCATATGACCAATTTTAGATAACTGCTCATATAGACAAAAAGGGAACAGAATCAAGCACAGCTTCTTCGTAGCAGTGTTTTCTCAGGTGGGCTGTTTGCTGATGGCAAGCAGAGGTGCTGCTTCCTTAAGATAGGCTTCTTGACTCAGCGTTAGTGGCAAAACCCTTGAGACTCTTTTAAGAGGCCCTGTTGCTAAACACTTAAATAAAGTTTATGAGCAACGAGTGGGTACTCTTCTTAGTGGCAGTGTGGGCCTAAAATTCCTCACTGTTAGGGTGGTAAATGTGACTCCTACCAGTACCTTTGCCATGAAGCTAAGCTCTCATAGACCAAGGAGCTGGGTGGAGCAAGCAGCCATAGCCAAGGCTTTAATCCTAGCCAAGCTGTTTAGCAGATTAAAGGCTCACGTGGTCAGGAAAAGACAGAGATATACAGTAAAAAACACACCTAGATGAAAGAAAAAAAAATCTCCAAACAATTTACAGTGTGTTTAAAAATATATATAGGCTTGGGAGAAAAAAAGAAAAAGGATAGTCCCTTTAAATTTTTTTTTTTACTTTATTTATTTATTTATTTGCCTTGGTGTTTTGCCTGGAAGTGGAACTACAGACAGTTGTTAGCTGCCATGTGGGTGCTGGGAATCGAACCCGGGTCCTCTGGAAGAGCAGACGGTGCTCTTAACCGCTGAGCCATCTCTCCAGCCCCTAAATTTTTTTTTTAAAGCCTTGTAAAATATATACAGAGAGTCTGGACACTGTACGTTACTATATTATATTTGAGTTTTTTTGGCTGCAGAGGAAGGAGCAAGAGCTGCTAAGAGACATTAGCTTATAAATGCTGTTGGATTAATCCAGTACATATATTTTGAAAATGCCCTGACTTCAAATTTTAAGTTATGTTACTTTGGAGAAAAGGTTGTATCTTTGTTTCCACAGAAAATGGGAGACTGTAGATTCATTTCTGGTTTTTTTAAAAAAAAGAAAGAAAGAAAGGTTTGATCAAAGAAGACTCCCTAAAAAATCTGATGAGAACAGATGGCCCAGATGACCCAACGTTTCAAGCACCTCTGTTGAAGTTTCCAGCATCCAGAACAGCTTCAAGGAAACTGGATGATATGATCCAGCCTCACAGGCTACTCTACTCAGGACTTGTCTGTAATCCTAAATTCTCAAGATCCACATAAGATTACCAGTGCCTCAAATCAGCAGGAAGTAGGCTGGAGAACTATGTGCACATTCTCCCACAAATGGATTATGGATGTCTGTCTTTGTTTAGAATGTTGGTTATACATTGTTATGGATAGTGGTCAGGGGGAAAAAAATCTAACAAAGGTTAGAGTTTTTAAAAAGAAAAAAGAGAAGTCTGGGATAATGCTCTTGTACAGTGTAAAGATTTGTCACTTGTATTGGTTTAATAAAATGCTGACTGGTCAGTAGCCAGGCAGGAAGTATAGGCAGAGTGACCAAAGTAGGAGAAGAAAGGAAGAGAAAAGGTAGAGACATAGACACCAGCCAGACACAGAGAAAGTAAGATGAGAATACTGGACTGAGCAATGATGCCAAGCCACATGGTTAAAAATAGATATGAATTATGAGTTAATTTAAGTGTAAGAGCTAGATAGTAATATGCGTGGGCTATTGTCCCAGCAATTACTGTAATATTAAGCCTTATGGTCAATTATTTGGGAAGTGGCTGCTGGGTATTTGAATTTCTGGCAGAACAGAAACTGCTGTCTATACATGTATATACACACAAAATAAATGAAATAAAATGCAATTAAAGTTTTTCTCAAAAATAATTATTATTACCTCACTGTCATTTATCTCTACATGTGTACCATTAAATAAAATTGAAATATGCAGTACTCAATGAGAGAGTTGATTTCACACTGGGTTAAGATGATAATTATTACTGGATCTTGAGCTCTACAAACACTCAGACAAAAGCAAAACAAAGCAAAGGCTGGAGGGAAATGTGTGTGTTTCTAATGAGACAGTGGCTGAAAGTTCAGTAGTAATCCACGGTGGGAGTAGATACAGGAACAGACAGGTGCAGAGGAGACAGGCTGAATGATGCAGTGAGAGAATAAGGAATTGTTAGACACTTCTACCTAGCAGGAGGTCATGGGGACACAGTAAACCACCATCTTAATTTACAGACTCAAGAATGCTACAGTCACTAGGCTGGAGAGAAGGCTCAGTGGTTAAGAACATGTGTTGTTCTTACAGAGGACAAAAGTTCAGTTCCTCGCAACTACATAATGTGGCTTCCAAATAAATGCTTGTAATTCCAGCTATGGGGGTAGACACCTGAACATACACTCATAATTAAAAATACAATGTAAATGCTTTCATGTTATTTTTATGTGTATGTGTATTTTGTGTGCATGTATAATTATGGGTGGACTTGTGCAGCATCCAGAGGCCAGAAGACGGTGTCAGAGCTCTTGGGACTAGAGTCAAACATGGCTGTCATGTGAGTTCTGAGAATCAAACCCTGGTCCTCTGAAAGAGTAGCCAGGTTCCCTTATCTTAATCATTGAACTGCCTCTCCAGTCCCTTGGCACCCCCACCCACTGTCTCACTAAGTAAACCTGGCTTGTCTAGAACTTGCTATATATACTAGGCTGGCCTCAAACTTAGTGATTCATCTGTCTCTGTTCCTAATATCCTCTCTGAGTTCTGGGATTAAAGGTGTGCACCACCACTACCCAGCATCAAAAAATTTTTATGATATTTTCTTTTCTTTTTTTTTTTTTTAAACTTTATTTTATTTATTTGCCTTGGTGTTTTGCCTGGAACTGGAACTACAGACAGTTGTTAGCTGCCATGTGGGTGCTGGGAATCGAACCCCGGTCCTCTGGAAGGGTAGACGGTGCTCTTAACCACTGAGCCATCTCTCCAGCCCCCTTATGATATTTTCATGTGCAGAAATTTTGCTATTTTCTAGTTTTCTTCAATTATATAATTTTTTTTTACCCAGACGGTACTTTCTTTATTATAACTTCAGATATCAAGAGTAGACACTACCTTTCTAAACCAGTTAAGAAAATACCTGGCTAGCACTCTACTATGCATTTGTGACTCTGACTTTCTTTTCCTCTACTGAATTCACTGACAGATGACCTTCCACTAACACCTGTACGCTTCTGTGGGAACCACACTAACATCCCAATTTCATAAAGCTGCAGTTACTGCTACTACTTTCCTTTTTACAAATTCTTTATTCTTTTATCCTTTCAAGTATAATTTACAATCATGTTTCAAAAAATATATATATAGGGCTTGGAAGATGGCTCAGCAGGGAAGTTCTTGCCACTTAAACCTAATGACCTGAGTTCAAACCCAGAACCCATAGAGAACCTACTCCTCAAAAGTGTCTTCTGACCTCCACTACATATCACACACACACTTGCTCTCTCTTACACACAATAATACATTAAAAATGTTTTTAGATTAAGAATTGAACCGAGTACAGTGGCCGATGCCTTCAGTCCTAGACCTCAGGAGGCAGAGGCAGACAGATCTCTGTGATTTCAACTCCAGTCTGGTCTATATAAAGAGTTCCAGGCCAGTTAGATCTACATAATAAGATCCAATCCCAAAATAAATAAATAAAATAAAAAATCAGAATTGCTTAGCCAGAGATGGTTATAAGCTTTTATAATCCCAGGCAGGAGGACCTCAAATCCTGGAGACATAGTAATACTTCACCTTAAAAAGCCAAACCCTGGGGCTGGAGAGATGGCTCAGAGGTTAGGAGCACTGACTGTTCTTCCAGAGGACCTGAGTTCAATTCCCAGCATCCACATGGTGGCTCACAACCATCTATGATGAGGTCTGGTGCCCTCTTCTGTAAAACTGTATGCATAATAAATAAATAAATCTTAAAAAAAAAAAAAAAAAGCCAAACCCAGGAGTGGGAAGAGACGGACGGAAGACTAGGAGGAAGAAAGGAAGGGAAAGCAGTCGTAGATACGGGGGGGGGGGGGCGCCGCGGGACTTTAAATTAAAAAAAAAAATTGCCTCATGTAATGGCTCCTTTTTATGTAGTATCTACTTTCATGACCAAGGATGTCTTCTCACGTTGTAAAATAAACTTCTAAATTTGGAAGTTCCTTTCAAATACATACAGTATTTTTTTTAAAGCCAAGCCCAGAATTCCTTTAAAGCTAAACTTATTGAACTGAAAGCCCTGTAGAATTTAT